>JAKSZT010034205.1:671740-693089 GCA_026826555.1 Tolypeutes matacus | reverse complement strand
TGGTAAATCATTGCTATTTAAATTTATGAAATGAATATTTTCATAGTGCATAAGTGAAATCAAGAATCTTATCTTGCAATGCTTTAACACTTAAACTCTTGCAAATACATGTGGTTAAAATTAGAATGCAGTAATATCTCTTTTGTGTCTACCTGCTAACCATTTGAAAATCCTACCATTCAGTGATGTGTTAAAAAAAAATTCAGTAATTAGTATTTTTTTGTTTCAGTATGAGTTTAAAAATATTTCATTTCTTCTGATTTCTACAAGTTTATTATAGTACTTAGAAAGAAAGAAATTATTCAGTTAATTTCTGTGGTCTTTTAAAAAATTAATAGAGGTAATGTATACACCTAAAAATAGATAATGAATCCAAATATTTGAAATCTCATAAATTTTATTCAGATAGTTTGACAAATTTCCATTAAAAACTCCTTTACAATATCTGGAATTGCAGTTTTAATTTTCTCTTCTATTCAATATATATGTTAAAAAAAAGTGTCTTCTTTATTTTCCAATGATTGGAATTTTATTTAAACTTTTACAATATTTATTTTATATATTTTGCATTCAAAGATTTGTATTCTTTCAACTTAATATTAAGATTTTCTTTGTAGAATTATATCTGGTTATTTTCAAAAAATTTTCTGAATAATTAAATAATGTTCAATCTTTGTTTTATGGTTAAGTGTTTAACAACCTTTCACCAGTTAATCACCTGTCACTAATTTTTTCAAACAATTAAAATTTGCATTAATTTCCTTTAAATCTTGAAATTTTAGGCACATTTTAACTTATATAATATCCATATATTGCATTATGAGTTATTTTTTCTCTGAACTCTATGTTTTCCAGTTTCTGTATTGATTGCATTCCTCTTTGCTTGAAATCAGAAATATCTTGTATAAGCATTTATTTTTAATAATATATATTTTTATTAATCTCTCATTTTGTACATGCACTGTGTCTTTCTTATATTTATAAGCTCTTTACTATTCTGGTTCTTTCAATGACATTGATGGCCTTGCTTTCATTTCTGTACATTGCTATTATTTAGAAAATCCATCCTGTTTGTTGGTGTTGACAAATATGGCCAACAGATTCTGTAATTGTTTAAAGAATAATAAGTTCAGGGTATGCTTATATCTTTTTTTTTTTCTGACCAAAATCAAGATTGTAATTATCACTACTGATTGACATGGGAACAGAACGTTTAAAGTCACCAGAGTCCACAATGCAAAATGAATAAAGAGTACAGAAATGAACAAAGCAAACAGCTGCAAAGGGCTGGCTCAAGGAAGCCCAGGAGCCCAGGAGGGACTCAAACTGTGGACACCCATAAAGAAAAAAGAGAGCTTACAGCTGGAGGTGGGGATGCCTGATGGCTATGGAAACAAACCCAAAACCAAAAGGAAACCATGCCAGGTTCTACAGGAACAACACTGAACAAACTCCTGTTGATGGCTTCACACAGCAAAGAAAATATACAAAATGATTTTTTATTTTATTTTTTTTAATTTTTAATTTTTTTTTTTGTACTCAACCATTAGACTCTTGTCTAAGATTCTCCTTGTCTGGTATATAGATTCCAAGAACACAGAAGGATTGGCACAAGGGCCAACAGAAACTGTCCTTGCTGCCACCCTATGCTCTGTCCCCATGCGCATTGCTGGTGTTGGGGGTTGTTCCTGGAGCCAGAGCCCTCCAAATCCTCCAACTGACAGCGACTGGGTTTCTTGTGACCATGTTAAACAAATAACCAAAGAGATGTCTAAAAAACATTTTTATAAAGTCAACCCAAGTTACGAATTTAACACCGTGTTTATATTAATAGACTATTTACACTTCTTTCCTTTGTTGTTTTTAAAAACAAAATTTTAAAAATTATCTTACATTTCTGCATAATAGAATAAGACAAAACCCAAAGCTACATTATTATTATTATTATTAATCATTTCTATAAATATCTTTAACTTCGGTTCCAAGTACCGAGGTCGCTGGGGGGCCTGAGTAGAGCCTCACAGTGTGCTGGACAAAGTGACCTCTTTTTCCTCCATAAATAAGACAAAGGAGTCCTGGGGCTCTTTAAGAGGGATCTGAGGCCTTCAACTGCAAATTCAACTAAAGACTAAAAAGCAAAAGCTTTTTTTTGTTTGTTTGTTTATTTAAAATAGCTAATGATCACAAAATTTAAAAAAATTCTATTAAAAATTCATATCACCTTTGGGAAAACAATGTACAAACGAGCTTTTTTTCCCTCAACCACCTGTTCTCTATCTCAGCAAATACGAGATCAAGAGATCGCCTCCAGAAAAGCTGTCCAATTCCCCGTGCACATGGGAAAGCACCCCAAGGACTGAGGAGGTATGCTTATGTTCTACATACTTCATTACAAAAGCTGACAGCGGAGCATCTGTCAGAGGGTCTACACAGGACATCCAGCCTGTGCCCAGGGTCCCGGGACTACCGCGCTTCCACCTCCGGGGAACTGCTAGCCGTGAAGCCCCCGCGAGAGAAGGCCTACACGGGGCCGCCGTGGGGGGCCCACCCGCGGGCACCAGCTGGGGCTGCGCGCCTAGCGGTGTGGGGCGGGGTCCTGGCCAGCAACCCCAGGGACAGAGCGGCGGCCGCTGCCCCCATGCATGAAAAGGGCACTGAGCCCCACGTGGTCCCGGCGTGGGGCCCGGGGACTGGGCATCGCCTTCTGCCAGTGATTGGGACTGTGCGCTTGGGGGGCTCAAGAAGAGGGTCGCTGTGGGGCCGGCACAGCGGGGCGGAGCGTGGGGGCTCCAATGGGAAGCCCAGTGGCTTGCCTGGGCGCTCGCGGCCTGCTGGAGGTCCGGGGCCGAGAGGCCGCTCCGGGAAGGCACCAGAAGCGTGGGCTCAGGGTCTTCCTGTGCTCCTCCTTGACCTTCAGGGCGACCTGGAGCGGCCAGCATGCGGGCTCCGGGCCTAGCAGATGCAGGCTGCCCCCCTCGCAGCTTTCCCCTGCGGCCGCTGTTTCCTAGCCTCCTTGGCCAGAGAGCGGCTCTACTCAATGCTGGGTTTGGCATCCGGCTGCTCCCTGTGGTCGCCTCGGAGCAGGAAGCTACTGACTGGGTGGCCTATGGAAAGGTGGACGCCGGTGAGGCCTGTCTTGGTAGGCGCGGCTTCTCCAGGATGTCCTGCTATCTGTCCTCCTTGCCCTTGTCAGGCTTTGGTCCTGGTTGGTCAGAGCAGAGATATTTCCGGGTCCTCGGGCTTGGGCTATGGCGATGGTCTGGGGAAAGAAGGCCTGAACCAATTCCAGGCCTCGAGGGGACTGGACAGGCCGAGCATAGTGAGGCTGCTCTATGTGGATTAAGACGCTGCCCCCCACCCCCACCCCCCAGCGTGTCAGAGCGTGGGTGCCCGGGGATCTGAAGGCATTGTTCCCCAGGGTCCGGAGGCCGGCAAAGTTGCTTGACCTGCCAAAGGGTCTGCCAGGTGGCCAGTGGGGAGGAAGTTGCTGTGATGGGCTGAGGGTCCAAATGGGTGGGTGATAGGATGGTCACCACCTGTGCTGGAGAAGAGGGGCCAGGCGAGATCCTGTGGGCCATGGAACATGGCAAACACGCCTAGGGTCGGGGGGCAAGGTGAACAGGTCCAGCTTTGCGCTCACCTTCAGCTTTTCAGGTCCAGCTGCAACTGCTTGACCTGCTGTTGGTGGTGGATCTGCCAAGCCACCCACTTGGTTGCGCACCACTTCCCTGGTTTCCTGATTGCCATCCGGTATGGGTCTGGCATCTCAGGAGCTTTCTGGAGAAGAGTGTGAGAGGCACAAGGCGGCCTGTCGACTGGATTGGGTTTGAAATCTTGGGCTAGAGCCCAAAGGGGCCTGGCTGTGGGAGCAAGCCGGCCATCCATGGAAATGTGTAAAGTTAGGCCAGGAAGAAGTTGGAATGTCAGATGTAGGGGCTGTCCAGCTTGGGAGCATACTTGTCACACGGTGGGGGGTGTGGCAGGCGACTAGAGCAGTGTTGGGAGCAGCCCCGAGGGAAGGGGGCGAATGTGTGTTGGTATGTGTGCTGGTGCCTGTGCTGGGGCTCGTGGAACTCCACCAGCACCAGAGCCGGGCCCAGCGAGGCTGCAGGCAGCTCTGCACTCTGGACCAGAGAAAGCGTGTTCAGCCATTGCCTGAGCAGCTCGTGGTCAGTCAGAATCCCTGAGGGAGACTGACAATACCTGACTGGGTTGGTGGAAAGAGACCAACAGGTTGGCATCTGCTGGGTGTTGGTGGGGAGCACAGGGGCAGGGGCAAGTGCAGGGAGTGGGATCTGTGAACATGGCCACCGCAGCATGGGGCTGGTGGTGGGCCTGGGACCTGAGCACAAAGTGCGAGGCAGAGCCTAGAGTAGGGCAGGGCCAGCACGGGGCGGGGTCTGTGAGGCCACTGGGCCTAGTGCTTCCTTCTTCACCAGGGGCCTGGCCTGGGTGCTGGGAGGACGCTCGAGGAGGGCGCAGCAGCGGCCATGGTGGAGATTGCTGGCGCGGCCACTGGGCTGGGGCAGGGGAAGCAGGAAGAGCGCCTCGGGCTCAGCTCGTGGGTCAGCTCCAGCCCTGAGACCTTGGGCAAGGCCGTGTCCTTCCTCCTCAAGACCAGAAGCGGGACCTTTATTCTCTGCTGGGGCAAAGAGCTTCTCGGAGCCCAGAGTCTAATCTGAATGTATGGCTAGTCTATTATTCTTAAATGTAATTTGGATCGGGTCACTTTGCTTCATAAAACCTATGTGACTTCCAAAATGGATAAAAACCAAAACATTATAAGAGCCTCCAGAGCCAACCAGATCTTGCTTCTCCTCAATTTTCTGAATACATTTTTCATCTTTGTGTCTGTCATGCTCTCTTTGGTGGGTGTGGCCACATTGACCTTCTCACACTTCTCCTTCCCTCTACTCATTAGTCCTGATGATGGCCAGGCATTTTCCATTTTTTAATCTTCTTGAAATTTACTTTGCCCAGATACCTGCACTTTTTCTCATTCTCTTCCTCATAAGACCATGCATCAGCACACTATTTAAAACTACATCTGCTCCTTCCTTCATACTTGCTGAATTTGTTTTCATAACCGTAAATCCAAATAATATTTTGTATTTTGTTTGTCCTTTTGTTTCCTCTCTGTTTCCTCCACTATGAGAGCTCCCTGAAAACAAGATTATTGCCAATTAGGTTCATTCCTGTATCTCCATGACCTAGAATAATGCCCCAATAAATATACTTGAATGTCTGAATTCTACAGGAGATAGAACTGGGGCACAGAGAGATGAAGAACTTGATCATGGTTCGTCAATATGTGAAAGGATAAGCTTACATTTACACCCAGGTAGAATGATTAGAGTTCATGTTCTTCATCACCATTCTATTATATGACTGTTTTTCTAAAAAGGTATAATTCTAGTGTCAGAGTTGAAATACAATCCATTTCTTTATTATATTTTTCAAAAAATTAACAAAAATAACCATATTTGTTACAGGTGTATATTGCTGGCAGACATTCTATACAAAGCTGAGAGAAGACAGTATGACATTGGAAATACCAGCTAAATCTTTTCAAACATTCATGTATTATCCTATTTGCAGAAAAAAAGAACTTTGTAAAGGAAAGAAGGATATATCAGATGATTTGATATGGATAGGGATGGAATCTGTATTATTCAGGTACAGACTGTCCTGGAATAAGAAACCATTTCAGCATTGATATAAAGGTGATGGCTACCATAAGTTCTGAGAGGAGGGAGAGGGAAGAATAGGCATAACTTGGGGCAGTTTGGGGACATTTGAATTTTTCTGCATAAAATTGCAATAATGGGTACAATCCATTATACATTTTGTCAAAACCTATAAAATTTTGAGTGCAAATAGTAAACAATAATGTAAACTATTGACCACGGTTAGTAACAGTGCTTCAATATGTGTTTATCAATTGTAACAAATGTACCACACTAATGAAAGATGTTGCTAATGTGGGAAAGTGGGAGAAAGGAAGGGGTTGGGTTATAGGAATCCCCAATATTTCCAGTGAAACATTTATGTAACCTAAATCTTTGCAAAATAAAATAAAAATAAATACAAAAAAAAGAAATGGTGTCAGAAATAGAGTGGCTAAACCATGGGGAAAATATCATCCTTAGATGTAACAATGCAGACTTTTGCTTACTGGGGTTTGTGGTAGCTCATTTCCATGAGTTAGTCCTGGTCCCTAGGTTTTTCTTGTTGTTCTACCATCTTGCATGGTGTTGTCCTGTCTCCATTTATGTACAGGTTTCACCTAGCACTCTGTCAACATTCCACAATCTGAGGGAAACATGAGTTTTTCACATTGGGAAAATATTTTTTTTTCCATGTAGATTGTTTTTTTTAGGAATAATTCAATTCCTTAAATAGGTACAGATCTTTTCAGGTAACATGTTTCTGGTGTGAACATCTTTAAAAAGTATATATTTCATCTAATTAATGAAATTTAGCAGCAATAGGATATATACAAAATTTTATTATTCTCCTTTTAATATTTGTGGGGACTACAGTGTTATCCCTTCTTCATTCTTTACATTGGCAATTTTGTCTTCTCCTTTCACAGTGGTTGCCCTAGGGATGATTATCCTTGGAGTAGTAGAGATGCAATTCATCTTTCCTATTTTTTGTTATGTTTTTTGTGGTAAATTTTAACTTTGTATGTGACTCAAGCCTCAAATTAACCAATGCAATTTTGCTGTAGACAATAATTTTAAGGCAATTAAATTTTAAATAAACCAGTATTTGATATAGTTTCATCAGTTTTATATATAGGTTATTATTTCCTTGAGTAGACACAAGGTTCCTTTTGCTTTCATTTTCTTTATACCTGGAAAATTATTGAAGCACAAATCTGCTGGATTTATATTTTTCTGTATGTGTGTGTGTGTGTTAATGTTCCTGGAAAAGATTTAATTTGATTTTTATATTTCAAAGATATTTAAATTAGCATTGAATCTTATAATGATGGTTATCTTTCAGTATTTGAAACATGACTCCCCATTTTGTACTGTCTTGCATTGATGGTGTCTGTTACAATTCTCATGGGTTGTTTTCAGAATGTGATATGTACTATCCTTTTTCATCATCATTTTCTACTTTCTTTGTTTTTCAGTTGTAAGATCCAAGAGTTGATCTGTGTTTCACTTGTTGGTTGATTTTGCTATTTTTTCACCTTCCTAGGCATTTTTAACAACCATAGTCCTGAGGTTTAATGTCTTTACTTATTTTCAGAAATGTTATGGTCATTATCTTCTTAAATATTTCTTATGATGCACTCCCTTTCTATTCTTACTTAGTACACTAACTATAGGTATATGAAACAATGTGATATTGTACCACAATTCTCAGATAGTTCTTCCACAATGTTTCATTTTTTCTTTAACATTTTGTCTGTTATTTCCTATTTACTTATCATCAAGTTCATGATTAATTCCTCATATTTAATGACATATTGAATGTCCTGTTAATAAACTATTTTTCTCTTATGTTGTTTGTGTGCTTTGTAAAAGTTATATTTCTAGCAATTAATTATACAGTACCTTATAGATAACATCCTTTTGGAGCAAATTCTCATGAATCCATTAATGTTGTTTATCCTCTCAAATAGATCTTCTAACCTCATAATTGTTAATGCTCTTTAGCCAAAGACCCAGGAACAGCTCTGATGGGTAACTTTATATTATTACTTATTGCTGTGAGGAAGAGCACATGCCATATGAAAACATGCAGTTTCTAATTAAGAGCGTTTTAGAAAAGATCATATTAAAGGACTTCAGCTTTGGTTGGGTAACCAGCGAGAGGAAATAAGGAAGCAAAAATAAGGAAGGTGAAAAAAAAACTTGATATACATTTGAGACTACCAGAAAGATGAAGTTGTAATAATCTAAGAAATCATATTCCACAAAGGGACAAGCTGCTCTAAGAGGGGATGAAACTGCAGGCTGTCATGCTTGTCTTGGTGAATTGTCTCTTTTATTAACCTATATTGAACTTCTTCATCTCTTATATAAGTTTTGCATTTGAAATCTATTTTGTCTGATTTTAGTATCACTACTCTAGCTCTTTATTGGTTACTATTTGCACAGAACACCTTTTTCTAAACTTTCACTTTTAACTTGGTTGTGTCCTAATGTCTGAGTTGGGTCCGTTGCAGACAACATATGGACAGCTCATAATTATTTTTGTCCATTCTATCAGTCTATGTCTTTTGATTGGAGAGTTCAAGCCACTAACATTCAATGTTATTACTGTAAAGACACTACTTACTTCATCCATTTTGTCCTTTGACTCTCTGTTGTCATATCATTCTATTGTCTGTCTTCTTATCCTATGGTTTACCTTCTCTAGCAATCTTCATTTCTAAAGTCTTCTCCAAATCTCTCACTTTTTTTTTCCCTTCATGCTACAGCACTCACTTTAGTATCTCTTGTAAATCTGGTCTTTTGGTAACCTATCCTATCAGTTTTTGGTTGTCTATGATAACTTTCACTTCCCTTCATTTTTTTAAACTTATTTTTATTTATTCATTTATCACCATTTGATTCTTGTGCTCATTGTGTCCATTTGCTTTGTATTATTCTGTATCTGCTTGTCTCCCTTTGTTGTGCAAACATGCAAATGTTTGTGCATTTCATGTTGTCATTCAATTTCCTAAGTCCTTGTTCCATTTTTTCCATTAGCTTCACTTTCTGTTCTCCTTTCTTTTCTTGTTCAGATGTTCTGTCTTCAAAATCACTATTTTTGTCTTTGAGGAATTCAAATATGCTCTTATGTGCCTCTAATATATTTTTAATCTAATTCATTATGTCTTTTGTTCCCATAAGGTCTGATACTTTTTTATTGCAGTCTTTCAAATTGTTCTTTATGCTCACCGTGTTTCTTCTTAATATCCTTTATTTCTTTAGTCATATATTCTTTAAACCCTTTCATGTGCTTTAGGAGCATTGTGTGATTGTTAATGATTAATTGTCTTAAATCCTGTATCTCTTCAGGATATTTGGTTAACTCTTTTGGCTAGACCATCTCTTCCTATTTCCTAGTATGGTTTGTAATTTGTTGCTGATGTCTAAGCGTCTGAATGTCTTGGTGAATTTACTCTGATGGCTGATTTCTCTCTCTTGCCTATTTTTTGTAACAGCTCTTTGATATTTGGTTCAACTTATTCTTTCAAATTACCCAGCTTAAGTTATCAAAATCATGCCAGGGAATCACTAGTGAGGTGCAGAACTTCTCCCAGGGGTAAGATACCAAGAGAACTGAGAACCGTTTTTGTCCATGAAATTTCCAGACTGCCCAGCAGATGGTGCTATTCAGTGCACCTTTCCACAGAGGTGTTTTAGTCTTGTCTTTCCTGAGCTAAGATTCAAAACTGGCACTGCTGGCCAAATTCACTGATGAAAAGCACCCTGACTTGCCCTCCATTTTCCCAACACTTCATCCCACTTGGGATGACTGCCACCAACTCCTCCTGACTTTGTTTAATATGGAGGAGAGACAGTGGATTCTGATGAAAGACCTAAAGTGGCTGCAGAAACAGGCCCTTCCCGGCATTTAAACCAGGAATATTGGGCACAAGACACGGTGCCAGAAGCCCAACCAAACTGGGACTTCCACACTGATCAGGGATGTGCTGCACTCCAGCAATATCTGGAAGCGCTACTTCAAGGGGTCAGAGAAGGGGCAAAATAACCCACAAACAAGACAAAGATGACTTTAGTTACTCAAAAGCCCAAAGAATCTCCAAACGATTTCTATGAATGACTTTGTGAGGCCTTCAGAACCTACTATGCTTTTGACCCAGAAGCTCCAGAAAACCAGAGAATGGTGAATGCTGCCTTTGTTGCACAGGCAGCAATGGACATTAGAAGAAAGCTCCAAAAATTAGAAGGTTGGTGGGGATAAACATCTCTCAACTCCTTGAGGTTGCCAGTAAATAATTCATCAATCCAGACAAAGCCACCAAACAAGAGGCCAAGAAGCTATTAAAATATCAAGTCTCTCTACTAGCAGCAGCCTTGCGATAGCCTGACCCCACCAGACAAGAAGGGCCACCTCAAGAAAAGGGAACAAGCATCAAAAGGGTGCCCCTGGCCAGAGATCAATGTGCTCACTGCAAAGAAATTGGACACTAGAAAATTGAGTGTCCCCCAAAAAATTAGGCACAGAGAGGGAACATCCCCCAAGGGAAATACTGACCTGAGCCCCAAGATCATCTGATCGGGCTGGTGGGGCTCAACCCCAAATAGGGGCAACCAGGCTCACTGGAACTTGGCCCCCATGAGCCCATGGTCAAACTACGTATGAAACCAGTCAAGGACTTTCATGCTGGACACCGGTGCTGAATATTCTGTGGCCACAACCCACATTGCCCCCTTTAGTGGAAAAACTGCTAATATTGTAGGAGCAACTAGGGACCAGTTTAGCCAATGGTCTTTTTGCCAGTTGAGAACTTGTCAGTTATTGGCCACGAAGTGACTCATGAATTTCTGTACCTGCCTGAATGTCCACTTCCACTACTTGGTAGTGACCTCTTAATCAAACTAGGAGCCCAGATTACCTTCAAACCTGAAGGGCCAGCAAACTTAAGACTTGGAACCAGCCTCACTCTCCTTGTCACCATAACCTAAAGCAAGGAATGGAGATTTTATGCAGAAGAAAATTCAAGTCAGAATCTGAAAATACTGCTGGAACTTTTCCCCCAGATTTGGGCAGGAAATGCCACCAGTAATGACACAAAACCATGCACCCATCATCATCGACCTAAAGCCTGGAGTGGTCCTGGTCTGGCAGAGGCAGTATCTGATCCCCCGCCAAGCACAATTGGGCATGGCCAAACACATAAATCACCTGAGGTAAAAGGGAATCCTGATCAAGTGTCAGTCACCCCAGAACAACCCATTATTACCAATAAAGAAGACAGATGGAACAGGTTATTGACCAGTACAGGATCTATGAGCCATCAACAATACCACTCTCACCTTACATCAAGTTGTTACTAGCCCATACACTTCGCTGGGATGGCTGCTGCCTGAAGCCACCTGGTTCACTTGCTTGGATTGGAAAGATGCCTTTTTCTTCCTGTGGCTGCCCCACCCCCCACCCCCCCAAAGCAGCCTCTGTTTGCCTTTGAATGGGAGATCCCAGAACCTGGCATAAAACTCAACTAACCTGGACTCAGTTCCTGAAAGGCTCCCAAAACTCCCCTACCCTTTGGGGGGAAGCCTTGGCAGCAGATCTGGCCACCTACCTCCTGGAAGCCTGCAAGTATGCCTTTTTACAATATGTGGATGACCTCCTACTTGCCAGTGAGACAGAAGAGGACTGCTGGAAAGGGACTCAGCATCTCCTGCAACTTCTGGCACAAACTGGATACAAAGTGTCTAGGAGAAAAACCCAAATCTGTAAACAGCAGGTAAAGAATCTGGGGTTTAGAATCACACAAGGACACCAGATGCTTGGACTAGAATGAAAAAAAAGTGATCTGCACCATCCCTAACCCCACCACAAAAAGGAAACTTTGTGAGTTTGTTGGGGCAGCGGGGTTCTGTCACAACTGGATTCCCCTATTTGAAGCCATAGCCAATCCTCTTTATGAAGTTCTGACAAGTACAGACAAAGAATCCCTTGCCTGGGAAGAAGCTCAACAGTGGGGCTTTCAAAACATCAAAAAACAACTCAGCCAAGTCCCTGCCTTGGGGCTACCAGATGTAACACGAATCTTCAACCTGTTTGTGAGTGAAAAGAACAAAGTGGCAATGGGAGTCCTCACACAACCTTTTGCCCCCTAATAAAGGCCCATTGCTTACCTCTCCAAGAAGCTGGACCCCATGGCTTCAGGGTGGCTGCCCTGACTGAAAGCCCTGGCAGCAACTGTAACCCTCATCAAAGAAGCAAGCAAAGAACCCTCTGACAGGCTTTCGTGTTATGGTGCCACATGCAATCACTGCCCTAATGAACTCACATGGGCACCGGTGGATACCTAATCCCTGGCTCACATATTACCAAGGTTTACTTTGTGAAAACCCCAGAGTGACAATAGAAACAGTGCATAGTCTAAACACTGCCACTTTCTTGCTGAATGAGGAAGGGATTCCTGAGCATGATTGTGTTAAAGTGACCAAGGAAGTTTATGCCAGTCTCCCCGATCTCCGAGACAAATCACTCCCTTCCTTGGATCAGACACTATTTACAGATGGAAGCAGTCTCATTAAGAACAGGGAAAAGCTTGCTGGATATTCAATCACCAATAACGAACAAGTGGTGAACGCATCATCTCTAATCTGAGGATAGCCCATGCAACAAGCAGAACTCTGCGTACTGGTCCTGTAGCTAGCTGCCAGGCAAGCAGTGAACATTTACACTGACTCTAAATATGCACTCACTACCATTCATATTGACCGGGTGCTTTATAAAGAAAGAGGCCTCCTAACTGCAGGAGAAAAAGAAATAAAAAACAAAGAAGATATCCTTCAACTATTAAAAGCAACCTGGAAACCAGACAGAGTTGCCCTCATCCACTGCTGGGGACATAAAAAAGGAATGGATATGTTCACTCAAGGAAACAGACTAGCCAACAACAAAGAAGTTTGGCAAGTGGCTGAAGGAGCTCATGGAATACATGTCCCAGAATTGACACCACAATTGACTTTCTTAGGAAAAAAAAAGAATTAATCAACTAAGCTATACCTGGGATGAACAGGAATGGGCCAATAGAGAAAGAGGAAGCACAACACCTGAAGAAACTAGGCTGCTGCTAGATAACCAGATTTTCAGACTGAAAGGAGCCGTGCATGCCCTCATCTAACAGTACTACCAAATCAACCACCTAGGGAAAACGTCATTGGAAGCCATTCTCAGGAAATACTACTACATAGTCCAACTAGCTTCATCTGCCACCATCAGCAGCCAGTGCCAAGTTTGTGCCAAAAACAACCCTCTGCTAGGCTCCTGAGGTCCAGCCAGTATCCAACACACAGGGAAAGCCCCTGTTGAAGATCTCACAGTAGAATTACCAGAAGTGAAACTAAGTCAGGGGTACAAATTCTTGTCAGTGATAATATCCATCTTTTCAGTCTGGGTTGAAGATTTCCCCACTTGCACCAAAAAAGCAAGAGAAGTGGCTAAGACTTTACTTTAAAAAAATCATTCCCTGACACAGGCTGCTACTGTCTCTTGAAGTGACAATGGCCTGGCCTTCATGGCTGCCATAGTCAAAGTGCTGGCAAAAATGTTAGGGACCATGGGAAGCGGCTGTGGCTCAATCAGTAGGGCTCCCGTTTACCATATGGGAGGCCCCAGGTTCGGTTCCCGGGGCCTCCTGGTGAAGGCAAGCCCACCCGCGCGGCGTGGTTAACTGACCCAGCGAGCATGAGCAGCAAGAGGGGGATAAATGAATAAATAAATAAAATCTTAAAAAAAAAAAATATTAGGGACCAAGTGGAAACTCTATAACACTTACATAAGGCCCCAGAGTTCAGGGAAAGTTGAACAGCCATTAATAAGATGATTCCTTGATATTTGTTTCTTTTAGTTGCAATTTTAAATAGAATATTTTTCTTGAATACCTCCTCAGATTGTTCATTAATAGTTTATAGAGAAGAGGGAGGGCCAAGATGGCATTAGTGTAGGAGGGCACACACTGCAAGCACCCAGAGCAAGGCGGATTGTGGATGGGGCCTTGCCCGGGGGTCTGAATGAGAAGCTTAGAACATCTAATTGCATGGATAAATGGTGTGGACAGAACGGTAGAGATTCGTGAGTTTTAAGCCTGCTGGTGGTGCTTGGCAGGGATGGCTGAGCCCTGCAGTTAGGGAGAAAATAAATAAATAAAAATAAAACAGCCGCTTGGAGCCACAAGCAGGGCTCAGCAACCAGGAGTCAGGGCCTAGCGGTAGGGGGCACTCTCTGAGGGGGGTCTCTGGTAAAAGGGTGAGACAGTTTTATTTCTGGGGATTTGGCTGCCTGGAACCCCTTGGACCTTGGGTGAACAGAACAGCCAGACCGAATCAGAACCTGGTGGAGGGGAGGGGTGATTCTGTTTGGGGAGGGAGTTGATTTGCCTAGCTGCCCAGGGATAAGCCCCAGGCGCCATGGAGCCAGGAAGAGGGAACATTCTCCAAAAGAGGGAGGGTTCTGTTGGAGGAGAGGGAAGTGATTTTTTTTTTTTTTTTGCCATTGATCTGGTGCCTGGACTGCCCCATAGCTTTGGGGAGCAGATAAGCTGACCTGAAGCAGCATCACGCTGAGAGTAGAGGCGAATCTGCAGAGTCAAACTGATTTACATAGCAACCCAGTGATGCTGGTGCTTGGCTACAGAAGGGAGGAGTCGGCCACCTTTAGCATTCTGCACTGACTAACATCAGAGCTACAGCTACCCTGGGGAGTCTAGGAAGTGGAACGTGCTTGATTAATTTTCTTGGGGTCCCCTCCATAAGGGGGTTGGTCTAGAGGAGGAATTATTTTCGGACCTGTATTTCACCCCCCCAAAAAAAAACGGAGAAGGTCACTTTAATAAATGAAAAATAAATTCTTTTTAATTTAGTTTAATAGCTAAAAGCTATTTCAGGACCTGCATATAGAACCTTGTGGGGAAATTGATTGATAAACACAGGCAGGCAGAGAGGATCCACGTGGACCCTGGGGGAATCATTGACCCTCCTTAGCTCTGTTTGACTGTTTGCCTGTGTGGCTCTTTGGTTTTTCTCTGTTTATTTCTGGTCTCTTGCTTTTCTTTCCTCTCTTCTCCCCACCTTTCTTTTTTCTTTCATTTTTTAAAATTAGGTGCTGCTAGCTTGTCGGTTCTTTGCTGTGCTTCTTCTTCAGTATTTTCCCACTTGCTCTCTATATTGATTTTGTATTCCAAACTATCGCTTATCCTTCCCTCATCTTTCTGCCTTCTGCTTTCTGTTGTGGCTCTTAGATACAACATTTTTTCATAGGCCCACAACAAAAGGGTGTCAATTTCTATTCCATCTATTTTGTTTTCTTCTTCTTTTCATTAGTATTAACCTTTTTTCCTTTCAGCCCTGTCTTTACTACTTCTCTCCCTCTCCATAATTATAGCCTTCTAAATCACTATATATATATTCCTCCATTTGTTTTCCAGTCCATTGTAGGAACTCTACTTTTTTTCCTATTACTTTACACTGCCTACACAAGTTAAATATTCATCTCATTAAGTCTCATTTGGCCCCTCTTCTAACTTTTATCAATATTACTATTATCCTTCTGCCTTCCTTACATAGTTGATTCCTCTGGCCCTAATCTTTTGCCTTCAAGGGAACATAGAAAGAAGCAAGGAAATAAAATAAGAAGAAAAAGTGCCAAAGAGAAAACTTAACTCAAACGCAGAACCACCAGCTAAATAAAACTCTAGAGCATAGAGAAAAGTTAATCAACTGAACAAACACATCAAGATAATATGATGACAAGAGGGCAACAAAAAAATACAAATGACTCTGAGAAACAGGAAAACATGGATCACTCCAATGAACAAATTAAAAACCAGGAAATGACACAGAACATTGAACAAATAATCAAAGCTATCTAAACAAATATCATGGACCAACTTAAAGAAGTGAAGGAAGAGATTAAGGATATAAAGAAGACACTGGAAGAACATACTGAAGAAATTGCAAACATGCCTAAAAACATAATGGATATGATGGTGAACAATGGCACAATCCAAGAAATCAAAAAGACACTGGATTCACATAACAGCAGATTTGAACAGGCAGAGGAAAGAATTAGTGATATGGAGGACATTACAGCTGAAATCAAAGAGATAGTAGAACAGATAGACAAAAAGTTAGATAAAAACCAGCATGGATTCAGGGAATTAACCGATAACATAAAATACACAAATATATGCATGATGGGTATCCCAGAAGGAGAAGAGAAGGAAAAGGGAACAGTAGGAGTGTTGAAGGAAATAATGGCTGAAAACTTCCCAACCCTATTGAGAGAGATGGATGTGCAGATCCAGGAAGCACAGCACACGCCAAATAGTATAAATCCCAATAGGCCAACTACAAGACATATATTTGTGAAAATATCCAATGCTCAAGACAAAGAGAAAATACTCAAGGCAGCAAGAGAAAAGAGAACCATCACATACAAGGGAAGCAAAATAAGATTAAGTGCTGATTTCTCAGTTCAAACCTAGAGGCAAGAAGACAGTGATATGAAATAGTCAAAATATTGAAAGAAAAAACTTCCAGTCACGAATTCTCTATCCAGCACATCTGGCATTCAAAAATGATGGAGAGTTCAAAATATTTACAGACAAACAGAAATTAAGAGAGTATGTCAATAAGAAACCAGCACTTCAAGAAATACTAAAGGAATCTCTACAAGTTGGAAGGAAAAAATAAGGGAGAGAGAATTTGAGGAGAGTTTAAAAACAACTGAAAAGGCAAAAAGAGAAACAAAACAACATATGACATAAATTAACCCAAAGAAAAAGTGGCTGAAGTAAGAAATTCGTTATGAGTAATAACACTGGATGTTAATGGATTAAATTCACCAATCAAGAGACACAGATTAGCAGAATGGATGAGAAAATATGATCCATCTATATGTTGTCTACAAGAAACCCACCTTCGACCAAGGGATTCAAGGAGGCTGAAAGTGAATGGCTGGAAAACCATTTTACAAGCTAATAATAGCCAAAAAAGGGCAGGAGTAGCTATTCTAATATCAGACAAAATAGACTTTAAATGCAAAACTATTGTAAGAGACAAAGATGGACAATACATATTAGTAAAAGGAGTAATCTCTCAAGAAGATAGAACAATCATCAACATTTACGCACCTAATCGGGGTGCCTCAAAATATGTGCGGTATATTAGTCATCCAAAGGAGTGCTAATGTGAAATACCAAAAATGGGTTGGTCTTTATAAAGGGTATTTATTTGGGGTAGAAGTCCACAGATACCAGGGCATAAAGCGTTAAGTTTCTTCTCTCACCATAGTCCATTGCCACGTGTCAGAGCAAGACAGCTGCCGGCGTTTGCCAGGGTTCAGGCTTCTGGGGTTCCTCTCTTTCCGGGGCTGTGTTTCTCTCTGGGTTTAGCTCCTGTTTCCTCAACAAGTTCAGCTGTAGATGATCAGGTGAACAGCTTGCTTCTCTTCTCATGGGGCCTTCTTTCCAATATCAAAACTGCTTCTCAAAAGACTGCTTTAACTGTCCTTTGCCTTGCCTTTTATATTCAATTCCCCACCCACCAAGGGCTGGGGCTCAACACCCTAATCCTAATCTAATCACGCCCAGATTAACAGATCAGTTTACAAGCATGATTCAATTATATTTTTTGAATTCATAATTACATCAAACTGCCACATGCGGCAAACTCTGGAAAAACGAAGAGGAGAAATAAATGCCTCTACAATTATAGCAGGGGACTTCAACACACCACTATCATCATTACACAGAACATCTAGATGGAGAATCAATAAAGAAACAAAGGCACTCAACAATACATTAGAAGACTGGACTTAATAGACATATACAGAACACTATACCCAAATACAGCAGGATTTATATTCTTCTAGAGTGCACATGGAACATACTCCAAAATAGAACACATGCTAGGCCACAGAACAACCTCTCAATGAATTCAGAAAGATTGAGATTATACAAAGTAATTATTCTGACCACAACAGAATGAAATTGGAAGTCACTAAGGGCCAGAGAAACAGGTTAGGTTCTAGGATATGGAAGTTAAACAACACACTCTTAGACAAACAGTGGGTCAAAGAGGAAATCTCAAAAGAAATCAGTAACGACCTTGAAACTAATGAAAATGACAGCGCAACATATCAAAATCTAAGGGATGAAGCGAAAGCAGTCCTGAGAGGGAAGTTCATAGCCAAAAATTCATATATTAAAAAAGAAGAAAGAGATAATATTGAGGACCTAACTGCACACTTGGAGGAATAGGACAAACAACAAGAAACTAAACCTAAAGGAAGTACAAAGAAGGAAATGACAAAGATTAGAGCACAACTAAATGAAATAGAGAATAAGAAAACACTGGAAACAATAAACAAAACCAAAAGCTGGTTCTTTGAGGATATCAATGAAATTGACAAACCCTTAGTCAGACTAACAAAGAAAAAGAGAGAACAGATACAAATACATAAAATAAAGAATGAGCAAGGGGATATACGATTGACCCCACAGAAATAAAAAGTATCCTAAGAGGATACTTTGAAAAATTATATGCCAAAAAGAATAATAATTTAGAGGAAATGGACAAGTTTCTAGAAACCCACAAACAGCCTACATTGATGAAAGAAGAAATAGATGAACTCAACAGTCCAATTACAAGTAAAGAGATAGACTCAGTCATCAAAAACCTCCCAATTAAGAAGAGCCCAGGACCAGATGGCTTCACATCAGAATTCTACCAAACATTCTGGAAAGAGTTAGCACCAATTCTACTTAAGCTCTTCCAAAATATAGAAGTAGAAGAAATATTGTCTAACTCATTCTATGATGCCAACTTTACCCTAATACCAAAACTAAATAAAGACACCACAAGAAAGGAAAATTACAGACCAATTTCTCTAATGGACCCAGATGCTAAAATCCTCAACAAAATACTTGCTAATCCCATTCACCAACATATCAAAAGGATTATACACCATGACCAAGTGGGTTTCATCCCAGGTAAGCAAGGATGGTTCAATATAAGAAAATCAATCAATGTAATACATCACATAAACAAATTGAAAGAAAAAAACACATGTTCATCTCTATAGATGCAGAAAAAGTATTCAACAAAATACAGCACCCTTTCCTCATAAAAACACTACAAAAGATAGGAATAGACGGAAGCATTCTGAATACAATAAAGGTTATATATGAAAAACTCAAAGCTAACATCATTTTCAATGGTGAAATCCTAAAAGCCTTCCCTCTGAGATTGGGAACAAGACAAAGGTGCTAACTATCACCCCTCATATTTAACATTGTCTTAGAAGTGTTTGCTGGAGCACTGAGGCAAGGAAAGGATGTAAAATGCATCCAGATTGGAAAAGAAGTAAAAATTTCATTATTTACAGAAGACATGATCTTATACATAAAAAGCCCTGAGAAATCTACAACAAGGCTTCTAGAACTTATAAAGGAGTTCAATAATGTTGCAGGCTATAAGATCAATGCTCAAAAATAAGTAGCATTTCTGTACACAAATAACGAGCACACTGAGGAGCAAATCAGAAAAAAAATACCATTTACAATAGTAACAAAAAGAATCAAATACCTAGGAATAAATTTAACTAAAGATGTAAAGGACTTGTATACAGAAAACTACACAAAACAGTTAAAGGAAATCAAATAAGACTTAAATAAATGGTAAAATATTCCCTGTTCATGGATAGGAAGACTAAACATCATCAAGATGTCTATCCTACCCAAACTAATCTACAGATTTAATGCAATCCCAATAAAAGTCAACACTGTATTTTTTAAGAAACTGGAAAAACTAACTACAAAATATATTTGGAGAGGCAAGAGGCCCCAAATTGCCAAAGACATATTGAAAATGAAAAATGAAGTCGGAGGTATCACACTACCTGACTTTAAAACATACTACAAAGGTACAGTGATCAAAACTGCATGGTATTGGCACAAGGATAGATCTACTGACCAATAGAACTGAATTGAGAGTTCTGATATATATTCTCGCATATACAGTTATCTGATATTTGACAAGGCCACGAAGTCCACTCAGTTGGGAGAGAATGGCCTCTTTAAATAGTGGTGCTTGGAGAACTGGATATCCATATCCAAAGAGTGAGAGAAGAATACCATCTCACACCTTATACAAAAATTAACTCAAGATGGATCAAAGATCTAAATATAAGAGCCAAAACCATAAAGACCTTGGAAGATAATGTAGGGAAGCATCTACAGGACCTTGTAATAGGAAATGGTTTCATGAACTTCACAGCCAAAGCACGAGCAGCAAGAGAAAAAATAGATAAATGGGATCTCATCAAAATTAAAAACTTCTGCACCTCAAAGGATGTTATTAAGAAAATAAAAAGGCAGTGTACCCAATGGGAGAAAATATTTGGCAACCATATATCTGATAGGAGCCTAATATCCTGCATATATAAAGAAACCCTACACCTTGAAAATAAAAAGACAAACAACCCTTTTAAAAAATGGACAAGGGAACTGAAAAGAAACTTCTCCAAGGAAGAAATACAAATGGCTAAAAAGCACATGGAAAAATGCTCAACATCGCTTGCTATCAGGGAAATGCAAATCAAAACTACAATGAAATACCATCTTACACCCATCAGAACAGCAGCTTTTAAAAAAATGGGAGACACTAAGTGTTGAAGAGGATGTGGAGGAATAGGAACCCTCATCCACTGCTGGTGGGACTGTTGTATGGTCCAGCCACTGTGAAGGACAGTTTGCTGGTTCCTCAGAAAACTAACAAGAGATCTTCCATATGATCCAGCAATTCCACTCTTGGGTATATACCCAGAAGAACTGAAAGCAAAGACACAAACAGATATATGCACACCAATGTTCATAGCTGCATTGTTCACCATTGCCAAAAGATGGAATCAGCCCCGGTGCCCATTAACAGATGAATGGATAAGCAAAATGTGGTACATACATACAATGGAATATTACTCAGTTGTAAGAAGGAATAAAGTGCTAACACATGGAATAATGTGAATGAATATTGAAGACCTTATGTTGAGTGAATCAAGCCAGGCACTGAAGGATGGACAGTATATGACCTCACTGATTTGAACTGAGGAAAGTGAGCAGTCTCTGAGAACCATTGTCTGAAAGATAGGTTAACAAGGGAGAGAAAGAGAAGAGCAGGCTTTGAGCCATCACCCATATGGACATCATCTATGGTAAAGGGATAGAGTATAGTTGCATATTGAAGGATAGGACAGATGGGTAATGATATTACTGGGTTTGGTGGTACAGAGTTAACAGGTGGGTAGATTAGGAAGGGTAGGTTCAAATACCCAGGGCATGTAACTATGAATCATGACATTCCATGTGTCAAGACGGGAGTGTCATATGCCCCAGGAGGGGTGGGGAGGAAGGAACAATCAAGATCTAATGGAGTATTTAGCGGTCATGGGAAAGGTTTTTCATTACCTTACAGTAATGGACACAGGACATGGTAAACATCATCAAAACTTATTAAACTGTGTCATCTAAATTGTAAACTATACTGTAAATTATTGACAATGTTTAGTTGCTATATTTTGCTATCTGTATAACACTTATAACAATGCTAACATCCAAAAAAAGGGGGGGGGGTTAATATGG
>JAKSZT010034205.1:638140-671640 GCA_026826555.1 Tolypeutes matacus | reverse complement strand
GGAAGGTGGGGGTGGTTTGGTATCTGGGAGTCTCTGGTATTCCGTGTGTGACTTTGCTGTGATCTAAAACTTCTTTGAAAATTAAATTAAAATTTGGGAGACACTGGGGATTGAGAGGGGGAAGGTGTCATGGCACACCGGACATCCGATAACACAGTGATAAAAGGAAAAAAAGAATTTTTTTTAAAAAAGGCATTTCTTTAACTTTTTTTTTCCATTTTTTTGAATGTCTCAATCCCCTAATTATATTTTGTTTTGTTTTGTTTTTTATTTTATTGTTTGTTTGTTTGTTTTCCCTGAGTTTCCTTATGTTCGTCTCTTGCATGTAAGCTTATTATTGTTGTTTCTTTTTCCTATTAAGTGTATTTGATTATTATATGGGTTACATGCTCATGGAAGATTTAGATCACAGAAGGGTTACAATGGGTACTGTAGGGGATTATTGGTGGGGGGTGTCTGGGAGGGGGGATTCATGGGAGTAAGATCATCTGAATATACATAAAAGATATACAAAATTGTTCAAAAGATCAAAGGATGGGGCATTGACATGGTGGGTGGACAATCACTCAATAAATGAGGGAATCTGAATTCCTAGTCTGGAGAGCTCTGCCACATTCTCCAACGGAGAAGCAACAGTCCTCTGAGTGCAGGGACAGTGTCTGCCAAAAGAGGATGGCCCATTGATGAGTTCTTGTTATGGATGACTACCCTTATGAGTCTTTGCTCTTGTAACTGAAACTTAGCTTACTGTTATGGGGTGCCTAAGAGTTGCCACCTGAAAGCCTCCTTGTTGCTCAAATGTGGCCTCTCTCTAACCCAAACTCAGCATATGAATGCATTACCTTCCCCCGAACGTGGGACATAACTCCCAGGTATGAGCCTCCCTGGCAAAAAGGGATTAATACCAAGTGCCAACTGGCAACACAACTGGAAAAAGTCCTTGAATAAAAGGGGGAAAAGGTAAAGCCAAATGAGTTCAAGTGGCTAAGGGACTTCAAAGAGAGTCAGGAGTTCATCCCAGAGGTAACGCTTACGCACACCTCAGTAGGAGCTCATAGAACATCAAAGTTCATATCAACCCACACAGAGGGGCTCCTGAGAGCTCTGGAGACACCCAGGTCCTATATAAGGGGGGATAACCCCAGAGACTGTCACCTTATCAGTGGGCTCTATTTTGGAATCTGCGCTCCTGATAGTGACAGAATTGAACTCAAATAAGTCCTCCCTGCACATGGTTCATCAGTCCCTTCTGTTCAAGCCTATGTGTGATGCTGGAGTTTTTAGGTATACTTCCAGAGACTGGAGCCTCTGGCCTACCTATGTGCCAGGTGTGCATGGAATCTCGGTGGAGCTGCAACTCTTACCCTACAGCTCAATGGACTCATCCAGGTCACCTGGCGAGGAGAAAATGATGCACAACGGCCAGCCCAGGGAATGGAGAGGTCCTGCATCTGCAGGCTGGATCATCCCACCCACCATATCCATGGGATATAAGCCCTCTCACTTGGAGGTGGAGTGGACCTCACCATCCCAGTCCCCTCTGGATTGGGGGAAGAACTATGTACTGGAGTGGACTTAATGGTCTTCTGTTGTACACATATGGTGGTTCTAGCAATGGAAGAAATTATAACAGTGAGGTGGAGCCGGTGGCCACTGGACACTTTCAGGGCATGGAGGGGATGTGCAGTTGAAATACAGGGCTTTGTCGGGACTTGGAGGTTGTCCTGACTGCCGTTGTGGCAACGGATGTAGGCCATTTTAAATCAGCACACACCATTCAGAACTGTGTGGGGGAGAGTGTGGTCTATGATGTGAACTGTGGTCTATGGTTGGTGGCAGGGCCCCAGTATGTGTAAGTCCATTGAGGGTGATGGGCCACACTTGTGGGAGATGTTTGTGTGGGATGTGGTGGGAGGTGTGGGAGGTGGGAACATGGGAATCCCTGTGGGTTCTGTGTGATATTTATGTAATCTAAGCATCTCTTAAAAAATAATATATAACATTTTTGTATGCAAATGCACATATATGCATATATATTTATATATCATTTTACAAATATTGGTACATATTGTGAAAAATTTGATTTTTAACTACAATAAAAATAAATTAATTTAAAAAAATAGTTTATAGAGCCACTATTATTATTTTGTGTTGATCTTGTATCTGCCATTCTGACGAACTCACTTATTAGCTCCAGTAGTTTTTCTATAGATTTTTCTGGCTTTTCCTACATAGGACCATGTCTTATGCAAATACTGACCTTTTTACTACTTCCTTTCCAGTTGGGATGCCTTTTGATTTTTCTTCTTGCCTAACTCATCTGGTTAGAACTTTTGACACAATGCTTAGTAACAAGGATGTCAAGTTATTTCTTGTCTTATCCAGATCTTTGAGGGAAAGCTTTTAATCTTTCACCATTTAGCATTATATTAGTTGTGGGTTTTTCATCTATGCCCTTTATCATGTTGAGGAAGTTAACTTCCATTTCTATTTTTCAAAGTTTTTTTTAAATCAAGAAAGGATGGTGGATTTTGTGACATTAATTTTATGCATCAGTCAAGAAGATCATGGGCTTTTCCCTTTCATTTTATTTAAGTGATGACATTAATTGATGTTCTTATGTAGAACTACCTTTTCACACCTGTGATAAAACCCTCTTGATCATGTTATCTTTGGATGCATTATTGCATTCCATTTGCAAGTATTTTCTGAAGGATTTTTGCAACTAAATTCATAAAAGAATATGGCCTGTAATTTTCTTTTCCTATGGTATATTTATCTGCCATTGGTATTAAGGAGATGTTGACCTCATCAAATGAGTTAGAGTACATCCTCTTCTTTAATATTTTAGAAGAGTTTGACCACTATTGTTATTAGTCCTTTGAATGATTGGTAATATTCACCTGTGAAGCCATCTAGTACTGGGCTTTTAGTTTCTGGGAGGTTTTAATGACTGTTTCAACTTCTTTTCATGTGATTGTTCTGCTGAGGTATTCTATTACTTCCAGGTTCAGTGTAGGTTTTTCATGTGTTTATAAAGATTTGTCCATTTCATCTATGTTGTGTAATTTGTTGGTATACAGTTGTCCATAGTGCCTTCTTATGAACTTTTTTTATTTATGCAGGGTCAGTAGTAATATTCACTCTCTCATTTCTTACTTTATTTGTTTATATCTTTTCTCTTTTTTTCCTCTGTCAGTCTGACAAGTGTTTGCCAATTCTATTGATCTTCTCAATGACCCAACTTTTGGTTTTGCTAATTCTCTCTACTGTTTTTTATTCTCAATTTTATTGATTTTTGGTCAAGTCTTTCTTATTTTCTTCATTCTGCTTGCTTTGGTATTAGTTTGCTGTTCTTTTTCTATTTCCTTCTGGTATGCAGTTAGATTTTTTATTTTATCTCTTTCTCCTTTTTTAGAATAAGCATTTATGGCAATAAATTCCCTCTTGGAACTACCTTCACTGCCTTCCAAAGTTTTGTTATGTTGTATTCTCATTTTCAATCATCCCAAGATATATACTGCTTTCACTTGCAATTCCTTGTTTGACCCACTCATTATTTAAGAATGTGTTGTTTAACTTCCATATATGAATGAGTTTTCTAATTTTCTACACGTTGTTGATTTCCATTATGGCCAGAGAAATTTATTTGTATAATTTCAAACTCTTCATATTTACTGAGAAATATTTTGTGAGCCAACATGTGGTCTCTCATTGTGAATGACACATGAGCACTTGAGAAGAATGCATGTCCAGCTCTATTGGAGGTGCAATGTTCTGTATATTACTATATTACTATTAGGTATAGTTCACTTATCATGTTATACAAGTTACCTGTTTCCTTATTGATCCTCTGTCAAGATTTTCTTTCTATTGATGAGAGTGGTATATTGAATTCTCCAACTATTATTGCAAGGATATCTATTTCCCATTCTGTTTTGCCAATATTTGCCTCATATTCTGGGGTCCCCTTCTTACATGCATAAATATTGAGGATTGTTAATGCCTCCTGGAAGTTTGTATGTTTTATTAATATAGAGAGAGGGGAGAACGAGCCTGAGTTACTTCTAGACACTGCAGAAATATCCTCCCCAGTGCACAGCTGGAGTGGTGCTCAATTTAGCCAGTGACCAACCTCCTCAGCTGGATAATTTCCATAGAGACAGCTAGAATGGATGATCAAAGGAGACTGAGAGGCTATCTTTGACATATCCCATTCTCAACTTCAGATCTGTACAGTTGGAAGAGCCAGGTCCACATTTTTCAGAAAGATCCTCAAAAAGTTAAAAGAACATAACTCCAGTGTTCACCTGTTCCCCCCTAAGCCCACACCTAGTTCCATGGACAGTCCAACACATCCTCTCCACCTTATCCCTCTGTCAAGCTTGAACACCCAAACCAATAATATAACTACAGTCCTGTCAACACTAGGGATTGGCAGATAGGTTGTTGAAACTACAATGTTGAGAAAGCTCTTTTGGCAATATGACAAGGAAGGGTTACTGGTTTAGGGGGATGGATTGGTGTCATTTGGGACAGGACATACCTGGGGCAGTCTTCAAAAGAATGTGCAAGTGATCATTTAGTCATAGTGTGTTGTATCATTGGGTGGAGACCCACATAACGAGTGGAAAGGAGTTGGACTCCCATCCTGGGGATGCCTGATATGATCTCAGAGGGGAGGGTGTCTTTTGAGAACATGGGTGGTTCCTAATAGGGGAGGACAGACTAATGTGTCAAGCCCTCAGCATTGTTGCAAGTATCTATGAATCTTGTACTTCAAGGAGTGAAGACTCGTCACAGAGGGCGATGAGGGGAGGAGGAGGGAGAATAGAAATGATGGAAGAGGGGTATTTAGGGAGCAATGGAAGTGTTCTGCATGATCTTGCAATGATGGATATAGACCACGCAAAATTTCATGAAAAATCTATAAAAGTGTAACGTCTAGAATGTGAACCATAATGTAAACGATTGACTGTAGTTAGTAGCTATATTTAAATATTTGTACATCAGTTGTAATAAATGTACCACCCACATGTAAAAAGGTTATTAATATGGGAGTGGGGAAAGGGGGGAGGATGTTGGGTATATGGGAGTCTCCTATATTCTGTATGTAATTTTAATGTGACCTTAAACTTCTCTGAAGACAAAACAAAAAATAAATAAAACACTGGGGAAGAAGTGGGAGAAAATACCACTGCATGTGCAGGACAACAGATATTACAGCAATTAAAGGCAAATTTACTTAAAAACTTTTTTTTAAATACTTTTCATTATTTTTTAATATCCCAATTCTTTTTTCGCTTTATTTTAGTTTTAGTTTTTCTAAATTATTATGTATTTTATTTCTTATGTTTAAAACTATAATTATTTCATTTTCTTATTAATTGTATTTGGTGATATTCTTGGCTTCATTTTTGAAGAGGTTTTGGATCACATAAGGGTTACAACTGCAGCAGGGGAGGATCATTGGTGTGGGGTGTCAGTGATTGGGGCTACATAGGAGGAAGTTCACCTGGGCATACATATAAGGTATATAAATGTGTTCAAATGTTCATGGGGCATTGCCATAGCGGGTAGTGATTCACACA
Organism: Tolypeutes matacus; assembly: GCA_026826555.1. Taxonomy (NCBI): domain Eukaryota; kingdom Metazoa; phylum Chordata; class Mammalia; order Cingulata; family Chlamyphoridae; genus Tolypeutes; species Tolypeutes matacus. The sequence continues at coordinate 666,049 of JAKSZT010034205.1, read as the reverse complement.
ACAACTGAATATTGAATTCCCATCTCAGGGAGCTCTTACACATTCTGTAATGGAACAGCAACAATTCCCCAAGTACAGCTGTAATGACTAGTGAAGAAGAATAGTCTGTTGATGGGCCCTTGATAGTGATGACTATGCTTATGAGCCTTTGCTCTTGAAATTGCAACTTAGCTTGGTGTTGTTGGCTGCCTAAGACTTACCTGCTGAAGGCCCCCTTGTTGCTCAACTGTGGCCTTTCTCTAGGCCAAACACAGCATATAAATGCAATACATACCCCCTAGTGTCTGACATGACTCCCAGGGATGGGCCTCCCTGGCACTGAGGGATTACTACTGAGCAACAAGTGGTGATGCAACTGGAGAAAGATGTTGAATAAATGGGGGAAAAGATAAAAACAAATGAGTTTATATGGCTAAGAGACATCAAAGTGAGTCAGGAGGTCATCAGGGAGGTAATGCTTATGCACAACTCAGCAGGATATCTTAGACTGCTAAAATAGATACTACCCAAAAGAGTAGGGCTACTGAGACAACCAGATCCTATGGTGCCTTGCCAGTGGGCCCTACTTTGGAGTTTGTGCTCCCAAATGTGACAGAGTTGGAATTAGATGTGACTTCTACACATGCCTCTTCTGTCCCTTTTATTTGAACCTATAGTTGGTGCTGGAGTTGGTAAGTGTATGTACATTGAAGAGACTTGAATCTCTGGGCTGTCCTTTTGCCAGCTGGGCTCTGAGCCTCAGTGGAGTTGCAACACCTACTCTGCAGTTCATTCCACTCACCCAGGACAACTAACATGGGGTGAGAATGGACAACCACCACACCAAGGAACCAAGAGAGTCTACAACTACATGCAAGAGAATACCATTCATCAGCCACATGAGATTGAAGTTCCCTCTCAATTAGAGTTTAAGTGAGCATCACCATCCCAGAATCCTCAGGATTGTGGAATAAAATATGGACTAAAGTGGACTTACTGGTATTATACTATAGACTTATTGTGATTCTAGCAATGGAAGAAATTATATCATGGATGTGGAGACAGTGAGCACTGGAGGTGCTGAAGTCAGGGAGAGGGAAAAAGATGTGTAATATGGGGGCCTATTCAGGACTTGAAATTGTCCTGAATAACATTGCAATGACAGATACAGGCCATTATATTTCCTGCCATAACTTATAGAATTGAGTAGGAGAGAGTGTAAACTTCAATGTAAACTATAATTCATCTTTATTGGCAATGCTCCAAAATATGGTCATCAATTGCAATGAATGTACCACACTGATGAAAGAAGTTGTTAATATGGGGAAAAGTGCGAGGTTTGGGGACTGGGTCTTAGGGGAATCACTTATAATTTTTATGTAGCATTTTTTGCAATCTAAGTATATTTTAAAAATAAATAAAAATATATTAAAAAGGATAAAACTCCATTTTTGAAACACATAATCTGAATTGGACAGACATACAGACTCTATAAATATAATGTTCACCTCTGAAGAGAGACAGATGGCATGGAAGAAAGCCACAGCCATGCAAATTCACTGGACAACAATAATTGAGACAATCCTGTACATGTCCCAGAGGATCAAGCTCTTCCTAGAATTGAGCCAAATTGGAATACAAATAAACAAATAAATAGGTCTAAATTAGATCATTATAAAGCTTGCATTATTTTCAGTTTCAGGAAAGGAGTGCCAAAGCAAAACTATCTGAATAAAATTCAAGAAATACTCCAAAGCTCTCAGGAGAGTCCATCAGTCTATTTAGCCCAGCTGCTTGAAGCCTATCATCAGTAAACTTATCTTAATCCAGAAAACCATAGATTCATGCTAATTTGCCCACTATTAATATATTCTTTATTTGTCAAAGTGTTCCCAATATAAGATGAAAACTACAAAAGCTAGGAGGGGGATTGGGCCGCCCATGTCAGAAATTGCAGAAATTGCCTTTCGTGTTTTTCACAACTGAGAGTCTACCCATGGAAGCAGCAAAAGAAACAGGCTGCCAACAAAGCCAACTTCATAGTGAGACAAGAAAGAATAGAGACCTGAGGAAGAAGGGGTAAGAAAACCTAATAAGTCTGGTAAGAGAAACTGAAACATTGGCCTATTTACTAGCAATGGCCTGTTGACTTACACTGGCTGAGGCAATGGTCTGGTAACTTACATCAGCCTGCTGAGTCACACAGGTAAGTTAGGAAAAGGCAACTTGCAGCACAGAAATCCTGCAGCTTACAGCATACAGCACATACCCAGTGGCTGCATTATCAGAAGTCAGCCAGCAACATCATTACATGGTGGTAAAGAGGGCAGGGGTGAAATGGGAACCAGTAACCCCCCACTCACTTTCAGGTTACCTTACATCTCCTGGACAGTGACAAGAGGCCAATCACCATGGGCCAACATGCCCTGCAGAACTTGTGGACTGCAGCCAGAAGCCAATCACCAATGGAGAGAAATCCTTACCCTTTAAAAGAATCCAGTCTCCCAACAGAGTTCCCAGGTTTGTCTCAAATATATCAACCAGCACAAAACCTGGAGTCCTGTGTGACTAAAACAGTGTGCTCCAAGACAGAACTTTATATTTTTATCACTTAAAAATGCCTGCCTTCATCTTTCTGATGGTGTACATCTGCATTCTTGACTTACCCCCCAATAAATTCTCTGACTGTTTATTTAATTTGTCACTTATACTTGAATTCTTTCTTATGATGAAGCCAAGAACCTAGATTCTGGCTCTGATAACATATGGCAAACCAGGCAAGAGATAACCATCTCTGGTAAACCACCTCCATCCAACAAGACTGTTGAGTTTTTTGGCTTCTAACTGAAGTCTATTTGTTTGTCTGTTGGGTGGAGGATGTAGGCATATGCATCTGTCTCTATATATGGCTGTTTCTTTTCCATTGTAAATAGGTCTCCAGCCCTATTCCCAATGGACATAGCCTCATTTCACTTAAAGCTTTTTGGCTCCTTTTTGAAAGGTGGTAAGGTTTAGCCCCCATGCAATACAAATTAAGGAGACTGTAGGTGGCAGGTGACACCACCCTTGGAACTTGACTGGGGGTATTCCTTAAGTCAAGCAGGAGTCCAATGGGAACACAGGAACGCATGGAATCTACCCCAGTCTAATCCCCTCCCAGTGTAAATGTTGCCTCCATTGTTGCTTCCTCAAGTATTCTGACTTTCTGTCTATGTAAGCTTACCTCCTTCTCTAACTTCAACCATCTCCTCCTCTGTAACTTCAAAACCCTCAAGGTGATCACAACAATGCCAAGTCACTTGACCTTCTTGTGATAAGCTGTTTGTGTCTTCTCTGCAGAAGTCTTCTTCAGTAATTAGGCTTACAAAATAAATAGGTTCAGTGTTACTCCAAGCTTAATCCTCACCCACTCCCCAAGAGGACAAAATTAATTGAAGCTCACTTCCTTAACTGCCACTCTGATTTCAGATCCCATCTCTCTAAGTGTAACTTACATCCTAATTATCTTAAAAATCTAATATAATGTGGAAAGGGTGTGTAGAAAAGCTATTTCCTTTATATGAGAGGTCCCTGACCTTCAATCACTAGCCAATTGAAAAATAATCAAGTAGAAGGAGCTGACCCTCTTTTCAGGGGCAATATTTGACTTGGCAGCTTCAGTTCAGAACCTAAGTCTGGGCATCTCCCAAGTCTAGGGCACTCCGGGTATATCCAATAGCAAGGGTTCTGTGATTCTTGGTATGCCAGGAAACAGAGCAGCAAATCTAGATATCCCCCAAGATTTACATGGCTTGGGTGTTTCAGTTTAGAGGATCCCAAACATCCCCTAAAGACTTAGGTGGATTGGGCACTTAGGCTTGGAAACTCGGTCCAAATGTCTCCCAGGAATTGAACAGCCTGGGTGCTTCAGTTTGTATGCTGAGGGTTAGTCAGGCCGGGTCTGGGATGTCAGTGCAGCTGACACATTTTCTCACATATTTCTCCCTGGGTTGATGGGTACAACCTCCAACATTCCCAGCAGATGCCCCCTTGGGGTGTCTTCTCAGGGATTAGGAGAACCGACTTATTATGATCTAAAAAGAAAAAATTATCCTTTCCTGACACACCATGAGGCCACAGTAGAAATTAGAGAATGGCCAAAAGTGACCTCTGTATGGGACCCTGAAGCCCAGAAAACCTGTTAAGGATGGAAGAAGGTGACATGCAGGTGTGAGGGCTAGAGGCTGTGTAACAACATGCCTCCTAAAAGGGATGAGGAAATGCACTACACACCAGTCAATTATAAGCTCAGTGAAATTACTATGAGGCAGAACAAAAAGATCCTGACTCTGAAAAAGAATAGATCCTTCTTAGATCTCACTTTATTTGCCAGCCTGCCTCAGATATCCATAAGAAATTGCAAAAACTATCCCTGAGTCTCCAAACTCCCATTAACTCCCTTTTAAAGAGAGCCTTTACAGTTTTCAATAATAAAAACCATGCTTCCAAGAGAAAGCAGGTAAGAAGGGGCAAGCAAAAAGTCCAGAAAGAAGCTTACCTTTTAGTTGCCACCAATGAAGGCACTATGTCACCACAGGGCCACCCAGAATTCAGGCTTCCATGGCAGCAGTTATTTGCTTCAAGTGTGGAGAAGTGGGCCCATGGTGCCAGACTCCTTTGCCACCTGGACACACCAGGGCTTTGTTCCCAGGTGGAATGACAGGGACCTGGGCCAGGCATGGCTCACTGGACAACACCGCAAACATTCAACCTGGAGGAGCCTGGGGTGACCCTTGACATGGCAGGTAAGATCATTACTTTCTTAGTAGAAGCCATTTACACAGTCCTGACCTGTCACCCCAAATCTCTCTCAACTTGGTCATGTCTCATAAGGGGAGTGAAAGGGGAAACTAAATCAAGGCCATTTGCAATGTTGCCTCCAGGAGGAAGTTGTTAAAGGCCCCCCACAGAATTTTAACTCTTGCAAGAGGTAGCTAATGAAAATGCAGCCCCAATTCATCTCTCATCAGGGTTGGGTCTTCTCTGAGACCCCTAGGTCTGTGCCTAGCAGCTGCTCAGGAATTTTCATGGAGGAACAAAGCTGAGGGTTTCAGGTTGAGGTCCCTGCGATGGATAAAGACTTGGAGTTTTGCATGAAGGTCATTCTAAAGTCAGGTCTTTCCACATACTAAATAAGTGTGTAAAATTCTTTTTCCTGTTCTAAGCAGTGGTTACTTTAACTTTGTCAGTCTGTTTATGCCTAGGAAATTATAAATCAAATTTTGGATATGCCTATTACAAATTGAGTAACAATGAAAAGTAACCTAAAACTGAGACTTTTAATTTCAATTTTGTCTTGCAATTAGATTTAATGTATAAAAGAAACCACATGGAATTAGCTCATTTGTTGGAGAAATGGGAAAACTTAGCAACATTACTGTTACTAATAAATTAGTTTTAGTTCCTTCATTAATAAAGTGCCCAGTTTGTTTTAAGTGAAACCTTACCAAAAACTGTAACTGAGTTGACAAGATCATTATATAAATGCCTTTATATTATAAAACAGAAAGGAAAAAAGCATCCAAAATTGTTTTAACTGGGTTGATTTTGCCTAGACTTGCTATTGGGACTTTAATTGTGGCAGTTTGAGATTATTTATGAATCCTAAAAAGAGAATGATTATATTTGTAAACTAATCTAATTCTCTGCGTGTGTTAACCATTGAATGCATTGGATTCATCTGACATGTCTTGATTAAATTATCTACTAAGATTAGGGCTCTGATTCAACCATATCAGCAGGTATGTCTCAGGTTAAGTCCCCACCCCCTTGTTGGGCTGATATAAATGGACATTCACTCAAGAAAACACATGGAAGAGGAGAGAGGTTTGTCATGTTTGATCCTGGGTCCCTGGGGAGAGATGAGCCATTTACCTGATAGTTTGCAACTGAAGAGAACAGAGATGCTGAGCAGCTGAGAAGGCCTGGAAAAAAATGAACGCAATGATAGAGACCGATATAAAAATTCCTAGAGACCAGGCAGAGATCATCCACCATCTTGCTTCAACATGTGACAACTGACTTTGGTGAGAAAGCAACCTTGACTTGTACTCTTTAGGAACTTGTAACTGTAAGCTTCTACCCTAAATAAATACCCTTTATGAAATCCATCAGATTTCTGGTACTTTGCATCAGCACCTATTTAGCAGAATAAAACAGTAATTCTAAACTGAGTTTGCCTTTGCTTCTGGGTATTTCAGAACTCATTTCAACTTTGTAATGTAAACAATTCTTCACTGAGTACATGGAAACTTCCTCTCCCCTGTGGCTCACAAGGCAAATTTAAAACACCCCCATCTCCCATCCTTCCACTGGTGTTAATAACACTGTTTTCTCTCATAACCAAGTGTGGACTCTAATTTACCTATTCCAGGCAAAGTCCAGAGGCAACACAAAAACTTTGAGGAAAACACTGCCTGGTAAAAACCCGGCCTTCAGTGTTGGACATCATTCTTCCAGTCCAGGAGCCACCAGATTCTGGTTATCTCTGAGGATTGAGGAGTGGGGGACCTCTTATCCTGAGTATAGGGGACCATAAAATCAGCTAGTCATGGGAGAGTTGAGTATTCCATAAGACTTCAATAACCTCAGTGAACATATACTAAAATTGTGTTGCTTGGTTGAGATTTGTCAGACTCAAAGTGGGAGAAAAGCAAGGCTCTAAAATTAAAGGAAAATGTTGTAAATTATATTTTAAACATTGGGAAGAGTTTAGTTCTAAACCAATAACTGAAAAAAGAACAAAATTCTTGTGCAAGCTGCATGATCACAAAACAGGTTAAAATAATAAAAAATACAATAACCAAAGGAATATCAAATTCCCATCCTGGTGAGCTCTACCATATTCTCTATTGGAACACCAAGAACCTCCTGAGTACAGGGACAATGACTAGTGAAGGAGGATGGTCCATTGGTGGGCTCGTGACATTGATGACTGTACATATGAAACTTGACTCTTGAAATGGAGTCTTAGCCTAGTATTTTAGGGTGCCTAAGAGTTGCCTCCTGGGAACCCCCTTGTTGTGCAAATGTGACCTCTCTCTAAGTCAAGTTCAGCATATAAATACATTACCTTCCACCCAGTGTGGGACATGACCCCTGGGGATAAGCCTCCCAGGCACCAAAGGATTTCTACCAAGCACCAACTTGCAATGGGGCTGGAAAAAGACCTTAACTAAAAGGGGAAAAGTGTAAAGACAAATGAGTTTATATGGCTAAAAGCCTTCAAAGTGAGTCTGGTGGTCAGCCCAGAGGTTATGCTTATGCATGTCTCCGCAGGATCTCATTGACTGCCAAAGTAGATATTACCCCAAATACCTGGGCTCTTGAGGACTCTGTAGAAATCCAGATATTATAGTCAGGGCAGATAGCTCAGGAGTTTGATGCCATGCCAGTTGGACCTACTTTGGAATTTATGCTCCCCAGGTTGACAGAGTTGGACTCAGTTGTGATTTCCCTACACATGATTTTTCTGTTCTTCTCTTTGAACCTATAATTAGTAATAAAGTTGGTAGGTGCACATCCAAGAGACTTAAATATTTGGGCTGTCCATGTGCCATCTGGGACTCAAATCTCAATGGAGTTGCAACATCTACTGTCTAGTTCATTCATCTCACCCAGGCCAAATAACAAGGATGGATGATGGACAACTATCATACCAAGGAATCAAGAGAATCTACAACTATAAGCAAGAAAGCCCCATCCATCAGCACTAATAGATTGCAGCCCTCTCTCAATAAGAGATGGACTGGACATCACCATCCCAGAATCCTCAGGACTGGAGAAAGAACTATGGACAAAAGTGTTCTTACTGGTACTCTACCATAGACTTATTGTGAGTCTACCAATGATAAAAATTTTATCACTGATGTGGAGGATGGGCACTGAAGGTTTTGAGAGTAGAGAGAGGGAAAAGCAGATGTAATGCAGGAGCATTTTCAGGACTTGGGAATCATCTTAAATGACATTGCAATGACATTACAGGCCATTATATATCTTGCCATAAACTACAGAATTGGGTAGGAGAGAGTGTAAAATACAATGTAAACTTTAATGAATGCTTAGTGGCAATGCTCCAAAATGTGCTCATCAATTGTGACAAAAATACCACACTAATGAAGGATCTTGTATATGTGGGAAAATGTGTGAGGTGTGTGGAGAAGGACATATGGGAATCACTTATATTTTTTATGTTACATTTCTGTAAATTAAGTATCTTTAAATATATATATATATATATATATATATATATATATATATATATATGTTTGTGTGTACATGTGATATGGTGGCATTTCAGGAATATTGGAATTGTCCTCAATGTCATTGCAGTGCTGGATATACCTTGTCATAACTTACAAAAATGTGGGAGAGAGAGTTCAAACTATAATCCACACTTAGTGACAGTGCTCCAATATGCATTCATCATATGTAACAAATGTACCACACTAATGAAGGATGTTATTAATGTGGGAAAGTGTGGGAAGGGTAAGGAATGGGCCACATGGGAATCACTTATATTTTTTATGTAATATTTATGTAATCTAAGCATCTTTTAAAAAATAAAAAAATAGCCATCAAAGAGATCTTTTGAATATAATACTATTTTACAGTTAAACTTATTTTGTAAGAGAATCATAACTATGAGTAACATTAGTGAGTTGTGTGTTTCTGTGTCTAACTCTGTTTGTGTCTTCCTATTTTCTCAGTGTATATTTTCACACCTCAGGATGGGGATATTAAATTAACAAATGAAAAGCCCTTAAAAGAGATCATTCAGATTGCTAAAAGTTAAATAGTTGCTTATATGTAAATGAAAATTCCTGGAGTCCAAGTTAGAAAAGTTAAGCAGGATAGAAATCTGTATATAAAAACTATTGATATAGGAGAAAGCTTTTTCTTAAGCTCCTTGACTTGTCTAGTCCCCTCCAGAGCCTCCCTCTCTACTCAGAAGCTATGGGGAGGGGCTGGGTGTGACAAGATAGGAAAACACAAGTTTAACTGAGATGGATGCAACAAGGTAAGGAAAAGCAAGTTTAGATTAAAACTTTTATCTACTAGGCTAGAAATTTGAGTCATAGTTCAACCAGTAATTTCCCAATTTAAACCTTTTTTTTTTAATTGTGGGTAAAAATCAAAATTTTCACAATACACACCAACATTTGCAAAATGATATATAAATGTATATGCATATATATACATTTGAGAGTAATTAATAATCCAATTGTCAAATTTTAGTAAAGAAAAAAATCCTTAAAAGCTATGAATTTATTTTTCTAAATTATGATTAAAACAAATTAAATAATAATTATGCTTTTAAGGTTACTCACAATTTTGGAATTTTCATAACTTTACCTCACTGAAGTTCTGATAAAATAGTAAATTAAGGAAGCATATATTCTGAAAATGATTCCCTATGAGCTATCAATGTTTTATGCTACTAGGTATTCAAAATAAAGAAAAGTTATGTTTGTATATAATCAAGTTAAGTCCTTACTCTGACAAGTTTGTTTAATTTTAAAAATAATTGTATGTTGTAAGAGGTTTTCTTAGAGGCAGTTTCCAAAATCATAGTGGTAAATTAAGGATGCAAGGTATATAAAAAGTGTTTTTTTTTTTCCTTAAGAAAAGCAAAAGTAATTTTGTCCTAAGTAAAACAACTGGTTATTAAGAAAAAGAAAAATGTAGAACAAAAAGTTTGCAGAAAAGGAATTTTTGTGGTCTAAGCTGGGTAAAATTTAAATGATGTATGTGTAAAGTTTTTTTTTTTCATTGAATTATTCATGTTTATTATCCCATTGATCATAAGATTCATAGGCAAATATTTTCAAGAACAATGACTAGAGAAATACATGTTATATATAGGCACAGCCAAACCCTAATACTACTACAATGAATGGAAGATATCCTTGCTCTCGTAGCTTAATCAGCACCATGCTACTAAATGAATTGTGTAAAGTTTTAAATCCTTAGTATCAAATAGTATTTACACGCAAAACTAAAATTTGTCTGGGTCCTCTATTAAAGTGACAGTTTTTTAAATCATTCATCTATGTTGTTGTTGTTTATTTAATTTTTTTTTCATTTTTAAAAACATACCTAGGTTAAAAAAATGTTGCACAAAAAATACAGGGATCCCCTATGCCCCACACCTCCCACACCCTCCCACATAAAAACACCCTTCAGCAGTGTGGCACATTCACTGCAACTGACAACTGCATCTTGAGGCATTGCCACTGAGCATGGACCACCATTCACACCATAGTCTACACTCTCTCCCACAGATTTCTGAATGTCATGGCATGACATAAAATGGCCAGTATCCACTACTGCAATTTCATTAAGGACAACCACCAGTCCAAAAAAAAAAAAAAACACCACACACTGCAACCACCCTTCCCTCTCCCTGCCCCCAGATCCTCCAGTGGCCACAGCCTCCACATCAATGCCATAACTTCCTCCATTGCTAGAACCACAACATATCATCTGCTTAGTAGAAGTTTATACTGATTTTTTCTCCTGAACAATCAGTATATAAAGTGAAACTAAATCTGTTTTATCAAAATAGCTTCTTGTGAAATGGATGTGGCTCAAGCAATTTGGCTGCTGTCCACCATATAGTAGGATGAGGGTTCTATTCCTGGGGCCTCCTGGTGAAAGTCAAGCTTGCCTGAATGGTGAACTGACCCACATGGAGTGATGCCCTGCATGAAATGCTGGTCAGCGCAGAAGTGCTGGCCCATGTGAAGAGCTGGTGCAGCAAGGTGATGCAAGAAAAAGAGACATAGAGGAGAGACAATAAGAGATGCAGCAGACCAGGGAGCTGGGTGGCACCAGGGATTAAGCACCTCTCTCCCACCTTGGAAAGTCCCATAATTGGTTCCCAGTGTCACATAAAGAGAAGAGAAGCAGACACAGAAGAATACACAGAGAGCAGTGAGTGCAAAACAATGGGGGAATAAATAAATAAATAAATAAATCTTTTTAAAATAGCTTCTTTTACTTTATGATACATTTGCTGTGCCCTTAGTTTCATTTTTTTAAAAAAGTTTTATCACTTTAAAAAAACAAGTCTTCAAACCTAGCAAATTTTAACACTTTGCTTTCTCAAAGTCAAATGCTAAAATGTATCATTATTTCAAACTATTGCAAAAGATTTGTTATTTCACCTTGCAAAAATGAAAGTAAAAATAGTGAAGTTCTTTAAATATGTTATAAGTTAACTGAAAAGTGTTTAGAAAGTGTTATAAAAATTAAAAGGTATTGTCTAACCTTCTGTTGGTCAGAACTGTATGGATAAGGTGTTCATATAAATAGAGATTGTATAGAGTTTCTGGTAATTTGACAATTTTTTTTTTGCATGATGTTGGACAGCAGTATAGTGCTGTTAATCATGGTTTTAATTATTGTAACTATATTATATATCACACAGATACAACCTCTCTACCTGTGAATTGACAAGCAGGCACTCTAGCCCATATCTAAATAATCTACTCCATCTCCACAAAAGATGCAACCTGTGACCACACTTAATAAGTAGCCATCAAGGGGCTGCCATTGGGTGGTGCATAGCTAGAGCATTGGGTACTCCTTTAATGTATTCTAACTCTTAGTTTGTATCATAAAACATTGTAAGTCCTGTTCTCAAGTTCAGCCACAAATGGTGGCTTACAGCAGTAAACATATCCATAAGGACACACAATAAAGAGATAAACTTCAGCTTTGCCAAACTCTCTTGAACAATTAAACCAGACCCCCAGCATGATGCATAGTCTCTCCATCTGAGTTATTGACTGAGGGTTTCTATAACCCCTAAAGCAATTAAGTTTTCTGCCACCTATGGTTATACCCCTTAAGTAAGTGGAATTATGTTGCTGCCTCAAACTTCTGTGGACCTACCAGTTGTCAATGGCTCAACATTGCTTCCAATCTGGTTCTGTTTCATAGAACCAAAGAGCAATGTTTACCAAGTCAGTAAAACACTGCAGCTTCCTTCCAAGGGCCAATAGTACTTCAGCATACTGGTTATGTGAAAGGTATACCAAGTGGAGCAATAATTACCAGAGAAAGGTAAACAGAACTTGTACAATTGGTATTAAAACTGGCTCCTCTAAGGGGACAACATGTATGGTATTGTAACCTGGAGTTTGACCATTGGTGGCCCATGTCTTGAGACATATGGGAAAAATTTAAATTGCCATTTTCCTTATTAGAGAAAGTCCCCATTGGATACATACTAAACACTTATATTTGCATATTTAGACTGATCTTCCTGCTTCAAATAAGTTCATTCAATGTTTTCCTTAATTAGGCTGTCACTGGGGCAGCTACACACAACCAAATGAACTGGTAGCCAAGCGCATTTGCACAGAGAAAGCCCTCTGTGCAAGGAAGTGTCAATACACCAGAAACACCTGCTGAAATGTTCAAATGTCAGCCATTGGATGGCCTAAAACATCTCTTCAAAAAGCAAAAATTAATTCCCTAATAGAACACCCTCACCACCTGAACCTTGTGAAATCCCTTGTTGGTGTTATAAAATAGAACTTGTCCAAACCCAGCTCAATTCTTTAAGCAGTTGTAGTGCTTCAAAACCATAACCAAACTAAAAATCTGCCAGCAGCACTCTCCATTTTTGCTGTTCTCGTACTTGTCTCACTCTCCTTCATTTATAACCCTCCTAAGCCCCTCTTGACTATTCTTCTTACACTATTAGTAAGCCCCTGTATTTTTAAGCTCACAAATGAATTTATCTCTTCCAGGATTAATGTTTTCCAACACAAAAGCAAGCTTCTACTCATGAGTGAATATCACCCAGTCTCAACCATTAAAGGAAGTACCCTTCTTCCAAGCCCAGTAGTGTAGGAAGACATAAGTTGTACTGGTTTTACACTGATACATGAAAGGATGTCAAGTTTATATTGACTATTACTCAAGGACTAGCATCCTATTCTGGAGGGATTTAGTGCCTTTCTGATTGTATGCAGTACAGTTGAGTATTGCTAAGTGAATATATATATATTTATATTTATATTTATATTTATATTTATATATATTTATATTTATATTTATATTTATATTTATATTTATATTTATATTTATATTTATATTTATTTATATATTTATATTTATATTTGTATTTATAAATATATATATCTGTTATTGTTTTTATTTAAAGAATGCACAGAGTTTAAGGTGATGAGTATGGCTGCCAAGTTGACAAGGGTTGGACTGTGATGGTTAGGGTAACATGCCAACTTGGCGAGATAATGGTGCCCAGTTGTATGGTCAAACAAGCACTAGGCTAATTAAAATATAAGGGCATTTCATGGACTTTAATTATCAGTAAGTTAACTATATATGGCTGGTTACATCTACAATCAACTGAAGGTATTTCCTTCAAGAATGATTTATGTCCTTATCCAATCAGTTGAAGGCCTTAAAAAGAGAATTGATTTCAGCATTCAGGTGGAGAATTATCATCTCCAACTCAGACAGCCAGCATCTCCTGAGGAGCTCATCAAGGACCTTCATGGGAGTCCCTGGGATGCAACTTGCCCTATGGCATTGGACTTTTGTATCCCCACAGTTGTGTGAGACGATTTTATAAAATCTCATGCTATTTACAGATAGCACCTGTTAGTTTTGTTTCTTTAGAGAACAGTGAATAATACATGTGCTATCTCAATTTTAATTATAGTTAACATGGAAACAGAGACCATTAATATTGTATGTCTTTCAAGAAATTTTTTTCCTAATATTCTTTGTTCTTTCTAAATAATATTGTGAAATGAAACAAGTGAAATTATGAAAACATTTTGCAACAAGTAGTTTTGTCTAAATATTTAAAATACTTTAATGTACATTAGAAATAGTAATATACAAGCTTATAATCAAGAATTAATGGTACATAAAGGTATGTTCCTTCAAGGATCAATGTATTGTATATTATATAATTTTATATGAATTTTGAAAGCCATGAAGGCATTATGTCTCTAAAGTTTTGTTAAATCTTTGTGGTTAGGTGTACATACAAATTTAATTCACACAAAGCTTGGACTGAACTTTTTCCTGAATGAGTTACCTTTACTTATGGGGATGTAAGTAATAAGTTTAACATATATATTTTAGATTTTGCCTCATTCTTATTATATTAGATTCTCAGAATGCAGTGTATTGAATAGTACTTTTCTTTCTTAATTAGGGTTTCTGCTATTTTGAGGAATGTTTCATGAGTTTCTTTTTCAATGAGCAGGATGTTTACAGTAATTTTAGGTTCTAGTTCTCTGAATCTCAGAGGGTTTATTGGGAGTTATTTAATTGCAGTTTTAGCTTGAGAGAAATCTTTTCCTTATTTATATTTTTAAACTAGATTTCTGGGTAATTTTTACCAGCACTCCTGTAAATTAATTGGCAAGATCTGAATAAACAGACTTAAAAATTTGAATAAGATTGATTTTTTTCTAAGCCCCCATTCTTTAGTAAGATTTTGGAAATCTTATCATTGTAGAAGGGCAGTTAAACTAAGTCAGAACACCAGAAGCTCAACTTCCTGAATTACTGGGACTCTAGGCTTACAAATTTATATATATATAAATTAGTAAGCAAGCCTTACTTAATTTCAAGAAATTTGAATAAAGCTTTCTTAAGAATTTTGATTTGTTAATTTGGTATTACTATACCAAGGTAGAAAATTATACATTAAATAAACAGAAAGACACAAGAAGAAAAACATATAAAACTTTCTAGTTTTCATAATAATTTTGCACCTTATTCTGCAAATATTAATCTGAAACAAAGACATAAAATATTGCGCATAAAGGATTACATCTCATTTGTCTTCTCTTTTATAATACAGGGCTAAATTTAATATAGTATCTTCCTCTTTATTTACAGCCCATTTCTCTCTAAGTCTAAATCATATTGGGGATGACATTAGTATAAAGGAATATTTTTTTTTTGTTCTTCATATGTTTATATGCAAATGCTGACCAATTATTAAGAATACATTTTAGTACTATTAACATTTACCATGGTTGTTATTTCTCTTTTTGTTGCTCTAACAAAGATCTAAACTTCAAACTGGCAAAAGAAAGGAAATGAGAGTTGAATGTGATCTCACAACCACCAGCATAAGCACTGTCTTGACTGACTCTCATATGCCTAGAACCTGCACCCAGTATTACCTGGTTGAGACTGAGCTGGAATTAGATAGGACTTTACCATGCAATCATATTCCAGTAACTGTAAAACAAAAGAGCAGATGAATTTTGCCTAAAAGCATGTATTTAAAATCACTCACCTAGAAACCATATTTTTCCAGGACTGTTTCTCTTCCTAAAAGGAAGCATCCCTGGGATCAGCAGTGCTAGTGAGTACAGGATTGAATCTTTTATGCTGAGCCTCTAGATAAAGATATACATGGTCATGTAGTGTCAGTGGTCTGATGGGGCTGTGGAGTTCTAGGATGAGGTTTTTAAAGACTCAGCCCCATATTGGGCAACAATTTTTGTGGACCAAGTGAGTCTTCACCCAATGCACACAGGGTCAATCAGTGGTGGTCAGGATTTTTGAGAAGAGACACATTTTATTTAGCAAAGGCTGGCCTATGAACACAGGACAATATTTTCTGTCTCCTTGAACTGGAGAAACTTTCAATGTTTTATAGCATTCAAACAAAGGCAGTCAGGCTTAGAATAATGAGAGATGATGGGGCTGGAGATTGTCTACTGAAATATGGGCAAAAGTCTTGAAAAGACAACTGTCTAAAGAAGAAATACAAATGGCAAAGAAACACATGAAAAATGTTTCAACATCACTAGTGATTAGGGAAATATAAATCAAAACTGCAATGAGATATCATTTCACACCTATTAGACTGGCTGCTATTAAAAACTCAGAAATCTGTAAGTTTGAGAGAGGATGTGGAGAGGTAGGGATGCCTATTCAATTTGTTGGGAATGTAGAATGCTACAACCATTGTGGAGGACTGTTTGTCAGTTCCTAAGCAATTTGAATATAGACTTGCTATGGGACCCAGCAATACCATTGATATATGTATACCCAGAAGAACTAAGAGCAGTGACATTAATAGACATCTGCACACTGATATTCATAGCAGCATTTGTATGATAGTCAAAAGTTGGAAAAAACCTATATGTCCATTAACTGATGAATGATTTCCCAAATTGTGGTGTATACATACAATGGAATAGTATGCAGCTGTAACATGAAATTAGATCATGAAACATATGACAACATGGAGGAACCTGGAGGATTTTATGTTGAGTGAAGCAAGCCAGACACAAAAGGAAAAATACAGTATGATTGCTCTATTATGAACTAAATATATTATGCAAAATATGAACATGGGTAAAATTGCATATATAAGACAATTTTTCTTTATAGTTGAACAAATGTAGGGTTAATACTACAATATATTAATATCAGACAAAAAGTACTTTATACTAAATGAAGGAGACCAGACATAGAGTACTACATATTGTATGATTTCATTTATATATAATGTAAATAAAATTCATTTATACAGATGAAATTAAATTACTGGTTATGTACAGCTGGGGTGGAATGATAATGTGTGTAGAGTCTTTCTTTTTGGAGTAATGAAATTGCTCTAAAAATTTTGAGGTGATGAATATACAACATTGGGATTATACTAAGACCCAGTGATTATACTAATACCAAGTGATTATACACTTTGGATATTAATATATGCTATTTGAATAATTCAATAAACTGCTTAATAAACAAATAAATAATTGTGTAAGAATAGCCAGAAATAGCAATTATGTACAGCAGAGGATAAATAGAGAAATTGAGAGGTGAGGAATTTTCTTGTTTGTTTCTCTATTTTTATTATTATTGAAATAATGAAAATACTCTAATAATGACTGAAGTGAATGCAAAACTATGGGATTATACCAAATACCATTGATTGCACATGTTAGATGAATTGTATACTTTATTAATATATATCAATAAAATCAATAAAAAATACATAGTGTGCAACAAAAGATTGCAAGAAATATGCAAAATCAAACAAACATACAGATTTTGATGGTCCATATAAACAAAGAAAATAAATAATCAGAAACTAGCAACAAAGAAGAAAAGACTATGGACCTCACAAAAACGACTTTAAAAATATGATCTTTAAAATGCTTAAAATCATGCTTCAAGAATTCAAGATTATCAGGACATGATAAATGAATAAAATGCAAATTTCAATAAACAGAAGGAAATCATAAAAATGAGTTGAAGTCCACCACTGAAATAAAAAATCCCAAAAGTCTTTCAAAAGAACAAAAATGGCAGAAAGATACTCCATAAAGTGGTAGATAAGGCAATTGAAATGACTGAGACTGAGGAGTAGAAAAAATTTACTAACAGTGAACTGAGCCTAAGATTCCTAGGGGACACAATCCAGTGTACCAGTATAGACATTATGGGAAGTAGAAGGAGAAGAAATTGAGAAAGGGGGAGAAGAAATATTCAAGGAAACAATGACAGAAGAATTCCTAATTGTAGCAAAAGACACAAATATACCCATTCAAGAAACCTAACAATCCCCATATAGGATGATATCATAGAGAAACATACCCAGACACATTGTGGTCATATTGTCAAATTCCAAGGAAAGAGAGAGAGTTGTGAATGGTACAAGAGAAAAGAAATGTGTTATGTACTAGTGTGCACAATAAGATTAAGTGCCAATTTCCCAACAGAATCCATGCTAACAAGAAGGCAGTGGTATGTAATATTAAAAGTACTGAAAGGAATATTATATCTGGTAATACAGTGTTTCATAAATGAAAGAGAGAATAAGAAATTTTTCAGAATTAAAAAATCTAAAGAAGTTCATCATCACTATAAATGCCATAAATTCAATAATAAAGGGAGCTCTACATATTAAAAGGAAAGGAAACTTGTCAGTGGATTGAATCAGTATGAAATATTAATATCTCTAGTAAAGGTAAATATTTGGTTAATTTAAAGAATCAGTAATATTGTACTGGTCTTCCAAGGGAGAAGGAGAAATATGGATCTACGTGATCCAGTCTTTGCTCCAAAAGAGCTATTAAGCAGCCAAGAACATTGGTAAACAACTGCTCTGATGCATTGAATGCCAGAACACTGTACAACATCCAAGGAAGAGCAGGAGGAAGAGACTGATAAACTACAATAAAGAAAAATGAGTTTTTCTTTTCACACAGTGTTTGCTTTTGTTGACCACCCATTCATATGATGGGTGACCTCAAGATCCAATCCTTAGATAGCTTGCTGTTAACAAAAACAATCACAAGCACAGACAATCACTGATCATGGCTTATGGTTAGTTCATTTGGATCACTCATCCCAGCCTCTGAGCTATTTCTTCACCTCACAGAAGACAAAGGAATTGAAAGCCATTGTTTCAACTGTGCCATGGATATGGGTAGAGAGATTGGATATTTAAAGACAGCACTTCCTCAGGCTCCTGGGTAAAGTTAACTCAAGTGTGGCATATGCTAGGCAAGCCAGGAAAGCTAAGCTTTGGAGAGCTGTCAAAGAGGTTTCTAATATCTTTCCTAATCCACTCCCCAGGACCTTGTGGAGCTGGGCTGTTCCAACTTCATAGATCCCCAGCCCTGTTTTGGCTTGGAAATATTGAAAGGGGAAAGTCCTCCCTGAGATGCCTCTTCTACCAAACAAAAGAACCTAGAAAAAATGAAATGGTGGTAAAATCTTTGGAGGCAAAAGATAAACAAATAGATCACAAATCTCAGAAAATGAATAGAAAGGAAACTTTCTTTGGAGGAGAAAAATTTGCAGAAAATTTCCATCTTAAAAATTGCTTCTCATATCCAGGACAAAAATCAGATGAAGAAGAGCAGAATAAATCTGGTCAGTTAAACTTGGACTATTCTAAATTCTAAAGTAAGGAAGATTAAGTGTCAAGGAGAAGTCTTACCACAAACTCAATAAAAAATAAAACCCTAGGGAAGAGAGATAAACTGACACTGAATGTAAATACATAAAAATAATCAGAAGTCTAGTCATCAGCATAAAATTTACAAGCCATACTTCATAAAAGAAACATATGGCCCAGTCTAAGAACCAAATGAATACTTCAGAGGAGACATAGAATTTGAAACAACTAATCAAAGTTGTTCAAATAATCTTCTAAATCATTTCAAGGAGATGAAAGAAAATATGGCTATAGAGATAAAGGATATTAAGATGACACCTGTGAGCATAAGGAAATTCTTGAAAGTATTAAAAGGAAAATAACAAAAATTATAGGGATGAAAGACACAAAAGAATACATTCAAAATAAATTAAAGGCATTTTTATTGTTTCTGAAATATGATAATGAAAAGGGAAGTTTCATATTATTTTCAGAAAAATTCCCATAGCCTTTTATAATAAATCAATTATATTGATGCATATTAATAAAGCATAAATCTATCTACAGTGTACAATAATTGTATTCACTATAATTGTTAAACCTCAAAGCTGGACCTTTGAGGATAACCAGAAATGTAGAGGAAAATAAAACTTTAACATGATAGTTAGGTAGAACTAACATTTATTATGTCTGCAGACAGGAGCCAAGGTTGGTCTAAAGTAACTCAGACCCAACACCTTGTGCTGCAATTTTACTCTTGCTTAAATACTTAAATTACTATTTAGCTTTGTTTTGAGTATGCATTAACTTTTATGCATATGGATGAACATACAGAGCTAGTTATATAATTGTATGATTAGTATGTTCAGGAAATCATGCTTGCACATACATTGCATGATCAAAAAAGAGGCAGATAACTCCATCCTGGGGTGGGAAATTTACTATGTTAATTAAACCAGTTGAAGTGAGGAGAGCAAAGTGCTTCTTCTGTGCAAGTCTGGCCAACCAGTTGAAGCTGGTTTACATACTTGATTGCTTCAACAGGATGTTCTTGACCACCAGAAGCATAATTTGCACCAAGAGAGGATTGCACCTCATTATCTTTTAATTTACATATAATTATTTCCTTTGTATTGTAGCAATAGGGAGAAAAACATGTTACTTCCAGGTATTTGGCCATCCTGTATCTAACATAATCACATAGTTGTGCTTTTATCATTTCAATCATTATAGAGCATTTTCATTATTCCAACAATACTAGAAATAATAAACTAAAAGAAACAAACAAACAAACAAGCAAACAAAAATCTTATCCCCTCTCAATCTCTCTATGCTTCCCCTGCTGTATATAGCTGTTATTCTGTTTCTGACTGCAGTTTATTTGTAGAATGGAAATATGAGGGTTAATCTGTGTAGAATGGGGGAAAATGTTGTTTATAAATCTTTTGAAATGAATAGAAATGGTGAAAGCACATCATAGCATTTTTAACTAACAGAACTAACATATGAGTATGGGAGTGGTTGAAAGGGTAAGTTTTAAGATCATGTATAGCACTACAAGGAAAGCTAAAAAATGTTAAAAAATGTAACATGAGGCTGTATACACATAGTGAAACCTCAAGTAAAACATGTATACGGGTGATATTGCATCTATAAAATGATTTTTACAAAATATATATACAAATAACACTAGAGCTAATTTAAACAGGATTTAAACTGGCAGAAGAATGAATAGGTGAACTGGAAGATAGGATATTTGAAATTTCACAGATAGAAGAACAGATAGAGCAAATAATAGAAAAATTGGATAGTGTCTCAGGATTTGAGTGTCAGCATGAAGTGCATATATGGATACATATATGAAGGACAAGAGAAAGGAAAATGGGAAGAAAGAATATTTGAGGAAATCATGGCCAAACATTTCCCAACTCTTATTAATACATAAATATACATGTCCCAGAAATGCAATATATTCCAAAGAGAATAAAGCCTAATAAACCTACTCTGAGACACATACTAATCAGAATGTCAAATGCAAAGATGAGAAAAATCTGAAGCAGCAGAGAAATGCAATTTGTCACTTTCAAGATATCCTGAATAAGACTAAGTGCTGATTCATATCAGAAACTATGGAGGTGAAATGGAAGTGATATGATGTATTTAACGTACTTAACAATACAAACAAACTTCTAGTCCAAAATTTATACAGCAAAACTGTCCTCCAAAAATGGAGAGTTTAAAATATTCACAGATAAACATGAACTGAAACAGTTTGTCAAAAAGAGACCTCCTTTACCAGAAATATAATATGTAGTTTTGCAGGTTGAAAGGAAAGACAGGAGAGACTGGCTTTTATTGTGAAAATGAAGATCATCAAAAAAGGTAATGAAAATGTAAAAACAGAGACAAAAATATATGACTTTTTAAAAAAGTTAAAATGGCTGAAGTGAGTGCTAGCTTTACACATAAATAAGACTGACTGCAAATGGATTAAACACCCTCATCAAAGGACACAGATTGGTTGAATGGATAAAAGGGCATGATATAACAGTATGCTGTTTACAAGAAACTCATCTTAAACATAAAGACATGGATAGGTTCAAAGTGAAAGGTTGGAAAAAGATGTTCCATGTAAATAGTAACCAAAAAGAAGGGCTGGATTATCTCTATTTATATCAGACAAAATAGACTTTAAATGTAAAACTGTTATTTCTAAGAGGCAGTAAATGTCACTATATATTCAAAAGGGGGCAACTCACCAGAAGAAATAACAATAAAAAATATTTTTTCACCTAATCTGGAGGCAACAAAATACATGATCAAACACTGGCAAAACTGAAGGGAGACATAGACATCTCAAGTACAATAATTGAAGATTTCACTACATCACTCTCATCAATAGATAAACATCTAGACACAAGATCAATAAGAACACAGAGAATAGATAAATGGGACTTCCTCAAAAAAAAAAAAAAAAGAATTTGTCCATCATTTGTCTTCAATAAAATGAAAAGACAGCTTACTCAACAGAAGACAATAATGGAAACCACATATTCGATAAGGGTTTAATATACAGAATATATAAAGAAATCCTACAACTTCACAATAAAATGACAAACCAATTAAAATAGACAAAAGACTTTAATAAACATTTCTTCAAAGAGGAAACACAAATGTATAAAAAATTTATGAAAATACACTCAAATTCACTAGCTATTAGGGAATTCACATAAAAACTACAAAGACATACCATTTCACAGCTACTAGAATTGTCACTATCTTTTAAAAAAAAACAGAAAACTAAAAGTTTTAGAAAGGTTGTGAGAAACAGGATTACTCACTCATTTCTGGTGTAGTGCTTTGGAAGACAGTTTGGCAGTTCTTCAGTAAGCTAAGTATAGAATTATCATATGACCCAATAATCCTGCTGCTAAGTATATATATAGAAAACTCAAAGAAGGGAGTTGAACAGATACTTGGACAACAATGTTTCTAGCAGCATTATTGACAATTGGAAAAAGATGAAAGCCACCCAAGTGTCCATCAACCAATGGATGAAAAAACAAAATGTGGTATACACATGCAGTAGAATATTATTCAGCAGTAAAAGGAAACAATTCCTGATGCAAGTGATAACATGAATGAATCTTGAGGACATTATGTTGAGAGAAATAAGCCAGACACAAAAGGACAAATATTTTATCACCTCACTGTTATGAACTAATAATAATAGTTCATAGAGTTAGAATCTAGAATATAGGTTACCAGGGGCTAGATTGGGTCTAGATAATGGGGAAGTGATGCTTAACTTGTACAGAAATCTTATTTAGGCTGAAGGTAAAAATTTGCAAATCAATGGTGGTGATGGAAGTACATTATTGTGAGGGTAATCAACATCACTTAACTCTATATTTGAATGTGGTTAAAAGAGGAAACTTTATGATGTATATATTATTAGAATAAAAATTAAAATATAAGACACAGGACTGTAGAACACCATAAACCCTATTGTAAACTATTGATTATAGCTAATAGTACAAGTCAAGAATATTCTTCAAGGAATTATAGCAAATGTACATAATACAGGGTGGTAATAATAGGATAGTATAAGTAAAAATTCACATAATATAAATAATTGGTGATAGAATGATTTTAATGTCATCCATTGTAAGAAAGGTAATTTTTAAAAATAATAGGATTATACAAAAAAATGCTATCCTCATTTGTAACAAATTTTCCACACCCAATGCAAAGTGTTTGTGGTGAAGTGGTGTGTGGGAATTATGTATATTATACATGAATGTTTTCTAAATGGAAAACTTCTCTAATAAAAATATATAGTGTACTGTATTTTGGAATGTAAGTCCACTTTTTAATACCTTGTAGTTCAAAAATATAAGTGCATAAAAAGTAATGATAAATATATGATTTTGGATTTACAATATATAAGGACATAATATGTAACATGTGTAATGAAAAAATGTGTGACAGCATGGTATAGGAGCAGCATTTGTGTATATGGATTGTAGTTGAAATTAAAATTATGATAATATTCTTTTTCAATTGTACAAAGATTCAGAACTAATCAAAACTATTGCAAACAGTTAATAATGGTAAAACTGTCTCTGTGTGTGGTGAGGTGGTGGGTTATGTGGGAACTCTGTTCTTTCTTTGCAATCTTCATAGAAGTTATAACTGCTCTGATTTAAATATATATATATAACAGAAGAGAGAATAGAACACCACATACTGATAAAGTGGTCATTTTAAGAGAATACAATTATAAATACATATGCAGTTAACTACCCTAAAATATATGAGGCAAATATTGTCAGATTTGAAGGGATAAATAGATGTTTCTAAGTAACAGTAGGAAGTATTAATACATCAAGTTCAATAGTGGATGGAGGTTCTAACAAAACATCAATAAAGAAATAGAAGCCTTGAAGAATACACAAATGTAAAATATCCATAAGTGGGAAAAATTTGTCTGGGTTATATGGTAACTCACTATTTTGTGCATAAATTTTCTGTAAACAAACAAATGGCCTAATTAAACAATATATCAAATTTAGGAGCTGGTAATAAAATTTCTTTCAAATGGAAATCTATTTTAGAAAAAATTGTTTCCTAAACAGAAACTTGAGAAGATCCCAAAAATTAAACACCTGTCTGAAAGTATTGTGGATTTTAATAAACAGGGTTTATTTTGGCCTTGTAAAATGAAATAGTTCATATTTGTAAGATCAAATATTTTTTAGATGAACACTATTTGATGTTAAAAAATCATGCATGGGTAAACCCACTGAAATTAATAGATAATGGATTTAAATATAGTAGAATATGAAAAGTTTATTAATATGATTTAAGCTTCCAAATTGGAACTATTCTTTAGGAAAGAACTATTTCTGGATATTTGGAATAGAATATTATTATTAAAAAAGAATATATATGATTACCTTAAAACACTAATCAAATACTCCACCTTATTTCTCACCATATATCTGTCTAAGGCCATATTTTCTTCAAACACTTCAAGCAATCTTACATATTGCATTGGAATGAATGAAAATGCAGACAGGAGAATCCAGATGTCTCGCAGCAAGCCAGGATAAAAGAAATTTTCAAAATGATTAAACAGTTTCTCTCTTCTCATTATTTTATTATGGTTTTGGGAAATAAATTGATTTTAAAATGTTAGGAAAGGACACTTGACAGCAGGTTGAATCATTGTGAAAAATTAAGATTTTACATTAAAATATAAGGAATTATTATTTTTAATAATTGTATAAGTATTTAAACATACAAATTTTAATTCTTTTTTTCATTAAAATATTAATAGATTTATTTCATTTGATTATAACCCCCCCTTTTTTTCTTTTTTTGCATGTTGTAGTTGTTGTTTTTTTTTTATTGTGGGTAAAAATCAAATTTTTCAAAATACATACCAATATTTGTAAATGATATATAAATATATATGCATATATGTGCATTTGCTTACAAAAATGTTATATATATATATGTGTGTGTTAGATTATCTAAATATTACACAGAAACTACAGGGATTCCCATGTTCCCACCTCCCACACCTCCCACAACATCCCACACAAACATCTCCCACAAGTGTGGCCCATCACCCTCAATGGACCTACACATCCTGGGGCCTTGCCATCAACCATAGACCACAGTTCACATCGTAGATCACACTCTTTCCCACACAATTCTGAATGGTGTGTGCTGATTTAAAATGGCCTGCATCCGTCACCACAACAGCAGTCAGGACAACCCCCAAGTCCTGAAAAAGCCCCTGTATTTCAACTGCACATCCCCTCCCTGCCCCAAAAGTGCCCAGTGGTCACCAGCTCCACCTCACTGTTATAAATTCTTCCATTGCTAGACTCACCATGTGTGTAAAAAAGAATACCATTAAGTCTGCTCTAGTCCATAGTTCTTCCCCCAATCCTGAGGGGACTGGGATGCTGATGTCCACTCCAACTCCAAGTGAGAGAAGGCTTATATCCCATGGATATGGTGGGTGGGATTATCCTACCTGCAGCTGCAGGCCATCTCCATTCCCTGGGCTGGCCGTTGTGCATCATTGTCTCCTCGCCAGGTGACCTGGATGAGTCCATTGAGCTGTAGGGTAAGAGTTGCAGCTCCACCGAGATTCCATGCACACCTGGCACATAGGTAGGCCAGAGGCTCCAGTCTCTGGAAGTATACCTAAAAACTCCAGCATCACATATAGGTTTGAATAGAAGGGACTGATGAACCATGTGCAGGGAGGACTTATTTGAGACCAATTCTGTCACTCTCAGGAGCACAGATTGCAAAATAGAGCCCACTGATAAGGCGTCAGTCTCTGGGGCCCCTTATATATGACCTGGGTGTCTCCAGAGCCCTCAGGAGCCCCTCTATGTGGGGTGATATGCACTTTGGTGTTCTATGAGATCCTGCTGAGGTGTGCGTAAGCATTACCTCTGGGATGACCTCCCAACTCTCTTTAAAGTCTCTTAGCCACTTGAACTCATTTGTCTTTACCTTTTCCCCCTTTTATTCAATGTATTTTTCCACTCATTTTGCCAGTTGGCACTTGGTATTAATCCTTCGTTGCCAGGGATGCTCATCCCAGGGAGTCATGTCCCACGTTGGGGGGAAGGTAATGCATTCATATGCTGCGTTTGGCTTAGAGAGAGGCCACATTTGAGCAACAAGGAGGTTCTCAGGTGGCAATCTTTAGGCACCCCATAATAGGAGGCTAAGTTTTTTTTACAAGAGCAAAGACTCATTAGGGTAGTCATCCATAACAAGAACTCATCAATGGGCCATCTTCTTTTGACACACACTGTCCCTGCACTCAGAGGACTGTTGCTGCTTCCTTGGAAAATAAGGCAGAGCTCTCCAGGCTAGGAATTCTGATTCCCTCATTTATTGAGTGATTGTCCACCCATCATGACCACGTCCCATCCTTTGATCTTTTGAACAATTTTGTATATCTTTCATGTATATTCAAATGAACTTTCTCCCATGAATCCCCCCTCCCAGACACCCCCCCACCAATAATTCCCTGCAGTATCCATTGTAACCCTTCTGTGATCTAAGTCTTCCATGAACATGTAGCCCATAAAATAACCAAATACACTTAATAGGAAAAAGAAACCACAATGAAAAGCTTAAATGCAAGATACAAACACAAGGAAACTCAGGGGGAAAAAAAAACAAAAAACAAAAACAAACAATCACACAAAAACCAAAATGAAACAAAATACAATTAACTGATTGGGACATTCAAAAAAATGGAAAAAAAAAAAGAAATGCCTTTAAAAAATTTATTCTTTTTTTCCTTTTATCACTGTGTTAACGGATGTCTGGTGTGCCGTGACACCTTCCCCCTCTCAGTCCCCAGTGTCTCCCAAATTTTCATTTAATTTTCAAAGAAGTTTTAGGTCACAGCAAAGTCACCCACGGAATACCAGAGAATTCCAGATACCAAACCACCCCCCCTTCCCCACCGCGTATTAAAACCCCATTTTTTTTGGATGTTAGCATTTTTATAACTGTTATACAGATAGCAAAATATAGCAACTAACCATTGTTAATGATTTACAGTATAGTTTACAATTTAAGCGATACAGTTCAATAAGTTTTGATGATATTTACCATGTCCTTTGTCCATTACTGTAAGGTAATGAAAAACCTTTCCCATGACCACTAAATACCCCCTGTTTGTTCTTTTCTGTTCCTACCTCCCCCTCCCTGTGCGGCATATGACACTCTCCTGTCTTGACTCATGGAATGACAAGATTCATAGTTAGTGGGCTAAACATTCGCTATATTAGAAACCATGCATGTGTCCTCAGACCTCGTTTTCCTCCCTAGGTCTGGTTTTCAGAGTGCTGGTGATAAACTAAGCCTGATTTATTATATGTCCATCCTGTATGGGAAAAGACTGTAACTCTAGGTATCTCTGGTCAACCTTAAGAGATATAGCAGGGGGCTATATCTGGTTGGCGTCCATCTCCCATATGGAGGGACCTGGGTTCGATCCCCGGGACCTCCTGGTAAAAATTTAAAAAATATATGGAAGGTGTGTGGGCCGCCAGGCCCTGTGCGCAGGCGCACCACCAGTTCCCGCGAGCCACACAGCAAGATGATGACATAATAGGAGAGTGACACAAGGGAGAGGCAAGATGAGACGTACCGAAAAACCAGCAACTAAGGTTGCGCGGGCAGGATGCCTCTCTTCTACATCAGAGATTCCAAGGATTGAATCCCAGTGAAGACAGGAGGAGAAGGATGAGAAGAGAGGGCAGAAAATGGACACAGAGTTGCCCAGTGAATGGACACAGAAACAGCAAAAACGGGGGGGAGGAGGAAGGGGTGTAAAAATGGATAAAAGTAAATAAATAAATAAATCCTTAAAAAAGAAAAAAAATTAAAAAAAAAAAAAAAAAGATTCATAGTAACATATGTTGGGTATTCCA
>JAKSZT010034205.1:474968-638040 GCA_026826555.1 Tolypeutes matacus | reverse complement strand
AAAAAAAAAAAAAAAAAGATTCATAGTAACATATGTTGGGTATTCCAACCTGCCCTTCCTAATCTACCCACCTGTGAACTCTGTACCACCACACCCAGTAATATCACTACCCATCTGTCCTGCCCTTCAATATGCAACTATACTCTATCCCTTTACCATAGATTATGTCCATATGGGTGATGGCTCAAAGTCTACTCTTCTCTTTCTCTCCCTTGTTAACCTATCTTTCAGACTATGGTTCTCAGAGACTGCTCACTTTCCTCAGTTCAAGTCAGTGAGGTCATGTACTGTTCATCCTTCAGTGCCTGGCTTGCTTCACTCAACATATGGTCTTCAAGATTCATTCATGTTATTCCATGTGTTAGAACTTTATTCCTTCTTACAGCTGAGTAATATTCCATTGTATGTATGTACCACATTTTGCTTATCCATTCATCTGTTGATGGGCACTGGGGTTGATTCCAACTGTTGGCAATGATGAACAATGCCGCTATGAACATTGGTGTGCATATATCTGTTTGTGTTTTTGCTTTCAATTCTTCTGGGCATATGCCCAGCAGTGGAATTAGTACTTAAACATACCAATTTTAATTCTTAATTCTACTTTTCCTTGGATATAAGCCAAAAAATTATGAGATAAGGATTTTCAATACTTCTTTAGAATGTAAAGGGACCCAGAAATCAAAAATCATGAAAACAGATGATTTATGTAAATTCTATTAAATTGTCTTCTTCAGTCTTTCAAAAAATCTCAGTATACTTTGTGTGTATTTTGCCCACCATTACCCTCTTTGGAGTGCTTTTTTTCCATGAATGTAATGGTAGGGTTCTATTACTTGTCAGGACATCATGTTCCTTCATACTCCTCTCCAGGTAACAAATCTGCCCAATTGTCTATTGCTTTGATCCATTTTGAATTGCTCTTGCTCTATCAGGGAATTTTTTTTAAATTTATTTTTTATTGTGGGTAAAAATCAAAATTTTCACAATACATACCAATATTTGTAAAATGATATATAAATATGTATGCATATATGTGCACTTGCTTACAAAAATATTATTTTATATAAATAGATATTTTAAGAGGTGCTTAGATTACCTAAAATATTACACAGAACCTACCGGAATTCCCATGTTCCCCGCCTTCCACACCTCCCACAACATCCCACACAAACATCTCCCACAAGTGTGGCCCATCACCCTCAATGGACTTATACATCCTGGGGCCTTGCCATCAACCATAGACCACAGTTCACATCGTAGACCACACTCTCTCCCACACAGTTCTAAATGATGTGTGCTGATTTAAAATGGCCTAACTCCGTTGCCACAATGGCACTCAGGACAACCTCCAAATCCCAAAAAATCCCCTGTATTTCAAGTGCACATCCCCTCTCTGCCAGGGAATTTTTTTTTTACACTGAGAAATCTGACAGTTTTGCTTTGTGTGTGTGTGTGTGTGTGTGTTTGCCTAAAATACACATACAGAGACTGATAATATCGAGTGATTATGAAAGTAGATAAAGATCTTCTGGGGCTTTGTGAAAGCCTTGCTAAGGGTTTCCAGCTCTGGTGAAGCCAATAATATCCTATAACAAGTCAAGGGTGCTTTCACCAATTAAGCTTCTCTAATCACCAAAAGGTCCCTGCCAACTTTCATAATTGTGTTGATTTCTTGTAGGGGTATGTGGAGACTTATTTTTCAGCCTTCATTTCCAAGACTTTCCCTAAAGCTCCTTAGCCTCTCCCATATTCTGATACTCTCCTGATTCACAGCAATTAATAACCATTATCAGAATAAAGCAAATGGGCAACTCTCTGACTTGCCTGTGAGGGTAACTAACAGTCTGAGGGCACCTAACATTGCTGTCAATTCCCACTTTTGAGGATCTCTTCAGAGCACTTTTGGTAATGGTGCCACTTTGCGTTACAACCTCTTATACTTACTTTCATTGCAAAATCCATTCTAAAATGTGAAATTTTCTTTAATTTAATAACTCCTGTACAAGTTTTGTTTGGTTTTGGTAGTGCTGGTGATTTTAAATAGTATATGATTTTCTTCCCCTAATAATGTTTATCCAAATTCATAAAATTCAGGTTTATTGGAGTTGTGTTATTTATTGATATATTGAAATGTAAATAATTGTCTTTATAATCTGACATAAAATTGTGAAGATATTGAATCACCATTGATTAGTAACCTTTTCTGAATATTTGTTTTTTATAAACAAAAAAAATTCTCTGCTAAATTTATTGCTAATTAACACTGTTACATAACTTTACCTGATCTCAAGAGTTGTAGCCAAAGGATTCTTACCAATCAGGAGTTGAACTAAAACTGGACTCTCTACAAGGTGAAATTACTAGTTCCCCATGTCTCCTGAGATTTATTACACATATGCTTAAAGAATAATCATGCTTATAAATAATATAGAAGCCTAATTGTTCCTATGATTACAGATAAATATGTTTCCTTAAGAAGTCTCTCCTTGAATTTATTCAGAGAAGAATAAGCTAAAATCACAAATTTTGTAAAAATCTATAATATTGCAGAAGTAATGTTTATATTATAGAAGATAAATATGTTTTCTCATTGCTCAGGTATATTTGCATTATTTAATATATGTGTTTCTTTTAAATGAGTAATGAAAATTTCACTGACAGAGTGATATGTTTCAAGATCATTACTATGCTTAATAATTTTTGCTCCATAGTATAAAATAATAGAGTTTGAAAATTTCTGATTCTGACTTCATCATATGTGATTAGTTTTAAAAATAGTACCAAATGATATATATGTGATATATAAACTGAATTTTGAATAGTGAAAATATAGTGATACAGAAATTATGAAGATATTGAATTAGCATAATCACTATGCATTAAATATTAATTAAATATATAGTGAAGAATAGCTAAGGAATTCAGAGGCAACAGTGAGTTAACATAGCATTTCCTGGAAATCAATCAATGTAAGCAAAAATAGTTCAACATATATCAATGGATATGTTAACATAGCTGGGGGCAATTCTTTATGAACAACTTCTTATACTTATTTGTAGTATTTTAAGACCTAGATATGTTTTACATAGATTTTATTATATATTGTACTTAATTTGTTTAACAATTGATGAAGGATAGGTATCCATTCATTTTTTCCTACATTTAAATTTGTGAAATAAATAATTTCTAAATATCCTTGAAACTCCTCTCTTCCTTTCTCCCAAGGTTATGCCTTAAACTTGGTAATAAATTCTGATATAAAAGATATATGCTAAATGTGGCATAGGTTAACTTGAGAATTTGTACAGACCGAGGAGAAAAATGCAATCTAAAGGGATGGAGGATAGAAATGAGACCCCTAAGGGTAAATAACAATGAGTGGTTTTAATAAAGCAAATTTTAAAAATCATCTGGAATATTGTTATATACAATAACTAACACTCAGTTGAATAGTATTTGTCTAATCATAATCACTGTGTAATGTTTGATATTTTATAAAATCTCTGCTAAAAAACATTCTCTTCTTTATACAGTTGGGGAGGATAGAAGAAATAGATATAATTGAAAGGATTATTATAGAAACACAGCTTGCCAAAATATATTGCAAAGATGTGAAATAGTCATATGAATAAAATCAAAGTAAAACATTATTAAAATCTCCATAAAATGCAAGCCATTTTATACAATTTTGTTATTACAAGTAGGTTATATATAGAGAATTAATAAAAATAAAATTTCTAATATTTATATATTTATTATTCTCCATTCTATGTTTTCCACATATAAAATAAGATAGCTCTGAAGTGAAACCCTTTAAGGTAATTAGTTTTAGAATTGGAAAGATAATTAATACTGAAATCAGATTCCATTTTGTTTTAGTATGTTTTGAGACAAGCACAAGTAAATTATTTGTGGCCTACAATAGTTATTTTGAATGATGAGATTACAGTAAAATCTAGAAAAGCATGCAAGCAAGATGCCTGGACAGAATTGTAGGTCTTAATCAAGTACTGTAATTCATTACTGACAGAAGGAAGGATAATTTGAACAGGATTCATATTAGGTGGAATGTTTTTTTTAGATACTCTGTGCAGCTGAGAGGTAAACTAGAGAAACAGCAAGGGAATTCTGGTACACACTGCAACAGAAAACTGGAATCTATTAGATTCTAATCGTTTCAAGTCTTTATGAATGTTGTTGCAAGGGAGGAAATCAAGGGCCCATGCTCATGTTTATAGAACAACTGAAGTGAAATAATGGTGATGCCTAATCCATCTGAGCACCTCCATTAAAACAATTCTAAGAGGATCATTGGGTATTTATTAACTGTTTACAAAAACTGAAATGTATTCAACTGGTTTAAGTCTAGGAGATAAGCAAACATCCAAGTCACCTGGCACATAAACACCATAGCTGTACAGGGTTCAAAGAAATGGGCTGATGCAGGGGTTCTCTTACAGAGCATATCAAATGTGACCCATGCTAATTAATAAGATGAAGAAATAATCACTGGATATGTCCAGACTGAGTTTGAAAAGATATTTTACCAAAATAGTTTAAATATGACTAAATAACTGAAAGATTTATGGGCCTCATTTAAATTACTCAATGTCCCTAGATTATCTAAGCTTAAATATGTTAAAATTAACAAAAAGCAGAAATTATAAAGAGAAATATTTGAATTCTTTTATTTCAATAAACTGACTTTTGTTGATTTCCTGTAAGCTGAATTCCTCATGAAAGCCATGTAGTGAAACAAAAAGTAGCATTTTATTTGTAATAGGGATTATTTGCACTGAGTTTTTAGTATGTTCTTTTCATTTCATAATTTAACTACAGGGAGATGTAAACATGTTTGAAAACATGGACAACCTCACTATTTTCACAGAATTTCTCCTCATGGATATTTCACCCTCCTGAGAGCGCCAAGTGCTTCAAGATCTGATGTTTCTAATGATGTATTTGGGAGACCTGACTGGGAGTCTTCTCACTGTTACTGTCATTGTGATTGACCCTCATCTGCAGTCTCCAATGTACTTTTTTATAGGCCATTTATCCTTCATAGACATTTGCTGCATTGCAGTTATTGTTCCCAAAATGATTATAAACTCTTTGACAGGCAGTAAATTGATTTCGCTCACATCATGTGCTGCCCAGATTTTCCTGGTTATCTTCTTTGGATCCCCAGAGTTGGCCTTCCTTGTGGTGATATCCTATGATCACTATATTGCCATTTGTCACCCTCTGCACTATGGACTCACTGTAACCCCACATCTGTGCTCACAGGCAGCTGATGGCTCATGTGCAAGCAGGTTCATCTAGTCTGCTATCCACACAGGTGGCATGTTCAGGCTTCCCTTCACAGAGTCCAGTGTTATCCATCAATATTTCTGTGGCATACTTCAAATTTTGAGGATGTCATCTATAGATGTTCAGTTTTCTGAATCTATGGCCTTAGCTCTAACTGCTTGTATAGTCTTACTGTGTTCTGTCATTTAGTTTAAGTCCTATATTGATATATTTTCAATGGTGCTTAGGATGCATTCTCTGGAAGCCCATAATAAAGTCCTATCCACTTGTATCCCACAGTTAGTGGTTTTCATTTTGTTTTTAATTTCTGTTTTAACTACTCTCTTAGGTCCCATTTCAAATAAAGCTTCTATTAAAAATCTTCTCACAGCCATTTTCTATTCCATGGTGCTCCCATTCATAAACCCCATCATCTATAGTCTACACAACAGAGAGATTAACAATTCTTTTGGCAGACCCTTTCACAGATATTTTGAGTCTCCATATAGGGTTTTTGGGGATGAAAATGTACCAAAATTTTAGAATGAGATTTAATTTATATTTGATATATGTTCTAAAATTGAATCAATCTATGTCAACTATCCAGGGCTTTGTACTCTGTATATATTTTGTTCTTTCATATGTAGTAGTGAGTTATAAATGTGTTTATAATGTTTTCAAATCATTCATTGTATAATTCACACATACTTCTGGAATATATTTTCCACATTGTAATATGTTTAGAACAGTGTTTAGGATAACCTTGAGCTCTGGCAAAGGATTTTTACCGCAGATGTTTTCCAGATGTCTAGGTTCTTGTCTTCATCATGAGAAAGAATTCAAGGATGAGACAGAAATCAATTAATCAAGCAGAGAATTTATTGGGTGTTAAGGCATGAAAATAGATGCTCACCTGCTGAGAGATGAAAGCAGATATTTTCAAGGGAGAAAATGTGAAGTTCTGCAATGGGTTCCCCTGTTTCATCAGGTTACAGGAATCCAGGGTCTGCACTGATAAGCAAGGGCCTAGGAATGTGGGGACCCAAGTGTGTGAGATACCTAGGGATTTGGGGGTTGCTGACCAGTAGTGATTGAATTTTGGTTGTTGTCCATGACCTCTGCAGCCCATGTTGACTTTGCTTCTCATCACTGTTCACAATGTATAAGGTAACCTGAAAGCTAGGTGGATGGATGATCATGATATCCGTCTCACCCCTTCCCTCTTTGCCAGCTGCTTTCTGATAACACAGCCTTTGGGTGTGTGTGCTGCAAGTTGCACGGTGTGTGCTTGCAAGAGGTCCTTTTCTAAATTGCCTGTATGGCTCAGCAGGCTAATGCTAGTAAACAGGTCAATGCTTCAATTTCTCTTACCAGGCTTATTAGACTTTCTGCTCCCTTCCTCCTCAGGTCCCTATTCTATCATGCCTCAGAGTGGTATCATGTGGAAAATACTGTGAATAAGATCATAAGTGTCTGTGCATAAGGTTAAAATTAAAATTGCAGCATAACACCATCCTGGAAGAGTATATTGAGGGGGTTTTGATTTAGACAATTAACTTCAAATTGCTCTCTTTGCATTCAGCTTTCAACATTGTATGCACCAAGTAAAAAGGTGATTAAAATTGACACACAACTGTAGAATTAAGAACACAATAATGATATAACACAGAATGTTACAATTGCTTGCCCCATTGAAAAGTGAGCTTTAGAAACTTAGCCCTTCACCAAAATGTTACTTGTAAAATTTTTAAAAAATTTTTTATTGTGGGTAAAAATCAAAGTTTTCACAATACATACCAATATTTAGAAATTATAACTTGTGAAAATTTTATCTCTCCCTGTGATCTAGGTGAAAAGGTGCGTACTTAGTTCAACACATTCAATAATTCTTCATGATGAAGTACAAGTACGTGGAATGAAGTCAGATGTATCATTAAGTGGAAGTGTAATTGTTTGCAGAATATCTGATATTGCTTATAATATACAGTACACTTTATTCCACCAAAAAAGATAATAAATATAATCTCTTAATATAGAAACTTTTATATTTTCTTATTCTCAGAGAATGAGTGAGCATTTTGATGGTAAAATAATTATATTTTTTATTACTCCAATTTAAATCTGTGAAAACTGCTTTTTACTTAGAATCCATATCAAGGGAACTTTCAACCTTAAGGATCTAGTGCTCATTTAACTTCAGCTTTCATCAAGCAACTGGAAAAATGCATGTTCACAGTGGCTTTGAAACTATTATTCATTATAGAAGCAAGTAATGAATATATATATATAAAAGATGATGTCATAAAAAAATTAATCCCGGTCCTTATCAAGAAGGTGGAATGAGACACTTCAGGTCTCTATCCCCCACAGAAACTTTGAATAAATATCAAGAACTAGCAAAAATAACTTTTTAGATCACTGGATAAAAGTTAAAGCATTGCAGGAATGGGATGAGTGCCAAACCAAATTAAACACATGTAAAATTTGGTAGGAACTCCTGAAATCTTGGCTGGCCCCTCATCCACCTCTCACAGGCTATGCATGTAGCTGGCCTGAGCTCCTAGTATGGTCACATGGTACTGATTCGGTAGGAAACTAAGTGAGCTTTGGGCACATATTGGGAGCATGTATGTTTGGATCAATCTCTCTGGTGATGGCCTAAGAGAATCTCCATTTCAGAACATTTCTTGCATTTGGAGATAATTCAGAGAACTTGCTGCCTACAGAAAACTCTGGAAGAGCAGAAAAATTGCACAACCTGAGACAAGGGATTGCTGGCTATATGACATCAATACAATCTTTGACATGGGACTTGGAGGAATTGGCTTCCCATGGAAAAGGGAACATTTATAGCTCTGTAAATGAGGAGTCTTCTAAGTACATATGTCCATGTGCAAGGCAAGAAAGGAAAGGGACAAGACAGCTCCTATTCTTTGACCTCAAGCTAATCTTTAAATCCATTGTATGAGAGGGTATGAAGCTCAAGGATTAATTTACAATGAATAAACTGCAAATACCAAGAGAGGTGTTTCATTTTTTCATTTTATTCATTTTTTTAAAAAATAATTTCTGACATTTAAAGAAAATTCTGTCTTAACACTAGCTGTAGGAACAGATGTCTCAGAATCTAAATTCCAGGGAAAACACACTAAAATGTCAGAATTTCCAGGTTTCAACAAAACGTTACAATACCAAGAAACAGATAGTGGTGGCCCAGGAAAAGGGAAAGATTAAATCATTAGTAACCATCAGTGGTGAATTCCAGACTTGGAACATAGCATAAAAAAGACTTAAAAATGGTGCTTAGAGTTGACAGATGCACATCCAAGAGACTTAAATCTTTGGGCTGTTCATATGCCAGCTGAGCTCTGAATCTCAATATAGTTGCAAAACCTACTCTCCAGCTCAATTGACTCACCCAGGACAACTAAGGGGGAGGAGATGGTGGACAAACAACATACCAAGGAAGCAAGACTGCCTACTATGCAAACCAGAGAGTCCCATCCATCAGATGGATGGGAGCAAAGATCCCCTCAATTGATGGTAGAGTGGGCATCACCATCCCAGAATCTTCAAGAATGGGAAACAAACTATGGACTAAAATAAACTTAATAGTATACTACTATTTTTAAAAATGGTCCTAAATATGCCCAATAACCCAAGAAAAACCTGGAGAAAGAACTAAAGGAAATCAAGAAAATGATAGATGACAGCAAAGAGAATATCACTAGGGAGATGGAAATTAAAACCAGAATGAAAAGAAATGATGTTCATAGTAATAGAAGTTAAAAATTCCTTAGAGGCATTCACCAGCAAATAGGGGCTGTCAGATAAAACAATGAGAGACTCGGAGACTATTGAAATCATTCTAAGGAGCTGAAAGAATAAAGAATGAAAAAATTTAACAAAGGCTATGGAATTTGTGGGTCATTGGAAAACACAGCAATATACACACTGTGGGAGTCCCAGAAGGAGAACAAAGAGAGAAAGTGACCAAAAGAATATTCAAAGAAACAATAGCTGAAAAATTCCCAATGAAAGACATGAATATACACATGGAAGATGCTCAACAAACTCCAAACAAGATAAATATAAATAGATCCACACCACAGTAAACTATAATAAAAAATTTGAATGCCAAGGATAAAGAGAAAATTCTGGAAGTAACAATAGAGAGGCAATGTGTCACAAACAGGGAATATAAATAAGATAAAGTGCATATTTCTTAAGAGATCATAGAGGCAAGAAGGCAGTGAGACAAAATATTAAAATTTCTGAAAGAAAATAAGAATATCATATCTAGCAAGGAGGTCTTTCAAAATGGAGAGAGAATTTAAGGCATCCCAAGATAAACACAGTCTATGGGCATTTCATCACCAGTAGTCCTGCCCTATAAACAATGCTAATGCAGTCCTTCAGAGTGAAATGAAAGGACACTAGAAAATATATCAAAGCCACATGAATCAATAGGAATTTCCAGTAAGGTCAATGACATAGGTAAAAATAAACACTAGTATTATTGGGATTTTGGTTTGTCAGTCCATTTTTTATCTCCTACATGTTCTAAAAAGGCAAATTCATACATGTAATGATAACACAGTTGATTTGGACTCATTATGCATAAACATGCAATTTTGACAAGAACTCAATAAAGGTTGGGGAATAGAGGAGTAAGGAACATAGCTTGATAAACATTTGAAGTTAAGTTGGTAAATCATTATATATATTTTCCTCTGTTTGGTTTCCCAGTCCATTGTGGTACTCCACTGTTTTTCCTATTACTTTAAACAACCTACATGAGTTAAATATTCATTTTACTAAGTCTTATATGGCCCCTCTTCTAACTTTTTTCAATACTTCTATTATCCTTCTTCCTTTCTTACATCTTTCAATTCCTCTGGCCCTAATCATTTGCCTTCAAGGGAACATAGAAAGAAGCAAGGAAATAAAATAAGAAGAAAAAGTGTCAAAGAGAAAACTCAACACACACAGAACCACCAGCTAAATAAAACTCTAGAGCAGAGAGAGAAGATAATCAAGTGAATAAAGCCATCAAGTTAAAATGATGACTAGAGGGCAATAAAAAATAACAAACCACATTGAGAAACACGAAGACATGGACCAGTCCAATGAACAAACTAAAAAACAGGAAGAAATGCAGAAAATCAAATAACTAATCAAAGCTTTCCAAACACATATCATGGGCCAACTAAATGAGGTGAAGGAAGAGATTAAGGATATTAAGAAGACACTGGGAGAACATACTGAAGAAATTGTAAACATACATAAAAAGATAATGGATATGATGGTGATCAATGACACAATACAAGAAATCAAAAAGACGCTGGATTCATATAACAGCATATTTGAACAGGCAGAAGAAAGAATTAGTGATGTGGAAGATAATACATATGAAATCAAACAGATAGTAGAAAGATAGATAAAAAGATAGAAAAAACCCAGCAGGGACTCAGGGATTTAACCGACAACACAAAACGCATATACATATGCATTATAGGCATCCCAGAAGGAGAAGAGAAGGGAAAGGGAACAGAAGGAGTGTTGAAAGAAATAATGGCTGTAAACTTCCCAACTCTATTGAGAGAGATGGATGTGCAGATCCAGGAAGCAAAGTGCACCCCAAACAGTATAAATACTAACAGGCCAACTCCAAGATATATACTTGTCAAAATGTCCAATGATCAAGGCAAAGAGAAAATACTCAATGCAGCAAGAGAAGAGAGAACCATCACACACAAGGGAAGCAAATAAGATTAAATACTGATTTCTTATCTGAAACCATGGAAGAAAGAAGACAGTCATATGACATAGCCAAAGAACTAAAAGAAAAAAACTCCCACCCATGAATTCTCTATAGAGCAAAACTGGCATTCGAAAGGGGTGGAGAGTTCAAAATATTCACAGAAAAACAGAAATTAAGAGAGTATGCCAATAAGAAACCTGCACTTCAAGAAATACTAAAAGAAGTTCTATAAGTTGAAAGGAAAAAACAAGGGAGAGAGAGTTGGAGGAGAGTTTTAAAACAACTAAAAAGACAAAAACAGAAACAGAAACAATATATGGCATATATTAACCCAAAGAAAATATGACTGAAGTAAGAAATTCGTTGTGAGTAATAACATTGAATGTTAATGGATTAAATTCACCCTTCAAGAGACACAGATTGGCAGAATGGATAAGGAAATATGATCCATCTATATGCTATCTACAAGAAACCAACTTTTGACCCAGGGATTCAAGGATGCTGAAAGTGAATGGCTGGAAAACAATTTTACAAGCAAACAATATCCAAAAAAGGGCAGGAGTAGATATCCTAATATCAGATAAAATAGACTTTAAATGCAAAACTATTGTAAGTACAAAGGTGTACGCTATATATTAGTAAAAGGGTAATCTCTAAAGAAGAGAGAACAATCATAAACATTTATGCACATATTTGGGTGCCTCAAAATACATGAGTTAAATCTGGAAAAACTAAGTGGAGAAATTAATACCTCTACAATTATAGTGGGGACTTTAATAAACCATTATCACCATTAGACAGAACATAAAGAAAGAGAATCAATAAAGAAGTTAAGACTCTGAGAAATACATTAGAGGACCTGGACCAAATAGACATACAGAACACTATACCCAAATACAGCAGGATTTACATTCTTCTTGAGTGCATATGGGTCATATTCCAAGACAGAGCACATGCTAGGCCACAGAACAACTCAATGAATTCAGAAAGATTGAGATTATACAAAGTCATTTCTCTGATCACAATGAATGAAATTGGAAATCACTAAGGGCCAGAAAAACAGATTTGGCACAAAGAAATGGAAGTTAAACAACATACTCTTAGATAAACAGTGGGTCAAGGAAGAGCTTTCAAAAGCAATCAGTAACTATCTTGAAACTAATGAAAATGACACCACAACATACCAAAACCTATAGGATACAGCCAAAGCTGACCTGAGAGGGAAGTGAACAGCCATAAATACATTAGAAAAAGAAGAAAGATCTAAAATTGAAGAACTAAGTGCAGACTTGGAGGAATTGGAAAAATAACAACAAACTAAATCTATAGGAAGTACAATGAAGGAAATAACAAAGTTTAGAGCAGAAATAAATGAAAGAGAGAATAAGAAAGCACTAGAAAAAATAAACAAAACCAAAAGCTGGTTCTTTGAGAAGATCAATAAAATTGACAAACCCTTCACCAGACTAACAAAGAAGAAGAGAGAAC
Organism: Tolypeutes matacus; assembly: GCA_026826555.1. Classification (NCBI taxonomy): domain Eukaryota; kingdom Metazoa; phylum Chordata; class Mammalia; order Cingulata; family Chlamyphoridae; genus Tolypeutes; species Tolypeutes matacus. The sequence continues at coordinate 625,496 of JAKSZT010034205.1, read as the reverse complement.
AGATGCAAATACACAAAATAAGGAATGAGCAAGGGGATATCACTACTGACCCCACAGAAATAAACAGTATCATAAGAGGATACTTTGAAAAATTATATGCCAACAGGAATGATAATTTAAGGAAATGGACAAATTTCTAGAAACTCACAGCCTACATTGATGAAAGAAGAAATTGATGAACTCAACAGTCCAATTACAAGTATAGATATAAACTCAGTCATCAAAAACCTCCCAACTAAGAAGAGCCCAGGACCAGATGGTTTCACATCAGAATTCTACCAAACATTCTGGAACGAGTTAACACCAATCCTGCTTATGCTCTTCCAAAAAAATAGAATTAGAAGGAATATTGCCTAACTCATTCTATGATGCCAACATTACCCTAATACCAAAACCAAACAAAGATATCACAAGAAAGGAAAATTACAGACCAATTTCTCTAATGGACCTAGAAGCTAAAATCCTCAACAAAATACTTGCTAATCACATTCAATATCATGTCAAAATGATTACACACCAAGACCAAGTGGGTTTCATCACAGGTATGCAAGGATGGTTCACTATAAGAAAATTAATCCATGTAATACACCACATAAACAGATTGAATGAAAAAAATCACATGATCATCTCTATAGATGCAGAAAAATCATTCGACAAAATATAGCACTCTTTCCTGAAAAAAAAAAAAAAAAAAAACACTGCAAAAGATAGGAAGAGAAGGAAACTTTCTGAATATGAAAAATCCAAAACTAACATGATCTACAAAGGTGAAATAATAAAAACTTCCCTATGAGATCGGGAACAAGAAAAGTATACCCACTATCACCACTCCTATTTAACATTACCTTAGAAGTACCTTCTCGAGCACAGAGGCAAGAAAAATATATAAAAGGCATCCAAATTGGAAAAGAAGAAGTAAAAATTTCACTATTTGCTGATGGCACAGTCCTATACGTAGAAAACCCTGAGAAAACTACAACAAAGCTTCTAGAACTTACAAAGAATTTCAGTAATGTCACAGGGTATAATATCAATTTGCAAAAAACAGTAACATTTCTATACATCAATAATGAGCGATCTGGGGAGAAAATCAAGAAAAAAATACCATTTACAACAGTAACTAAAAGAATCAAATACCTAGGAATAAATTTAACTTAAGATATAAAGGACTTATATACAGAAAACTACACAACACTGTTAAAGGAAATCAAAGAAGACTTAAATAAATGGAAGAATATTCCCTGTTCATGGATAGGAAGATTAACATCATCAAGATGTCTATCCTACCCAAACTAATCTACAGATTTAATGCAATCCCAATAAATATCAACACTGTGTTTTTTTAAGGAACTGGAAAAGCTAACTACAAAATATATTTGTAAAGATAAGAGACCCTGAATCACCAAAGACATATTGAAAAAGAAAAATGAAGTTGGAGGTATCATATTACCTGACTTTAACACATACTACAAAGCTACAGTGCTCAAAACAGCATGGTTGGCACAGGGAGAAACATACTGACCAATGGAACCAAATTGAGAGTGCTGATATAGATCCTTGCCTACACAGTCATATGATATTCAACGAGGCCACTAAGCCCACTCAGTTGGGAGAGAATGGCCTCTTTAAAAAGTGGTGCTTGAAGAACTGGATATCCAATACCAAAAGAATGAGATAGAAATACCATCTCACACCTTATACAAAAATCAACTCAAGATGGATCAAAGATATAATTATAAAAACCAAAACCATAAAGAATTGGAAGATAATATAGGGAAGCATCTACAGTACCTTGTAATAGGAAATGGCTTCATTCACACCACAAGCATGAGCAGCAAAAGAAAAAAATAGATAAATGGGATCTCCTCAAAATTAAAACTTCTGCACCTCAAAGGAAGTTATTAACAAAATACAAAGGCAGCCAACCCAGTGGGAGAAAATATTTGGCAACCATATATCTGATATGAGCCTAATATCCTGCATTTATAAAGAAATCCTTCACCTCCAATATAAAAAGACAAAAATCCCATTTAAAAAATGGGCAAGTGACCTGAAAGGACACTTCTCCAAGGAAGAAATACAAATGGCTAAAAAGCACATGAAAAAATGCTTGACATCACTACGTATTAGGGAAATGCAAATCAAAACTACATTGAGATACCATCTTACACCCATCACAATGACATCTATTATTAAAACAGCAGAGTATAAATGTTGGACAGGTTGTGGAGGAATAGGAACCCTCATCCACTGCTGGTGGGATTGTAGAATGGTCCAGCCACTATGGAGGACAGTTTGGTGGTTCCTCAGAAAACTATCAATAGATCTTCTGTATGTGACCTAAAACTTCTTTGAAAATTAAATGAAAATTTGAGAGACACTGGAGAGTGAAAAGGGGAAGGTGCCATGGTACAGACTGGACACCCAATATCAGTGATTTCAATACTGAGTATATACCCAGAAGAATTGAAAGCAAAGACATGAACAGATATATGCACCCAAATCTTCATAGTGGCATTGTTTACAATTGCCAAAGGTTGGAATCAACCCCAGGGCCCATCCACAGATTAATGGATAAACAAAATGTGGTACATACATACAATGGCATATTACTCAGCTGTTAGAAGGAATAAATTGCTAACACATGGAACAACATGGATGAATCTTGAAAACCTTATGTGGAGTAAAGCAAGAAGGCATTGAAGGATGAACATTATACGACTTCCTTGATTTGATTTGAGGAAAGTTGTGGGAAGCTGCTATTATTATTACGGCCTTCTTGTGTACTAACGCCATTTTGTGCAAATATTTCCTATTTCTTATTCTGTACTTCTTCTTTATGCTGCCAGTACTGGACAGAGGTTTCCCGCCAGAGGTGGGAGTGCCCAGGGCGGTGGTTTCCCACCTGAAGTGGGAGTGCCCAATCAGGGGACTCCACGTAGCAGGAGCGCCCAATCAGGAGGCTTCCTCAAACATCATATATACCCACAACTTAACCTCAATAAACGAGACTTGATCAGAGCCCTGTCTTGTCTCCATTCTTCGTGTCTCGTGTCTCCACCATTCCCACTCCCTCTTTCAGGTTTTGGTTCGATCAACCCGCAGGCCAAGTCAGAAAGTGAGTAGACTCTGAGAACTATTGTCTGAAAGATAGGTTAACAGTGTAGAGAAAGAGAAGAGAAGGTTGTGAGCCATCACCCATATGGACACAATCTATGGTAAATCATAGAATAAAGTTGCATATTGTAATATAGGACAGGTTAGTAATGATATTACTTGGTTTGATGATGCACGGTTGACAGGTGGGTAGTTTATGAGGGGCAGGTTAGAATACCCAAGATACTGGGGGGACAGATGGGACAGGGAATAGCTGAACATGGGATTTGTGGGTATGAGGTTGAGAGTGCAGGAGTGGGAATGATTTTATGACAATATGACAAGGTAGTGTCACTGGGTTTAGGGTGTAGATTGAGGGGGCATTCAAGATGGGAAGCATCTGGAGTAGGCTTCTGAAGAGTGTGTGAGTGTTCATCTTGACATAATATGTAGTGTTGGAGAGTGGCGACCCACAAGGTAAGTGGGAAGGAGATGGACCCCCATCTTTGGGAGGACTGATTCACCCAGAAACAGATAGGTGGGTGTCTCTTAGGAGCAACAGTGGATCCAACAGGGGGAGATAATCAGCATGTCAAGACCTCTTGTTGCATGTAGCTATTATCTTTCATCCAACGTGTCAAAACAAGGGGTTGTCATGTGCCCCAGGGGGGTGGGGAGGAAGAAACAGTAAGATCAAAGGGTTATTTAGTGGTCTGGGGAAATGTTTTTCGTTACCTTACAGTAATGCACACAGGACATGGTAAATATCATAAAAATTATTAAACTGTACCGTCTAAATTGTAAATGTACTGTAAACCATTGACAATGATTAGTAGCTATGTTTCACTATCTGTATAACAGTTATAACAATGCAACCACCCACATACAAAAAGGTTTTAATATGGAGTGAGGAAAGGGGAAGGAGGTTGGGTATATGAGAGTCTTTAGTATTCTGTGTGTGATTTTGTTGTGACCTAAAACTTTTTTGAAAATTAAATGAAAATTTGAGAGACACTGGAGAGTGAAAGGGGGAAGGAGCCACGGTACAGACTGGACACCCGATAATGTGGTGATAAAAGGAAAAATGTTTTAAGAAATGTTAATTTTTTTGTTTTTTCCCATTTTTTGAATGTCTCAATCCTTTAATTATATTTTATTTTTAGTTTTTTTTCTGAGTTTCCATGTATTTTATCTCTTGCATTTATGCTTATCATTATTATTTCATTTTCCTTTTAATTGTATTTGGCTATTACATGGACTTCATCTTCAGGGAAGGTTTAGATCACAGAAGGGTTACAACAGTGGATGCAGAGGATCATTAGTGGAGGGTGTCTGGGATGGGGGATTCATGAGAGGAAGTTCATCTGAATATACGTGAAAGATATATAAAATTGTCCAAATGGTCAAGGGGTGGGTCATGGTCACAGTGGGTGGACAATCACTCAATAAATGAAGGAATACTGAATTCCCAGCCTGAAGAGCTTTGCACATTCTCCAAGGGAGCAGCAACAGTATCCCAAGTGCAGGGGCAGTGTCTGACAAAGAAGGATGGTACACTATTGGGCTCTTGTTATTGATGACTAGCCTTACAAGTCTTTGCTCTTGTAATTGAAACTTAGCCTACTGATACAGGGTGCTAAAGGTTTGCCACCTGAGAGCCTCCTTGTTGTTCAAATGTGGCCTCTCTCTAAGCCAAACTCAGCATAAGAATGCATTACCTTCCCCCCAGCATTGGACATGACAACCAGGGATGAGACTCCCTGGCAACAAAGGATTAACACCAAGTGCCAACTGGCAATATGACTGAAAAAAGACCTTGAATAAAAGGGAGAAATGTAAAGACAAATGAGTTCATGTGGCTGAGAGACTTCAAAGAGAGTTGGGATGTCATCCAAGAAGTAACGCTTATGCACACCTCAGTAGGATCTCATAGAACACCAAAGTGGATATCATTCCACACAGAGGGTCTCCTGAGGGATCTGCAGACCCCCAGGACCTATATAAGGGGAGATAGCTCCAGAGATTGATGCCTTATCAGTGGGCTATACTTTCGAGTCTGTGCTCCTGAGACTGACAAAGTTGGACTCAAATAAGTCCTCCCTGCCCATCGTCCATCAGTCCCTTCTATTCAAACATATATGTGATGATGGAGATTATAGGTGTACTTCCAGAGACTGGAGCCTTTGGCCTGTCCATGTGCCTGCTGTGCCTGGAATCTCGGTGGAGCTGCAACTCCTACTCTACAGATCAATGGACTCACCCAAGTCACCAGGTGAGGAGAAGAAGATGGACAATGGACATCCCAGGGAACAGAGAGAGACTGCAGCTGGAGGCAGGATAATCCTGTACATCATACCCATGGGATATAAGCCCCCTCTCACTTGGATGTGGAGTGGACATCACCATCCCAAACTCCTCAGGATTGGGGGAGGAGCTCTGGACTAGAGTGGACTCACTGGTATTCTGTTGTAGACATATAGTGATTCAAGTAATGGAAGAAATTACAACAGTGAGGTGGAGCCAGTGGCCACTGGATGCTTTCAGGGCAGGGAAGGGAAAAGCAGTTGTAATACAGGGACTTTTTTGGGACTTGGGAATTATGCTGAGTGACATTACAACGACAGATATAGGCCATTTTACATCAGCATATAACATGCAGAACTGTGTGGGAGAGAGTGTGTTCTACAATGTGAACTATGGTCCATGCTTAATGGCAAAGCCCCAGGATATGTATATCCATTGCAGGTGATGTGTCACACTGATGAAAGATGTTTATGTGGGATTTTATGGGAGTTATGGGAGGTGGGGATCATGGGAATCCTTGTAATTTTTGTGTAACTTTTATGTAATATAAGCATCTTTTGAAATATAAAAAAAAATCACAATATTAATAAAGAGCATAAAAATTTTAAAAAAGTGGTAATGAAAGACATAAGGTCATTTTTTTTTTTATTTTATATTTTTAATTATTTTTTATTAACCCAATTTTTAAAAATTGGTATTTTATTTATTTATTTTTAAGATTTTATTCATTTATTCATTTATTTATCCCCCCCTTGCTGCTTCTGCCCGCTGGGCCAGCCAACCACGCCGTGTGGGCAGGCCTGCCCTCACCAGGAGGCCTCGGGAACCGAACCCGGGGCCTCCCATATGGTAAACGGGAGCCCCACCGATCGAGCCACAGCCGCTTCCCTATTTATTTTTTAAACTATTGTTATTTCATTTTCTTATTAATTGTATTTGGTTATTGTGTTGGATTAATTTTTGAAGAAGCTTTGGATCACAGAAAGGTTACAACTGTGGCAGGGAAGTATGATTAGTGTGGGTGTCAGTCATGGGGGATGTATGGGAGGACATTCACCTGGGGCATATCTATAAGCTGTATGAATGAGTTCAAGTGCTCCTGGGGCACTGTCATAGTGGGAGAAGTTTTAAAAAAATAACTTAAAGAATATTGAATTCTCCTCCTGGGTAGCTATGCCACATTCTCTATGGGACAGCATGAATCCCCTCAGTACAGGGGCAGTGACTAGTAAAAGAGGATGGACCATTGATGGGCCCTTGATATTGATGACTGTACTTATGAAACTTTACTTTTGAAATTGTAAGTTAGCCTGGTATTATAGAGTGCCTAAGAGTTCCCTCCAAAGATCCTCCTTGTTGCTTAAATGTGGCCTCTCTCTAAGCCTAACTCAGCATATAAATGCATTACCTTCCATCCAGACTGGGGCATGACTCCCAGGGATAAGCCTCCCTGCTACTACCAAGCACCAACTAGCAAAGCACCTGGAAAAAGACCTTGACCAATAGGGGAAAAAGGTAAAGACAAATGAGTTTATATATCTAAGAGACTTCAAACTGAGATGGGAGGTAATTACAGAGGTTAAACTTATGCACAGCAGGATCCCATTGATTACCATAGTAAATATTGCCTGAAAAAGAAGGGCTTCTGAGGGCTCTAGAGACATCCAGAGACTATAGGCAGGGCAGACAGCACAGGTGTTTGATGCCTTTCCAGTGGTCCCTACTTGGGATTTATGCTACCCAGTGTGACAGAGTTGGAATCAGTTTTGGTTTCCCTACATATGGCTCTTCTGCCTCTTCTTTTTTTTTTTTTTTTTTTTTTTTGAATCAAACAATATATTACACAATATATTTGTTTCATAGTAATGCATTCATACAATATTTGTCCTTTTGTGTCTGGCTTACTTCACTCTGTTAAAACTCAACAATAAAAAGACAAATGACCCAATATTCTGCCTCTTCTATTTGAACATACAGTTAGTACAAGAGTTGCTAGGTGTATATCCAGAAGACTTAATTCTTTGGCCTATCCATGTGCCAGTTGGGCCCTGAATTTCAACAGAGTTGCAACACCTACTCTCCAGTTTGTTGGACTCACCCAGGACAACTAACAAGGAGGTGATGATGGACAACAACCATCCCAAGGAACAGAAAGTGTCTGCACCAGCAAGCAAGATAGTCCAATTCATTTGCCCCTCACTATTAAATGTGGAATGGGCATCATGAGACCAGAATCCTCAGTACTGGGGAAAGAACGATGGACTAGAAAATACTTATTAGTATTCTACTATAGACTTATTGTGATTCTAGCAATGAATGAACTTTTATCACCGATGTGGAGGTAGTGGTCACTGGAGGCTCTGAGGGGAGTGAGAGGGGAAAAACAGGTGTAATACGGGGGCATTTTCAGGACATGGGAATTGTCCCAAATGATATTGCAATGACAGATACAGGCCATTATATATCTTGTCATAACTTACCAAATTGCGTGGGAGAGAGTGTAAATTACAATGTAAACTATAATCCATGCTTACTGGCAATGCTCCAAAATGTGTTCATCAATTGTAACAAATGTGCCACACTAATGAATGATGTTGTTAATGTGGGAAAATGTGGGAGGGGTAGGGAGTGGGGCTTATTGGAATCCCTTATATTTTTATGTTACATTTATGTAATCTGTGTCTTTAGAAAAATTTTACATATATATTAAAAAGTAATAACCCTAGTAAAAGTCTTAATTATGCTCATTTTCATCCAATGCCTGAAACATCTTCTTATATTTTAAATATTTAAATAGTTGATAACACCATCATATTTCATTTAAAAATTAATTTGTTACTACATGAGTCATCTTCACAATTCATTCCTAGAAAAGCTATCATTGTCCTATTCTATATTGAATGACAAGTTTTTATTTAAATTTGTATTTATATGTAGAAATACTCTCCTAGGTATTGTCATGCATATTTGATGATATAGATCAATGTATCTTTATTCCCCAGGGCAAGGATAAAATCCTAATAGTTTTCTCTTTCTCTTTCATTTTAACTTTTTCTCTATAATTTTATATTTTATTTTATAGATATCTAAAGATCATTAAATTTTTCTGCAATGATAATCTTTATTTATAGAGAAATTTTAGATTACAGAAATGTTACCTCAAAAGTATAGGAGATATAACGCATTTTTAAAAATCCATTCATGAGGTGATGGACACTTGTGCTGCTTCCGTATTTTAGCAAATGTGAATAATGCTGCTATGAATATCAGTGTGCGAATGTCAGTTTGCAACATTGTTCTCAGCTTTTCTGAATATATTTATATTAATGGGATTGCTAGATCATATAGCAGTTTTATATTAAGTTTCTTGAAGTACTACTAAACTGTCTTCCACAGAGGCTGCACTTTTCTACATCCCCACCGACAGTGAAGGAGTGTTCCTATTTACTCGCATCCTCTCCAGCACTTGTAGTTTTGCTTTTTTTTTTTAAATAATGGCCACTCTATGAGGTGTGAAATGACATCTCATTGCAGTTTTGATTATATTTCTGTAATAGTTAGCAATGTTGAAAATTTTTTCATGTGCTATTTGGCCATTTGTATTTCCTCCTTGGAAAAAATGTCTATTCAAGTCTTTTGCCCATTCTTAATTGGGTTGCTTGTCTTTTAATCATTGAGTTGTTTGATCTCTTTACATATCATGAACAATGGAGTACTATTTAACTGTAAGAAGAAATGAAATAAGAATGCAAATGACAATGTGGATAAACCTCGAGGATATTATATTGAATGAAATAAGCCAGACTCAAAAGGACAAATATTGAATGGTCTACTTATACGAAATAAATATAATGGGTAAACTCACAGAGGAAAACTCAGGAGTATAATTTACTAGCAGATAGAATATAATTTGTGAATGGGAGCTGATGCTTAATGTATGTAGAATTTTTAAAATATTTTTTTGTAAAAGTGAAAATGAATAGAATTGATGGTAGCACATTATAGTGAGTGTAATAACGCTGTTGATTTATAAATGCGATTGTGGATGAAAGGGGTAGTCTGTGTACATAAATGTCAAATGAAATGAAGCTAAAGTATAATTTATGGACTGTATAACAATGATTTTGGTGGCAGATGAAGATTGTGCTTAATAGTATAAATAAAGACTGTTCTTTTACAAAGTGTTAAGAATATAGTGATACACAAGAAAATTACAAGTAATGTAACTTATGGATGATAGTTAACAGTAATACTGTAATATTTTTACAGCAATGGCAAAGAAGATATACCAATTCTAAGGAACAAGAACAGGGCAATTAAGGTGGTATTGGATTTTTCCTTTTGAGTAATGAAAATATTCTATAATAGACAGGTGATGACAGTACAATTCTGTGAGGATAATGAAAGCCACTGAATGTACTCTTTGAGTGGATTTTACAAAGCATGACACAGTATAACACAATGAATCCTGCGGTGGAAGATGGAATGTTGTAAACAGAATATGTAATAAAATGTTCTTCCATGAACTATAACAAATATATAATACTAATACAGGGTATTAATGATCAGATGAGTTGGGGGAAAAAACACAAAATGCTATAGTTAGCTTTTTCATAGTTTGCAACCTATGTTTCACAAAATTGCAAGATGTTGGTGGTGGGGTGAGATACAGGAGCCTTGTGTGATGATTTGCATGTTCATTTTGTAAGTTCACAATTTTTACTATGCGCTTATTGTTTATGTATAATGTATGAATGATATACTTCAATACGTTTTAAAATAAAAAATGTATAAGTGATTCCCATATAACTATCCCCCTCACACATACACATTTTCCCCATTATTAACATCATACCTTAGAGTGGTACATTTATTACAATTAATAATCCAATATTAAAGCATTGCAGCTAGCCAAGTACTGTAATTTACATCATGATATACACTATTTACTGTACAGTTTTATAGGCTTTGACAAATGTATAGTGTTATGTATCTGTCATTGCAGTAGCATACCCAACAATCCCAATGTCCCAAAAATGCCCTGTGTTCCACCTATTCATCTCTCCCCCTGCCCTTAGTATCTCAGATAACCACTGTCATTATATTAATGTTACAATTCATTTGTTATCACATGATAATAACTATAGTAACAATACCTCTACTTTGGTCCATGGTTACACCCCCCCCTCTATTATGTTTGCTCAATCCTCAATCTTGAGGAATTGGGGATTATGTTCATGCTGAATGCTTCAGATTGAGGATGAAACTCATTATTGCTAATTCCTAGTATGAGGTTTTAATTAACATCCCCTTTAAGAGATAAGCTATCTCAGTCAAGAAACTTAAATTTTTCTAACTTGAGTAATTATTTCTAGTTTTTTTCTTGCAAATTTTGAATTGTCAAATGCATTTTTCTCAATACTCTAATAATTATCCATTGCTTGCATATTTTCTAAATATTTGTATTTTAATAACATGTAATGAGAAATATTCTTTAAATCTTTTTAAATTATCCAAAATGTTCATTTAACTATTTTAATAATTAGACATGTATTATTTTGCTAAACCTCAAAACTTCTTAAATCACTCATTCATTTTCTGGTAGCAAAATACAGGTGCAAAGTCACCTATTATCACTTTGAATATATTCACTAAAGGTTTTAAAATGTCCTGCTGTCTCCTTTATTTTCCTACTATATTGAAAGTCATTTAAAGATGCTTACCTTCCCAAGGAAAATCTGGAATTTTCTTTTGCTTTCTAGTCTTGAGAAGATCATTTGAAATTGTGAATGAGCTCAATGAAAGCTGTAAAATATCTCCATACCTTGCATCTAAAAGTTTGTTTAGAATTTCACTAATGAAATGCAGGAATGGAGCTACCCCAATTTGCAGGATATAGTGCCATTTAGCAGGAAAATTTATCTCAGTCTTTAAGCCATAAAAGCTTTTTGTAGTTTTCCCAACAGTTTCCTCCATTTCCATTTCAAAAGAGTCACCCTCAGTTATTTCAAGCCTGTGTATGAGAGCCAGCTGATGGCTGAAAACTGCTGGTGTCAACACAGTGAGGCTAAGCACAATCTAAATCAGTGTTCCAGGTCTCAGCATTACATGTTTGTTCCCTCTGATAAAGAATCCTTATTTCTGGATTTTTAAGATGCCCCAAAGCATCAATCCCTCTTTCTTATATAAGGTTCATTAGACACCGACTTTCATATATTGTCTTCCAAAATATATAAAGACCAATTTAAGAGTAACTTATTGTTGTCTTCATCATGGCTGAGCATAACTTTTTATTTCTTAACTATTATGTAATGTGTCTTTATCAGTAAAACATAGGTGTTTTTATCTTGGGTGAACAGTTTAGTGAAGATGTTAAGGAAATATAGGACATGAACATGCTTTTTAAATCTTGGATAGACAGATGGATGTAACTTGGCTAGATATTAGTTATTTGGTGCACACAGGAATTCTGGTCCTACTGTTGCTATATCATAAGCATTGAAACTTGTCCTGAAAGTTTTATTTTCCAAATTCTCCCTATATTCACATAATGTATTTGTGTCTTCAATTTAATTTGATCTCTGTGTGCAGAGGAGACACATCTCCCCAACCCATGAGGTTATGAACAAGGATTTATACTATATAAATTTAAATATAAATTCAGAGTTTAAAATTATTAGAGCAGTCACAAGAAGAACTCCTTGTGCATAAATGAATTGGTTAACTCAGATCACAAAGTCATCCCTGGTCATATAGTCAATTTTTGTCGCTTGGTTGGGTAGAAATTTTCCGTATTGCCAAAAGGTAACCAGTCTCAAATATTGAGCATTTTAAAGGGCATGGCCTTGTTCCAGAGTCATGAGAACAATGAGCTTAATCTCATATGTGGGAGAAATTAAACTAAACTGTAACTCTTAAAGGAGAATAGATGGAGTGAGGCAAATCTAAAAGGATTAAATATAACACTTAGCAGTAAGAGTATTTCCTTTTACTTAAACACCTTTCTGACATTAAATGCTACATATATTCACGACCCCTTGTATCGATGGCCAAAAATAGCAAAACATGGCTCTTGGTCAATGCATGGCTATTGTGTGTTGGTTATACAAACATTGAATTTTAATAACATATGCTCGAGTTATATTTAATTATACTTAACCTTTGAGTGCTCCTCCCTATAATATGATATTCCTCCAATAGCTTATTGATATAAGCTTGACTATGTATCAGGCTTATTCAATATAAGTGACAAAGGAAGGAATAGTGTTGATTAAAGAACTGCATTATGCTTTGTCATAATCTGTTCTCTATTTGACATTTTGGGGGGCACTCTCCATTATCTTGGTTTCCCCAGTAAGTGGTTGTGACCAACACAAAATGTACAGGAATCCTGAATATTTAATTCCGCACTGAACATTATGAGTTCATTCAAGTGTAAAATAGACTAAGCCAATTGATACAATGTCAACTTATATTTTAAACTAGTTGTACCAATTAATACACTCCTCATCAAGATTTGAGGTTTCTCTTGTCTCAACTTCCCCATCCATACTTTATGTTGCCAGATATTTCAAATGTTTTTAATGTGCTTAGTGTAAGTATGTGTGTATATGTCATTGTGTTAACTTTGAAAGTTTTAATGTAGTTTCATTTTAGTCTGTTAGGTCTTTCTGTGAAATTCACATCTATATTATTTGTGACAGATACATTTCCCAGATTTGTTATATGATTCTTTGAGTGTCTATATCCCTTGAGGAAAAGGAATTATCTCACTATAATAATAAATGTATCAATATTTTTCATTGTGGTTTGCATTTTGTTTCTTGAATAAGAAATGTAATATACGACATATAGCTGATGTCATGAAGACATTATCCATTTGTGACTCTAAAGCCATTATAATTTTTAACTTATATAAAATGACTTTAATCTATATCATGTGTATATAGTGAGAGGTAAGAGTGACCTTTATTTTTATCCTACATGAACATTCATCTTTCCAAGTACCATGAACTAAAAAGTAAATATTAATCAAAATACCCAACACTTCCTCTACCATATTTTGTGTTTCTAATTGAGGGGCATCTGTAGTATTGCATATTGTACCCTTAAAAATTGGGTAAAAACTGTAGAGTTGAAATAAAATGATAATTTTATATAATTGATATCTTTTTAACTTTATGAAGTTTGCATTTTACTTAGAAGGAATAATGATAAAGTAAGAATCAATATGTATTTTAGTACACATGACCAAATATAATTTAAAAATGAGTACAAACCAGAAAAACATGCTCATGAAATTAAGCCATTCCTATGTCTGTGAACCATTTATAAGGAGGACTTTCTGATGATGTTGCTTCAGTGAAGATGTAGACCACCTCAATCAGGGGGGATATTCATTCTATTACTAGAGTCCTTCACAAGCAGAATGAAATCCAGATAGAGAGAAAAAGCTCAAGATGGAGCAGCCAGAAGCCAAACATCACCAAAACCCAGAACAGAAGGAAGAGACCAGGAGATGTTGCCATGTGGCAAAGGACCAAGGAATGCTGGCAGCCAGCCCCCAAAAAAACAGTCTTTAGGGAAAACCATTGCCTTGGTGACACCATGCTTTGGAATTTCTTTTGGTTTAAAAATATAAACTAATAAATTTATATTATTTAAGCTGACCCATTTCATCATATTTACTTGAGCAACGTAGGAAACTAAAACAAGTAATCTCAAAGAAGTGAATAAATATTAATAATCATTTGATCAGTTTGTTGAACAAAGTTTTGATGTGATAAATTTAATCAGTATTTAGTAAGGTATTCTGGTATTCTATTGTTCATTCAAAAGAATTTCACTCTAGGCCTTAAAAGTTAATTTTTAAGTGGATTATATCTATTTCACTGCCCTTGAACAGGTTTTAGAGAAAATGATTTTCCATTTAAAAGCAGACAAAATCACAAATATATTTCTATTGTGTATGTTTTTTGTATCTTTCCTCTTTTTCTTCTACCTCCTCCTCTTTCTCCTTGTCTATAAAATGGCCTACTATTTTAAACTACTGAATATATGTACAAAATTATTATAATATTGGTTTTATTGGATGATATTTTTAATTTCCTCCATAAGATTTGGTATATTTATGCCACATATCTCTGTGTATATATATATATGCATAGAACATATAATTTGAAGTTTTTGTTTCTTTTAAATTTAATTTTTTGTCTTTGGTTACTAATTATTTCATGTTTGATATTACAATATAATATTTAGATGATAAATGAGCATTTTAGTTTAAATGTATTTTCTTGATATCATCTAAATATGATGATACTTATGTTTACCAGGATTCATTTTTCTTGCTCTAAACATTTTGATAAATTACATCATGTAATAGCCCTTCCTTTGTGTAAAGAGTTTTTAAACTCTAATAAATATTTTGAGATTGATCTATGTTGCTGGGTATATACATAACCATTTTTTAAAATTATAGTAATGTACTGTATAAATATTACACAAATGTTTGTACATTTTCCTTTGTTGGATACCTGTGTCTTTCTTATTTTTTATTTAGCATGAATAAAGTGCTTATAAATGTTCTCTTACATAATTTTTTTTTTTTATGATTGCACTTAGTTCTCTTGGATGTATAATGATATTTAGTTTTATTAGGTGATATTTAGTTTTATTAGAAACTGCTAAACACTTTAAGAAATATATAATATTGTAACCAAATCTTGTACCTAAATGCATGAGAGGTTAGGCTGAGAAGATCATCACAATCATTTTATATTGCCAGATTTCTTAAATGTGATACTCTGGAGTTATATACTAGTATTGCATTGTGTTTGAAAATACTTTCCCCAGAGAATTTACAAAGTGGATGATTTATTGGGCAATTAATTAATCATGTCTTCATGAATTTAAAAGGACTTAATTTTTCAGAATATAATCCCTGACTAAATTGGAATTAAATTAAAAATCAATAAAAGAGAAGTTTTAAATCATACCACATCAATTTAAGAAATCTTTGCATCAAAAAAATCACAAGAAATTTAAAGATATTTTGAGTTGAATGATAGTGAAAATACAATAGGTAAAATTTGGTAAAATAGGAAAAAAGCAGTGCATATAGAGAAGTTTAAAATTATAAGTGCTTATACTTGAAGAGGAGAAAGGTCTAAAGATAATGTCCACCATTTCTAACAGAAGAAACCAGGAAAAGAAAGTGATCCTCTAGTAAGTGGAAGGAATAAAAGAGTAAAAAATTTAGAAGAAATCAATGGTAAAGAAAACAGACAAAGAAAACAAAAAAATTTAAAGAAGCAAAAAGTTTTCTTCTCTTATAAGATCTACCAGATTGATTAACTTCTACATATATTTATCAGGAATTAAATAAAATGAAATCAAACATCAGTAAAATTAGGAGTTTATTAAAAGACAGACCCAACCTATCAAACAGATTGTAAAGAAAAAAAAAATAAGAAATTAGTTGCAAATGATAAGATTTGGGTTTCAGTGAAATTCAAATTTTAAAAAATGTGTACCCCCCAAAGACTTTAAAGCATTCCAATACTTAAAGTCTTACATGATAGAATCATTAGATATATAAATAAATGTTTTTTTTATTGTATAAAAACTGTTTCAGATTTGTGAGTCCACCATCTCTATGGAAACCAATAGTTTCTAGATGAACAATATATTATGGTACAAATCATGTATGGGTGTGAAAACATACAATACTTTTCATTCAATGGATATAAATTTTACATAATATGAAATTCTTTAATATGATCTCAGATTATAAACTGCAACTATTCTTTATAAATCACATTGAATTTTTTGTAGAATATTAATATTATGAAAGAATATTAGTGATTTTAAAAGTTAATTCAAATGCTTCCCATTTTTAGCAATATGTCTGCATCAGGCCATATTTTCTTCACAGTATGAATGAAGAAGCAGATAGGAAATTCTAGTTCTTTCCTAACAAACAAGGTTTTAGAAATGACTACATTTTGCACAAAATTAATTAATGTATTAATGCATTAATGTATAAAGTATTCATTAATTTTAATAAATTAAATAAGTATTTATGCTAGTGTCATTTTTTAATTTCTAATATGGTGAGATAGAATAAATATATACACATATATACGCTACATTAATTCAATTGGGTCTTCAATATTTTTAAGAGTGTAAAGGGTCACAAAAATCCCACAAAAACAGCAAAAGATTCAGAATTTATGACATTTATTCCATTAAAATATATTTTCAAAAGTACAGGAGACCTTAGGTAGTATAATCTTTTATTATTATTCCTACCAGTATCCTCTTTTGAATTCCATGTTTTCATGAAAATAAAGGGACTTTAATATTATTTGACACTTTTCCATCTTTATTCATTTATTAGAGCTCTATCCATGATTATGGTGCAATATTTAGATTTCTTGTCACAAAGTCGAATATTATCTACAAATATTTTTATGATGTATCTCCAATTTTTCAGATATCCTCTTCAAATTTTGATTTTCTGAGTTTTTTTGTCCTGGCTATGATTGCTTCCATTACCTTAGCATATTCTGCCTTTTTGTTTATTTCATATATTCCTCATTACTAGTGTAATTTTTACATACTGATCTTGTATCCTGCCAATTTCCTGAAATTGCTCACCATGAGTGGTAACTTTGGATTTTTCAAGATTCTCTATGTGTATGGTCATGTCATCTGTAAATAATGAATGCTTTATTTCTTCCTTTGCCATTAGAGTGCATTTTATTTTTTCTTGCCTAATTGCTCTGGCTGGAACTTCCAATACAATGAGGAATATTGGTGGATACAGTGGGTATGCATGTCTTTTTCTCATCTAAGAGGGGGAAGACCTCAGCCATTCGCTATTGAGTATGGTGTGAAATGTTAGTTTTCCATATATGTCTCTTATCAAGTTAAGGGGGTTTGTTTTATTACTAATGTTCTGAGTGGTTTTTTTCTGGAAGAGATGAGAAATTTTGTCAGATGACTTTTCTGCATCAAGTAAGATAATCAGACCTTTTTTTACTATCCTTTCTTTTCTAACATTTGTATTACATTAATTTATTTTCTTTTAAAAAGTTTTATTGAGATATATGAACATATGATTCAATCCATTCAAAATGTGCATTAAATAGTTTTAAGTATAATCACATGGTTTTGTATTTCCCTTATCAATTTTAGAACAATTTATTACTAGAAAATGAAAAATTCCATATCCCCTAATGTTCCCTTCTCAATCCCTCTGTCCTTCCATAGCCTTACATTACCAATAATCTCTTACTGTCTCTATAGATTTATTTAGATTTACATTTTATATATATGGAATCATACAATATGTTGTACTTTGTGTCTGTTATTTTTACACTTAACATATTTGTTTTAACTTTTTTTTTATTAGAGAAGTAGGCTTACAAAAAGTCATGTTAAAATATAATGTTGCCATATAACCTCCTATTGTTGGCATTTTGAAATTAATGTGGAAAATTTGTTACTATTTGTGGCAGTTTGAGATTGCTTATGAACCCCCAAAAGAGAAGGATTATGTTTTTAAACTGGTCTGTTCTTCTGAGTGTGATACCCTTTGATTGTATTAAATTCAAAGATTTTAAACTTATTAAATAAAATCAATTTGATTCAACCATGTCAATAAGGCATGACTCAAGTTCCAGCACCCTTGGTCCACTGATATAAATGGACTCTCACTCAAGAAAACACATAGAATTAGACAGGAGGAAGAGAGAATGCTCTATTGACATGGCAGAGGAGAGAACTTTGATCCTGTGGCCCCAGGAAGAGAGATGAACCATTTGCTGATAGTTTGCAGTGCTGAGAAAGCCCAGAAAGAAACACGCTCTATGCCATCCTGGATCTGAGAGAAAGGAAGGCTGAACCTTCACAAAGTTCATCAACCATCTTGATCAACTTTGAGTTGGACTCTTTAGGGCCTTGTGACTATAAGCTTTTACTCAAAAAAAAATCCTTTATAAAATTCAACCAATTCTTGAATATGAAACTTAGCCTATTCTAATGGGGTGCTTAAGGGTTGCTTCCTGAGAGCCTCCTTGTTGTTCAAATGTGGCCTCTCTCTAAGCCAAGCTCAGCATATGAATGCATTACCTTCCTCCCAGCATGGGACAAGACTCCAGGGAATGATCCTCCCTGGCACTGAAGGATTGCTACCAAGGACCAGCAGGCAAGGTGACTGGAAAAAGGCCTTGAATAAAAAGGGGAAATGGTTAAAAGAAATGAGTTTATATAGCTAAGATACTTCAAAATGTGTCAGGAGGCCATCCCAGAGATAACATTTACACTCATATACCCAGGTCCTATTTCAGGGCAGATAGCTCCAGCATTTGTTGCCTTGCCAGTGGGCCCTACAGTGGGGTTTGTGCTCCTGAGAGTGACAAAGTTGGACTGAACTATGTCTTTCCTGAACATGGCTCATCTCTCCCTTCTATTCAAACCTATATTTGGTGCTGGAGTTTGTAGTTGTACATGCAGAGACTTGAGTCTTTGGGCTGTCCATGTGCCAGATGGGCCTGGAACCTCAGTGGAGCAGAAAATTCTACTCTACAGCTCATTAGGCTCACCCAGGACAACTGGCAGGGAGATGATGACAGACAATGGCCATCCCAGGGAATGAAATGCAGCCACAGGCAGGATAATCCCATTCATATTCCCCATGGGATATAAGGCCCCTCTCAGTTGGAGGTGGAGTGGACATCACCATCCCATGGCACCTCAGGATGGAGGAAAGAGATATGGGCTAGAATGGACTTACTGGTATTCTACTATAGACATATTGTGATTCAAGTAATGGAAGAAATTACAACATTGATGTGGAGACAGTAGCTACTGGAGGCCCTGAAGGCAGGGAGAGGGAAAAGCAGTTGTAATAGAGGGGCTTTTTGGGGAGTTGAGATTTGTCCTGAGTGACATTGCAATGACAGATATAGGCCATTTTATATCATCATGTAACATTCAGAACTGTGTGGGAGAGAGAATGCTCTACAATGTGAACTATGGTTCATGCTTAATGGCAAAGCCCCAGGATGTGTTTACCAATTGCAAAGATTGTGCCACTCTAATGAAGGATGTTTACCTGGGAAGTTGTGGGAAGTGTGGGAGGTTAAGCATATGGGAATCCCTATATTTTGTATAACATTTTTGAAATCTAAATATCTCTTAAAAAATAAAAAAGATTAAAACAAACAAGCAAACAACCAATGTCAACAGTTTTCTGGTATTTTGCAGTAAGACCCCTTTTGGCTGAATAATACACTACCATCTTCATATAGTAGAATGTTGATTTTAAGAGTTAGAGGGCCAGTAAAAGCTTCCATAAGTAGTTGAAAATATCCCTGAGAATATTTCATTAATTTCTTACAGTACTGAAAAAAATCTCACTTCACTATCATTTGATCCTGTTTTAATTTGCTAAGGCTGATGAAAGCAATAGACCAAAAATGGGTTGACTTTTCCAATGGGGAGTAATTGACTTGCAAGCTTACAGTTTTGAGGCTTAGAAAATTGACCAATTCAAGGAATCATCTGGCAATGTTCTCTTCTCAAAGACCAGTTGCAGGCTATCCTAGGCTCCTCTGACACATGGGAAGGCACATGGTAGCATCTGCTAGACTCTGCCTTCTCTTCTGGACTTTGCTGCTTTTAAATTCTTTTTTCTCTGTGGCTTTCTCTTTCAGCTTCTGTGAGTTCTCTCTGGGCTCCTTTGTCCGTTTCTCTCCATATAAGTCCTATTTATTTAGGACTTCAGTAAGAGGACTAAATCGCACCCAGGTCATGCCTGACTGAAGTAATTTAATCCAAGGGTCCCACTTACAATAGATTCACATCCACAGGAATTGATTAGTACTAAGGACATGATTCTCTCTGATCCACTCAGTATCAAACTATCACACATCCTTTCTAGTGAACTTACCCACATACATGGCTTCTCTGCAATTATATTAGGTGTTGTTAACAGTATTTTCTCAGGGACATGAGGAACAAAGGGAAAGTTTTTAGGAAGACAGCACCAGTGAATGAGTAAAATTTAATTTTAATATCTCATGGATTTATTCCATGTTACCACAGATGGAGGGTGGTATGGACAGTGGGGGATTTTGCTGGATGGGAATCACTTGACACACTTTTTAAAATAACTTTTCCAGTCAAGTGAGTTCCCAGGTTGCTTGAGAGTTCAAAGGGTGCTCCCACTTTGGAAAACTGTTTTGTAATAATTTTTCTCCCCTATTTTTTTGATAAGGGAATACCTCAACTCATTCTGAAAACACATAAAAAAGAGCAATAATAATTGTAAGAAATTGAATTTACAAGTTGGCAAAGTCCATCAATTGATGTTGAAGTAGTCCAGTTGTGGAGGTGAAGTTTATGGTGATACATACATCAATGATTTTGCCTGGAAAATGAGCCTTGCATGTGTAAATTAAATTATAGATATTTTCAACTACCTTATCAAAGACTGCACACCAATATACTTTCATTGTTTTGCATTCCATAATGTATTAGTCAAGGATCTCTAGGGAAACAGAATTGAAAGGAGATATCTGTAAATTGTATGAGATTTTATAAAATTCTCTTATGTGACCATGGGGATTCACAAGTCCAAATTCTGCAGGCAGGCAGCAAACCAGGGGTGCTGATGAAGGCCCTGGATAAATTCCCAGGAGATGCTGGCTGTCTGAAGTAGAGATCAGAATTCCCCCTCAGAATGATGAAATCACTTCCCCCTTTAAGGCATTCAACTGATGGATTAAAATGTCACTCATTGTTGATGGCAATCTCCTCGGTTGATGGTAGATGAAACCAACCATCTATGCAATGACCTCACTGATGACTAAAGTCTAAAATGTCCATGTATTACAAGTAGCCCAGGACTTCTAGACCAAACCATTGTGCACAAATATTTGGCCAAGTTGAAACAAGCCTAACCATTGTAGTCCAACACTTGGCAACATGGCAGCCATAAATATCGCCTTAAATTTTACTTGTCTCTTAATAAAAAAAAAATATATATATATATATATATATATATATACAATATTCAACTGTCCTGCATACAATGAGAAGCACACTAATTCCCTCCAGAATAGGGTGCAAGTACTTGGGCAATATTCATTTATAAAATTGGCATGCTTAAATATTATGACATGAAACTAATACAACATATGTCATATGATAAGGGAAATGTTTAGGGAAGAAATCAAGGATATTTATTTTATGTACATATACAATCATATTCATAACAAAACAAGGGAGAAATATTCATGTTTTTTGCCCACTCAGAAGGTCTATCATCATATCTCTTCCCCAGAGCTCTTTGTCACCAATTTTCCAATCATGTTCCTTCCAAGTCTGACCATCCAGCCAAACCAGTGATAATAGTGTATGGATTAGTGCATAAATGCACCTCTGGCTATTTCTTCTACCAAGCAAAATGAATTATTAGTTGCATTGCTGAAAGTTATGCCCACTGGGAGGAATTGCCATCACCACTGTCCTTCAGGAACATCTCAGAAAGGGACTGCAGTGCTTTAGCTATCCACTTTTGGGTGGTAAGTACATATCACCCAGAACCATTTGTAAAGCAGGTCCAAGTTTTCTCTGATTCTAAGGAACTCCACAAGAGGTGCAAACTGTGGGCTGGAAAAGAGAAAGTAACATAGGAAGAGTAGTGACCATGGGCTTTGGGGCTACTTCTTCACTCTACTTCTGCCTTCAGGACCCACTTAAACCTTACCCATATGTACAACTTTCACTTTATGATGGAGTACTGCTGTGCACACCCAACTTTATGGTTTGGTGGGTCAGACAA
This sequence comes from Tolypeutes matacus, assembly GCA_026826555.1. Lineage (NCBI taxonomy): Eukaryota > Metazoa > Chordata > Mammalia > Cingulata > Chlamyphoridae > Tolypeutes > Tolypeutes matacus. Next base: position 603,241 of record JAKSZT010034205.1, on the reverse strand, counting down.
CACTCAGCTCATGATAGGTAACTCAGGTCTCATGGTAACTTGGTGGGCCATGGTTAAGCATTCAGGCTCTACTAAGACCCAGTAGCAGACCAAGAGCTGTTTCTCAAAAGGAGAGTAGTTATCTGCAGAGGATGGCAGGGCTTTGCTCCAAATTCTTAAGGTTCTGTGTTGTGATTCTCCTATAAGGGTGTGCCAAAGGCTCCAAAGAGCATCTCTATTTTCCCCTGACCCTTCTAGCACCATTGGATCTGATGGATCATATGACCGAAGTGGTAGTGCAGCTTACACAATTGTTTGGTTCTGGTCACTCAGTAATTGGGCCAGAGTAGCACACTCAAATGTGTACTGTGTTGTCTCCAAAATCCAAAGATATCAATAAAGCATTGTTCCTCTTTTTTGAAAAGCCAGATGCAACAGCTTATCCTTCACTTTAGAAGGGATATCTAAACATGTGCCACACCTCTGAACACCTAGAAATTTCACTGAAGTTGAAGGCCTCTGTATTTTTATTGGATTTATCTCCCATCCTCTCTCATGAAAATGCCTTACCAATTAGTTTCGAGTCATTGCTGCTTCTTGCTCACTAGAAGCAGCAATGACTATCAACAGAATATCATCAATATAATGGACCAGTGTGATGTCTTATGGGAAGCAGAGATGATCAAGTTCCCTGTAGGTAATATGATATAGAGCTGGAGTGTTTATATACTGCAGAGACAGGACATTGAAGGTGTATTGCTTATCTAGCCAGCTGAATGCAAACTGTTTCTGGTGGTCTTTACTAATGGCAATTGAGAAAAAGCATTTGCCAGATCAATAGCTGTATACCAGGTACTTGGAAATATATTGATTTGCTCAAGCAATGATACCACATTTGGGACAACTGCTGTGATTGGAGTTACCACCTGGTTAAGTTTACAATAATCTACTGTCATCCTCCAAGATCCATCTGTTTTAATCTCAGTTCAAATAGGATGAATAAGCATCCTTGCATCCTTCAAATCCTTGATGGTAGCACTAATCTTTGAGATTCCTCTAGGAATATGATATTGCTTTGATTTACTATTTTGCTAAGTAGGGGCAGTTCTAGTGGCTTCCACTTGGCCTTTCCTACCATTATAGGATTCACTCCACAAGTTAGGTATTCAATGTGGGGTTTCTGCCAGATACTGAGTATATCTATTCCAATTATCCATTCTGAACATTGGGAAATAACCACAGAGTGGGTCTGGGGACCCACTGGACATACTATGAGATGGACCTGGGCTAAAACTCCATCAATCACCTGATCTTTATAAGGCTGTACTCTGACTGGTGGACAGCAGTAATATTTTGGGTCTCCTAGAATTAATATCACTTCTGAGCCAATGTCTAATAATCCTCAAAACATCTGATCATTTCTTTTTCCCCAATGCACAGTTACTCTAGTAAAAGGCCATAGGTCTCCTTGGGAAAAAATAGAAAGAAGATTAACAGCATACATTTTTGGCAATGTAACAGGATCCTTCCACAAGGGGATTTGGCCTTTTCCTCATTCAAGGGGCTCTGGGTCTGTAAACTGTATCAAGTCTGGCAATTAATTAAGTGGTCATAATTCTCTGTGTCTGTAATTCAAATTAGGGTTTTGTTCATTTAACCTAGAACTCTTCTGCTTATACAGATAAAGTAGGTATTTAGTAGAGTGCCAATATATTTCACTTTTAAGTACCTACCCATTGAAAATCGGGAAGCATTGGATTCCTCTAGGTTCTTGGCTATGTTACATAAATGAATTTAAGAACATGCCAGTAAAAATAATTTATTGGGAAATAGGGGAAAGAACAGAGCTTCCTGAGAAATGGGACAGAGAGATGGAAATACACACTAAGATTTGTTTCAGTCTCCTCTAGGCAGAGATAGCACAACTTGCCTTATGTGGTTACCTTAAAAACTTTTAATTATTCCTCCCCATTGTGAATAATAAGGGGATGGGACCCAGCAGTTATTGGATACCCCACCAATCATGGGGGACAATGGTGAGGCCTGTTTGTAATATCCAGGACCAAGGAGAGATCCCAGAAAGAGAAACTGGAGCCTCAAGTTTAAACTCAAGATCTCATTGAGGTCTTGCGGTAGTTATTTTGTCCCTTTGGCCATTTTGTCTGTCAGCCATGTTGTAACTTACCTTCTCCTCACTTCCCTGACTAACCTGGCTCATCATGATCTATTAGCCAACTCTATAACTCCATGCACCTCAGACTCTTTTGATTGCTCCTTTGAGTCTGCCTTACATTGCCATAACTATATCCACCTTTTCTTTGGTGATTAACTTTTGATACTTATTTTTAACAACCCAAGATTTGATCATCTCCATAATGTTTAAGGATTGTAGTTTCATTACAGCAGTTCCTACAGTAATATATGAACTACAGAGAAGAACAACCAAGAGCTATTCAGGGAATATGAAATTAGTCGTACTAATTCATCCCACAGTCTTTGTTAAAGGTGTGTCCTTTAGACATTCCTGGGGTAGGTGGGCAGGTATTAAATGGTAAATCCATTAGAGCCTTCCAATCTCTCTAAGGCTTTGTAGTCCCTCTTCTACTATATACCGGGGTAAATTGGGCAGCTCAATCTCAGTCATTCTAGGCCATCTTTTGGTCCATGTGTCGTTCAGCCACTCAAAAATACTATTACAACCCTTTCTAAACTTTCAAGCTACAGTGTTGAATCCAGAATTATTGCTTAGTGAACCCAAACCAATAAATTCAACCTGCTCCAACTTTACATTCCTTCCACCATTATCTCATACCCCGAGTATCCATTCCCACATATATTCCCTTGATTTCTGTCTATATGTTAGAAAACTCATGCAGTTCTTTTAGGGTATATCATATTTCCTTATGAGTCACATTTTGTACATCACCTTGTGGACTTGTTATGATTTTAGTTTAGTAATAAGTCTGGAAAAGAAGAGGGGTGGTGGGTGTGGGTAAGGACAAAGATTAGAAATGCCTTCCAAGTTACTGACCTCAGGGAATTACTTTGCATTTTCACCTGATGATACAGGATTAATTTCTTCAGGTAGGGGTTGGAAGGCAGATTCCTCAGGGCAGGATGGAGGTTGGGAAGTTTATGCTGATGTTTAGGTGATACCTGTCTCAGAGCTGGGAGGAGGTTCAGACACCTTGTGGAAAGCAAGAGGCTGGGCAGTGCAGGTTTTAGTTTGCCTAATATCCACCTCAGGGCAGTGGGAAGTCCAGACTCCCTGGGTCAGGCTGGAGGCTGGACAGTAGAGGTTTTAGTTTGGCTGGTACCCACACCAGGATTGAAAGGTGGTCTGGACTTCCTGGAGCAGGCTGGATGCTGGGTGATACATATCTGACAAGGTGTGGTCTCACCAGGCTGGATATCACAGGTTTATCTTGCAAAGTCTTAGAAGAATTTAGAGTTCCAATGTCCCAACCAATATTATCATCAACCCATATGTCTCCATCTCAATCCTCAGGGTTCCAGTCCTTTCCAGTCAATCCTTCACTTTAACAGCAGACACCCTATGGGTTTGAGTTTTACTTTCCTTTGTATCTGTGCTATGCATACAATGAGATTCTGAGTCTGGTTTACAAAGATCTCAAGTTTGTGGTTTCATGAAACAAGAGTTTCTTTAAGAATAAACACAGAAATGTTCACATTGTTTATGTGACATTTAAGTTGGAAATTTGAATCCTTTAGCTCATCCCTTTCTTTTGTAACTGTATCTTGAGTATCTAGCAGGAGCCAGCCAACATCATTGTACCTTTTGAATCCACAAAACTTTGATAAGGAGTTTAAAACTCTCTCACCCAGATCCTTGCCTCTTATATAAATATGGAAGTATGGGAATCCAGGGTTGATATTTTGATATCTCCCTTGCAAACTTATATCATGGACTCTCAGTGGCTTCTTGGTTAATGGAAAGATAATCATTAATCCAATTAGAATAGAGAACCAATTGCAAAAGACCCTGAGCCACTTCAGAAATCCCATGTTTAAGATTCTGTTTCTCAAAATCCACTCCTGATACCAAGCTGTGTTAGTGAGAGTTCTATAGGGAATCAGAATTGACAGGAGATATATTTATATAGTATGAGATTTTATAAAATTCTCTCATGCAACCATGGGGATACACATGTCCAAATTCTGTAGGGGCAGTCTGCAAACCATTCTGTTGATGGCCATCAATAAATTCCCAAGAGATGATGGCTGTCTGAAGTAGAGATCAAAATTCTCTCTCAGAATGATGAGATCACTTCCCCATTTAAGGCCTTCAACTGATTGGATGAGACATTAGTCATTACTGACTGCATTCTCCTTAGCTGATTGTATGTAACCAGCCATCAATGCAATGAGCTCACTGATGACTAAAGTCCATAAATGTCCTTGTATTACAATGAGCTCAGTGCTTGCTTGACCAAAGAACTGGGAGCAATCCTGGCTGACTTGACACATTAGCCTGACCATCACACATAATGAGTAATTTCATGAAGTATTCAAATGTAGTTCTTTTAGGGACTCTGTGGCAACCAGGGCACTATCTAACCCTTCCTAGGTTCTATTCCCAGAATTTAATTTCTAACCCTGCTGACACTGTTTTTCTATTTAAAGTTCAGAAGCATTTTGCTAACTCTTAGCTAATTCATTTGGACATGTCTTATGGGGGAAGATATTAAAGGGAAAAAATCTTTTTGTCTCCACAATTTGTTTAACTGCTAGTTTGGCATTTTTCATATATTCTCACTCAGTTTTGTGAGTGTGAGCCTTCATTTGTATCACAGCAATTTTTCTTTGTTTTACCCTTTTCTAAGATGATAACAATGCATCTTTTAGTTCAGATACTTATTTACCATTTTTATTTGGTCCTAACGACTTTAGGAATCCACGTCTATTTTCATAAAATTCCCAAATCATGAACTACTCCAAATGTATATCTACAGTCAGTATAAATATTAACAGATTTTGTTTTATCTAAATGAAAAACTCAGCTTACTAGGGCATGGTGAAGCCAGGGGCTTGTTGACAATTTCTTCTATTGTGGTACTTAGTTCATAGTCTGCCTCATATTTATATGTTTCGTTTTAAAATAAATCATGTCTACAAATAAGATCAAAGCTATATTAATCAAGGTTTTTTATTTTGTAAGTCTGGTCCTGGGTATGATGACTGTAAAATAACTCCAAAATCTAGATGCCTACCTTCTTGGGACAGGGGCAATAAAATGCTGGATTTAAAGTATTACAATGGGGGATTTGGATATGTTAAGGAGATAGCAACATGATTTCATAAAAGGTCAGTCTGTGAGCTGACATATGATGGTTTTTCCTTGAAATTAGAAACTGGCAAACAATGTGCTCTATTAACCACAAAGTATGCCCCCTGACCATATCAGTTGACACTTCAACTTATATTTCAGCTGCAGCTACAACCTTTATGCATCTGGAAGTGCTCTAGCCACTGCATCCAATAGCAGACTGGACTATGTTATTGGTCTCTGTTGACACCCATGTCTCCACTGAGTACTCTTAAATCTTTTAGTTTGATTTTCATGAACATACAATGATAAGTTTAATTGTAATTGGGTATAAGCTTAAAGGTGCATGTGGTGGAGAGTATATAAAGTCCATTTAAAGATATTTAAAGGACCCTGATTACAAAGTATTTTACCTCATCTTGAACTTAGTTTCACAAGGATTGTGAAATTGACAGATGGAGCAAGGTTTTATACCAATCTTACTTCTCAATTAGCATTCTTTTTTTTTTTTCTAAAGTCAAAGCTCTCATCTATAACTTATTGCAAGCTCTTTCAAGGAAGCACAGAGTAATACAATATAACTGAACAATAAACTTGATTGTTTATGTGGCATGTCACATATTATAAAGAAGAACTGAAATTATAACCAATAACACTAAGCTGTTGTTTAATATCTTGCAGATCAGTACCAGAACATTTCATGAAAGATAAAGTCATTAACGGCTCTCTAGGAACTTCATGTAATTTCTGAAACATTTACATTAATAACTCTTTTACCTACTCAAATTTAACCAACAGAAGATTAGAAGATTCCTTTTCATTTGACAGCACATCCCAACATATCAGATAAACCTAAGTACTTTTTCATTTATCTTTTTATAAGAAGGAAGAAGAAATTTTTTTGTGATTTTCTAGGATCTCTGCAGAAATCCGTGATCAAGGAGACATACTTTAGCACTGGAAAATGTCAAAATTGTCAGGATTTTTGTCATGTAAAATATGGTTAAGGTTCACTGACCATATTTTACAACACTTGGCTCCTTATTTAACCAAAGTGACAATAAAATATTAAAGCAGTGTTATGGAGGTAGTATGATTATTTACAAACATAGATATTTTAAAAGATGACTTGATTCTTTTAAACAACTGTGAACATAATAAGGACCACAAGAGTGTCCGTGAATATTTTGATAAGACACAGAATAAATGCATTCTAAGCCAGTTACTCAAAAGGTAAATAAAACTATTTACAACCTCTTACTATGAGCAGACAATAAACAGAAAATATTGTCATTTTAATGGAGAGAAAACCAAATTTAAAATTTACATGAATATACTGTTTTTAAAAATCTTAAAGAAAATCCCATTATATCTTTTCCAGCTTTGTCCATGGGAAATAAAATTATTTAAAACTTTCTTATTCATTCAGGTCTTATTCTACATTTTTGTCTTTTTAATTTTGCAATAATCAGTGATTTTGCTTTAAGACAGTACTATTCTCTTTTTTTCCCCATAACTAAGCCATATCCTACATACTGTGCAAGCTCTATTGAACATAAGCCTAAGAATTTAAGGTATCAAAAGATCTTGGACTTTATATAAAACTCAATTACTGCTGAAATAAATTTTGTCAGAAATTACTCAATTTCATTAAATTAAAACAATTATTTTATATAGTAAGCATCTAGCATCCTACTATAAGGAATCTTTTTAAAATAATATTTTAGAATCATTATAGATATAAAAATTTCTGAATACCAATGAAAGAATGCACTCCACTATTTTGGTGAAGACTAGGAAATTCTTTTTCAAGTACATACTTCAAATGGTCATCGTTGGTTAATTCAAATATTCCCTAAATAGCCACTGAAAACTCAAATCATCCTTGGTGAGGCACACCCATTTATTCAGAAACAAATATGGACTCAGCCTATTGTGAGAAAACAGACATTAGAGCATTTTTCAGGAGAGAAGATAAGAGATTTTGACTAGGAAATTCAACCAAAGCCTCCAAAAATGAAAATTATATATGGGCTCACAAAACTGCAAAAACAGTTGTATTAAGGTGTGCCAAAGTCTCTATACTATGCCCTTCCTCCCCAACAGACATAAACAGGAACTCAAAAAGTAGACACTGGGAACAAGCAAAAAGAAATCCAACAATAAACCTCTCAGAGCTATTCTGGGGCAGTAATGGACACACTCAGGAACCATCTTCCATCTATTGCCTAGTACCCTTCTTTCTGCTCTTAATTACATGTATGCTGATATTTTGCTATGCTTTTGTTTTGTAGTCCAGGAGAGACATTAAGTTTCAAATATGAAAAAAAGCTTCCCATAAGCTACCCATAAATGTAATGGCCTGGTTCCACTTTGAACACCAAACTGTGAACAAACTTCTCCAGCTGCTTGTCAGTCTGGAAACTATGTACAAAATTTACTTGATGCATGCTTTTTTGCATAGTAAGAGGGCCCCTTCCCTATGGGGTATATAATACCCAACACTTGAGCTGCACAGGATCCCTACTTTCTCACACTCATTTTTGACATGAAGCAGGGTTTATGGAGTCACCACCTACCAAACATTAACCAAGCAGTTGGCCTCCCCAGGCAACAACTGGATCACTTCCCTGGCTTTTTGGACCCTTTGGGCTGTGTACTAAAATAGCCATTTGCTGAGAATCTCTGTTGTGACTGAGCCTGTGTTCCCATGGCACACCATGTAGCAACTCATTTCACAAACTCAGATCTTTATATGGGAGAAATTTTCCCCAAGTTCTCTGCTGTAGGACAGAGAGTAGTGGACAAATGGGTCCTGTGTTTACCACACCTGGTGACTCACCAGCCACAGAAATCATCCTTGGTCTGCTCAGGATCTTACAACTGATGGCAAATTTTTCCAAAGAAAGTGATAACTGCTATTATCAAAGCTACATTTTTAATTAAAGAGAAACACCACCAGCAGGGAATCTCAAATTGGGGAAGTCAGAAGTGAAAGCCTCAAAGTGGTGAGTGCATAACAGTGGCTTATGAAGGCAATTAGGACATTTCAAAGTATAAAGTTACAATGATTAGATGGTATTTAATTACTTCAATACACAGGATGGCTTTACAAGGCATGGAAAAGATATATACATTGGCAACTACAGCACACTTTTCCATGTTTAACAGGCTATCCTTACCAGACAAAGACCATAATTTAATTCAATGCCCAAATTGCAGTTTATCAGAAATGTTCCATTTTCTGGTCTTCACTCATCGTTGGCTAAATTTTAGCTTCCTAAAAGACCCTGCAATTTTTGGGGAAGGATTTCTGCTCTTGGCAGCTCCTAATTCTCAGTAGATGTTTTATTTTATGTAACATAACAAAATGGTAAAAATAATAATAATAAAATTCTAAAACCATAAATAATGTAAATAAGCCATTTATAAGTGGTTATATAATTAGAAAGATACAGAGAGCTAAATAAATAGATATTTTTATAATTAACAAATGCATTGAGTATGATATCAATAAATAAAAATATTCATTCAAATATATATCCTATTATTTTGTGTTTATTTCCTAGGTGCATGGTTTCTCTGTATCTATAATATTATGTAGTTCATCAAACAACTAGGACATGTGAAATCTGGAAAAATGGGTAATAAGAAATACATATCTATATAATAACAAAGTTGATGATTTGGAATATTTAATATTTACAACAAATTTTAAAAATAACATTGTTTTCTCCTATTTTCCTATGTCCTATCTCATATATTCATTACCTTAATACATTATCCAGTACAATAGAATACTCTCAAATGGCAATTTTGGCTAATAATTATGTTTTTTGAAGAAATGTTCTTTAAAACCTTTCATTATTTGCAATATTACATGCTGTATTCCTTTTGAACTTAATCTGTTTCCATCATTTAAAATACTATTTAATATGAAATTAGAAATAATTTTCCCTTTAGAAAATAAAAAGGATTAAATTTGTTACATTTTCTGGAAAAAAAATGTGCCTTAATCTACGTGTTTTGTTATAAAGGATTATTATTGTAGATACTTCAAAGGAGTACATTATGAAATTTTGCTTGCACTGACTCAAAAATTCACTAGGAAGTGTATTATTAAATTTTGACTATTCATTTCATAAAGAAAAAAAATATTATGATCAAAATTAGTTCACTGTATAGCAAACATCTATATATCCATAATTTTTGGCAATATAAAGTGAACATTTTGCTATATTTTTTTAAATCAATTTATCTTTCTTTCTATCCATTCCAAGCACTTTGTTTCTTTGTGTTTTTCAAAAAATAATTTGATTTTCTAATTAAGTTGCATACACCATTAGTCTTCATTATGATGCATGCCAGTTAATTATTTGAGTATGGGTCATTTCATTTTTAGGAAAATTTTGCAGCTAAAAACAATCATCATAAATTCTTATGTTTCACTCATATTTGCCAAAAAAACACTATTTTAAAAAAATGCCTATCAAATAGAGCACATTACCATCACACCAGTGATTTCTCTCTCTCCTTCCTAATTAGTCCTAAAAACATTCTACATTCATACAGAGGCAGTTACTAGGCCATTAAATCTGGACTATTCCTTTCATGTAGAGGCCCTGTCACTTACCATATTCTTTTTTTTTCTTAAGCATGTACCAGGAATTGAAACTTGGACCTCTTTATGTGAAACATGTGGTCACCCACTGAGCTATACCCACTCAATATCTGATCATTTAAAATCCCTCATGAAGCCCATGAAAGGGCCGGAGTGCCAACAGCAGGGCAGAGGTAAGATTCTGCATGCTTCAGCCATCACAGAGCATTGAAATTGCAGCATCATTATTGAGCACTGACTATAATCTAGTCCTGCTGCTTATCTTTGTCATCCTGCTTTATTAAATTTAGAAAACTGGGTTTCAGTGTGTTCAAACACCATGCCACCACTTTTGTGGGCAAGTTCTGTGTTGCTCAGTAACTGGGTTGTAAGAAGCAGGGGCCCAGGCAAACTAGTTTCCACATCTATAGGGTAAGAATAGAGAGGATGACAGTCAGACCAGGGGCCTAGTATCTGGCTGTTCTCTCTTTTTCTTTCTCCCATGGATACCAATTCACCTCCTCTCTCCTAACTCCTAGTCTCAGTCTTCTCCTCATCTTTCTGTGCCTTTCCTCTCTGGGCCTCAGTTCTACTTTCTCTACGTTGACTGGATTTCTCAGCTTGCTCCTAGATTCTGCTCCCTCATCACTTCAGTTTGCAGACCGTGGTCATTTGAAGTGGCCTTCCTTTATGTACTTAAAACATTACATTTAAATGTTTTATTACTTGAAGTGGTTATTGTTTCTTCCCAAACCCCTTGAAAAGTGTCTTAGGACATCCAAGACTAACCCTACCCCATAGACCACTGAATCCACCTCTAACACACATGCAGCTGCTTCTTCTTCCATCTGCTCATGGAAATTTCCTTTCCTCAGTTAACTTCCCTCCCTGCCTTGGCCACACAGTGCCCTTCTCCTGGGGCCCTTCTGGAAAAAACCACCCATCAACCCGTCCAGGCCTTGGCAGCTCCTACACAATAAGCAAGAAAATGCTGACCTGCTTTGGCCAGCAGAGGGAGCTCTAGGGCCACATGGTCATGCTTTTTCCCTGACAGCCAGGGGGCTGTCTTGGTGAGGCTGCCTGGTTCGAATTAGTTCCCTGAAACCTGCACCTGTTAATTCTGGTCAACTGTGACTTTCTGATGTGGCCACTAGGTTCATTCATTCTTCAGTGCCTCATAATGACTTGAAATGCCTTTGGTTCTTCTACTGTGGGATAGAAGAATGGATGGTAAGGAAGGAAATCAACTACACTAAATTCAGATTCATTTAGCCACACGTGTCTGGGAGCCACACATGGTAAAAAGAAATTGGAGCTTGGAGCTTAGAAGCCCACATTCCCAAAGCAGCCCCTCTCCTCCTCTGCTGAGTGACTTGGAGCTGTCTCTTCCCCTCCCTGGGCCTCATGTTTTTTCACATGTAAAATGGGAAAGAAAATCTAGACTTTAGTATTTGTTAGGAACAAGTGGGGTCTGTGGAAACAGCTTTTAAAAAGCAATTTGTAAATGTGCAGTGCTATCCAAATATTTATTCAAAGACTTCATAGGTCAAATAAAAGAAAAGAATTCTGTTATAACTCGAAAATTAAGACAGCAATAGTGAAATGTATTCTTGAGAAGGCTGAGGTTCTTTAAAATCAGCTTTTTGCAAGCCTGACTCCATTCTCAGTCCATTCCCACTTTTCCTATATGAGTGTATGTGTAAACTTTCTTGTATTTGAGTGATAGTCAACATATTTAATCCTAACCAATCAGCATAGATACAGGCCTTAGAGTGGAGCAGGGGGCTGTCAAAATAAAACTTGCACTAGACAATATGCAACAGGCCATGGTGACTTTACTCATTGCTATTCAGGTAGGAGAGAGAAAGAACAATCTCCAGAAGCACAGACCAGCATGGTCTGGAAGGGCTGGGGGTGGGGAAGCAGAAATCCCAGGAAGACTGGAGGGGATAGTCATGCTTGGGAAGAGGGATTTACTGAGGCTGCTGCCATGAGGACCCTTTGGTGGGGAGGGTTTTCCTTGGAAGTGATGAGACCACCTAAAGTTCTGGAAGCTGGAGGAGAAGGAGAGGCAGAGAAGGAACTGCCTGTTTAGGGGCATCTCAGCACCAGGGCAGCCTAAAGCATTAGTAAGTGAGAGTATGGAGGGGTGATCAGGGATGAGTGTGGGAATTAGAAATGTTAGGGTCTGGGAGTGTCTTTTTTCCTTTGTTTACATGCATTCAGGTTGGTTTTTCTCTGCAGCTCATCAGCTACTTGGTTAGTTTTGAGGTAGTCAGGACAGGGGTGGGAGTGGGGAGGGGCACCTGAGGAGCTAGGCTGGCAGTTTGGTCAAGAGAAAGAAAATCAGTCTTCGCTGGGGTCCTGAGGCCCCTGCCATGAAGCATGAACTCTTTAGGTGCCAGATCATGGGGCTGTCCCAGAGTCACCAAAAAAGGGCCCAGGAGTCTAGGGTAGTGCTCAGGGGACTCAAGGCCATGGCAGTTCACCAATGAGTACAATAGTGCTTGAGCAATGTCACCACCCTGCTGTTTTACAAGTTCCCACAAAGACTTTTTCTTACCTGTGGCAGACTTATGACATCAAACAGCTTGCATAGAAGCTTAGGATAATGAGAAGACTCTCTCTGAGCTCCTCAAAGCAAACAAGAGGGGAGCTGCCATTTCCAGGAGGCCAGCCAGATTTGATGAAGGGTAAAGGCCAGAGCCAGGGACTCAGCAACTCGCCTGGCCAGGCCCCATTCCTCTAGTCTCTGAAAGCCATCAACAAATGTGCAGGTATTTGTCTATTTCTCAAGTGTCCAGGCCCCACTAAAGGCAAACAATATTATAGACTTCCAGTATTGTCTTAACTTTTTTTTTTTATTGAGATGTGATTAACATGCCATAACTTCAGCCTTTTAAAATGCCATATTCAGTGCTTTTTAGTATAATCATAGGCTGTAAAACCATAACCACCATCTAATCCCAGAACATTTTCATCAATTCAAAAGGAAATCCTGGACCCATTAGAAGTCAGTTTCCCCCAATCACCCTCAAACCAGCCCCTAGCAACCATTAATCTATCTTCTGTCTGTCTGGATTGGCGTAGTACAGATCCTTCATATAAATGGAATCCTATAAGTTGCCTCTAGTGTCCAGCTTCTTTTACTTAGTGCAATGTGATTCAGGTCCTTCACCTTCTATCATATACCTGTACTTCATTAGTTCTCATGCTGTCAATAGCCCATTGTATGGATAGACCATATTTTCTTTGTCCCTTAATTTGATGGGCATTTGAATTATTCATACTTGTTGGCTATTATGATAACAAACTTGTCCCAGATTTGGCCAGAAAGCCTTCCAGTTGGCTCCTGTCATGGTGTGACTCCACATGAGGGCTTTTGGTGCCTTCCATGCTCTCTCTTGTACACCATGATTGTCAGATTCCTCTCACACATTTCCTGGCCAAGACATGGACTTACACATATCTTCTAGATGCCCTCTTTTCTTTTCATGGAAAATAGTATTTAGAGACCACAATCTAGGCATCAGTGGCAGATGTTGCTACCAGATTTTCCTTACCTGTAGGCCTGTTCAATAAAGATAGTTGGAAACTCTATGTTATTTACAGAGAAAATGGATTCGTTAAAACATATATTTCCTAATTAAAATGTAATATAGTGTTTTACTTCCCTTATTAACCAACCTAAAGTGGTGCCACAGCCCACAGCTAGGGCAGGCAGGAGGCTGGTGAAGGGTCCTAGGGCTCTGTGTTTTGCCAGGGGTTACACCTTTAGCTCCTGAACATGGGGAAGCCAGAGGAGGGAATGTGGGTAGCTCAAGACAGGGCCTGTCAGCACCCAGACAGGAAGCCATTCAGTAATTTAATTTTTGGTGAAGTGTGTGCAAGACTGTGGTTCTCAGTCCTGGTGGTGTCCCTTCCCACCTCAAGCTCTATCTTTCAAACCCTCCTCACAGTAATTGCCCACACCACAATGACAAAAGCAAAGCACAAATTTTGGACAATGGACTCAGTCTTCCCAGGAAAATGCAAGCTCTAAGGAACCAGAGCCAAACTCCTCTTGAGGACAATCAGTAGCAACACAACTGAGAGCATAAACTGGAGATCCCTGAGATGGTGGGCCTTAAACCACATGGCCCAAGACTTCACCTTGACCCACAGAAAACAGTATGTGGGGTCTCTTCCTTACAAGGAATAAGTATTCTTGTCTTGGCATTCAAAGCCCATGGGTGATGCCTTAGGCTCAATCCAGGGAGGAAACCAGGTACCCAACATAGAGGCCAGGGCCTGCCAGGGATTTTCTATGTTAAGAAATTGCACAAGGAATGGCAGGGCAGTGGGAAGCACTAGTTCATAGGGAGCAATAGTGTCTATGAATCCAGGCCCAGCTGGAGACTGAAAAGCTGCATCTCAATCCCCCCAGTCCCCTCATAAAGAAAAGGAATTCAGTGTCAAGGATAAGGTAACCAAAGCATGAAATCTAAGGTAAAGAGTTGACCTTGGGGCCTAGAAGGGGACTGAAGATGCAAAGTTCTGCTCCCTATGGACCATGTACAAATATTCTTCCTCTGCCCTTTTCCCTTCCACACTGGAAGCTGGGTTCTAATTTTTTTCTGTAAGTAGTGCTTATGTAAATCTAGACCTTATCCTTGAAAACTTCAGGTTCCTATGTGGTGCTCAAACAAAACCTCAGCAAAGATGCAGAAAATGTCCTTCCTCCAAAGTGTTAGAAAGGTAGCCACTGCCCTGTCTTGGGTCAGGAAATAGTCCTTGCAAATGTAGGTACCTTCAACATCTAAATCCTGATGGTCCTCATGGGTGGTCTCTGCTCCTTCAAGGCATATTGATACTGAAATGCACATTTGCTCTGTGAAAGGGGATTTCTGTGTTTGCTGCAGTAAGCCAGGGAAGGGTAGCTGGCTCATATCACTTCTCCCTTCTAAAATAATCTGATGACCCTGCATGATTTCTTATTTGAAAGAGCAGTGTGAGAGGCTTCAACTCATTTCAATTAACACAGTAAATGAAAGAACCAATCATCAACTCTGAAGCTATAGTTGAAACAGGACTTTGATAATAAAATATTCTCATCTAACATTTACTATTTACAGTAGATAAATATTGTGCCTCCTCAATATGTATATATATATATATGTATATTTGCTATGTATTTATAAATTCAAATATTTTATAATCTCACCCAAATTCTACTAACTAACCATGTCTTGCATAGTCTCATAAAGTCCTAGAGGCAGTGGGGTGTGGTCCTTGTGGTGGCATGAGATTTGAGAAAATTGGGACCCAGCTGGACCCCTCCTCCCTCACTTGGTGAAGAGTGGGCTTAGTGAAGAGGTTCTCTCTTTCTCCATCTGTGGAGTTGGGGGACAGGGATAGGAGTGAGCAGAAACTCCCTCACTTCTGAAAATGGCTAGCATGGGGGTGGCTTTGCTGGGAGCACTGGAATGTCATCGATGTCATCCAAGGGCTCTAAGTGAGAACCTCCGTGGTCCCCTAAGTGAGTGACTGGTCATAGGAGTCCAGGACAGCCTTTCAAAGGGCAGAAATATCCTGGCCAGCAGGATAGGTTCAGGGGGTTAAATGGAGTCTGGGGGAGGCCCAGACCAGCAGGGGGGAGAGAAGTTCCTGCCTGGTCTGGCCCACTGTGGTTGGGGTCAGCAAAACTACTTGGCCAGATAGACCTGGGATTGGGGACCCTGAGGCTGGTAGGCACCAGGGGCCAGTGAGATTTCTTCTTTGGAACCTGGGTCCCTTATTCTTCCCCAGAAGGGAAGAAGATAGCTCTGTTCTTTGACATTGTCATCAATGGGTATGTTCCACTTCACAAGCAGAAAATGATATGTGGGAAAAGGATGCATAGCATAGTACACATTCATGCTCTCTGGGGTTTGCAGCACTGGGAAGTGGGGCAGAGAGGTAATCAGCTTTGCTCTGAGGGATTACAGGACACTCCAGACCTTTATGCCCTCAAAAGAGCAGACCTCAGCCAGGGATCTGAATATCCCAATCCAATTTCAGGACCAAGAAGGAGCCCTCTGAATGATGCCTGCCTGAAGGAAAGACTCTGCAGAAGCACAACTAAAAATCAAGGACCTTTGCTTTAAAAGTGACTCTAACTCATAACTGCCAACCTCAGAATGGAGCTGACAAGAGGTCATTGTTCTGCTAGATAAAATGCTTTGCTAATGCTGTGTTATATATGTGTATATTTAGATTGATATGATGAAAATTAACCCAAGCATAAGAAAGCAATACACAGAGATATATTTATTTACTTTATTAAACTTTTGTTAATAATTGGGAGTATATAAACTAGACAAAGGATTGTCTACAAACAGGGGTCCAAATGCTGCATCATAATCCTTCACAATATACTTGCATATAGATATAGGCTCACCAAAGCAGGGGACACACTGATATAACTGGACCACCTCCAGCCAGAGTCCACAATGGATGCAATATATATATATATATATATATATAGTTAGTGAATCTTTGTTAATAATGGAAATAATATGAAATAAGCAAAGGGTTGTTTTCAAACAGGGGGCCAACTGTTATATCCCAGTCCTTCACAATATGCATTCAAACGTTCACATGCTCACCAAACTGGGGGAATCACCAACATACTTGGCCCGCCTCTGGCAGAGTCCTGGATGGGTACAATATAAATGACTATATGCGTATCTAGTTTAATAAATCTATACTGACAATTAGAGTGGGAAACAAGAATAACATAATCAATCAAAAGATTAAATCAATATTGAACAGAGTCACAAATTGACATAAAAATAGAGCAGTCTTACATACAAACTCACCAACATCTAGCTCTGAGCTGGGAAGTCCTGAATCAACAGCTGATACCAGAGTCTTGATGAAAACACCTGTGCAGGACACCCTCTCTCTGGGTGGGACTTCAACTGGCCTCACCAGGGACTGTCCCTTTTATTGCAATCATAATCAATGAATTCTATACTATGGATGCCAACTTGTGAGTCCTATTTCATTTCCCAGGGAAGTGGCCAGCCTCATCAGGAAGGAATACAGCATTCTCCCAGGCAGTACATTCCAAGATTTATGCATCATTCTCTGAGAAAGTGGCCAGTCTTCCCAGAAAGGAACACAACACTCCCCGGAATGTAACCTATCAGTTCTTATTTGTTACAAAACATCCCCAATGTGCCCACTGTTCTAGTTCTCATCATTCCTTCTAAAATATGAAAAGTGCTGATTAGCAAAACATTGGTTTGCTAATTAACAGTTCCCTGCATGAAGTTTCAATTTTAGGTTTGAACAATACTCACTAAATTTTTTCCCAATACAGTCATCCACTCCCCCACCCCACCCCAGCTCCTGCTGCCTTCTCTGCTCAGGATCTCTGAGCTGAAATTGGCATACTAGAACCCAGTTTATGGTCCCTGAATCCTGCACTACTCAGGAGAACACTCCTGGGGCCCAGAGAAGGGCAGCCCTGGCCCAGGCCTCCCAAGCAGTGTTCCTGAAGGCCTCCATGACCATGCCATACCTGACACCCAGCAAGTATTTAGACTTTCCTCCTATTTCCCTCCTGTATTCCTGTTCTAAATCCAACTAGCAAGAAACACTGGGCTGGAATTCCTGCTCCAGCCTCGTGGTATGTCTACCCATCGCCTTTCTTGTGACCTCTCCAGTCCTCAGTCTTCCTGATCTGTAGGATATGTCCTTCTGCCCTATCTCACACCTCACAGCTCCCATTTCTCATTTGAAAGTTGAGAGAGGATTTAGAACCAACTTCTAGGAATAGTGGGAGTCATTTTAATTTGCCTGGGCTAATGGCTGGGAGAGGGGTATCAGCTCACTTACAAGAATACAGTTAAGCTTACTCTGCACTTACACATGTTGTGCACAGATGTTGGATAATTTTCTCACCTCTTTGGGGAGTGAGAAGCAGGCCCAGGTGCTTGAGAGACTGATCTAAAACCTCAGTGCCCAGAACACCTGACTCTGGGTCTGTGCTGTCCTGAATTCTTTCCCTTTCCCACTTTCCAGAATACTGAGTCAGTTCCTTAGAGTCTCCTTAGTGGATCAAGAAGATTTTGTCTAGATTACATGATTATAAAGGCATGGCCTGTAGCATATTTGGTGCTTGTGTCCACCAGTCTTGGTGCTTTTGGAAGTGTAGTCACTCCTTCCATCCAGGCGATGCCCTTCAAGTTGAGCCCTTCTGCTTGGCCATCTTGCTCATGGATCAAGGTGAAAGGCCTTTCTCTGGGGACCTCAATGTTATTAGCTTTGAACTTGGTTTCCCAATTTCTGGGTCATGTCCAGGGAAGGGTACACAAGGGATATGGAGCAGGTAGGGAGAAGATGCAGTGGGCACCGGGGACTGCCCTGGGTAGCATGGTTTGTGGACAACGAGCCTACCTACCTTACTTTAAAGTACAATGTGGTCAGAACGCCTCAGACCTTCAGGCTGGGGACATGGTATTCAGCTTAACCCCCCCACCACTGCCCTCTTTAACTCAACCCCACAACTTACTTTGACCCTGAAATGATTTGCATCAGCTTGTAGTCTCCTGGTTTGTTCCCATCGAGGTTGTGTTCTTCCAGGGCCTTGCAGATCATGGTTAGGGCCCTTTCTTGGCCAGTCACCTGCAGTGCATCAAGGAACAGGCCCTCAGTATATGGTTCCTGGAGACAATTTCCCCAAAGTGCAGCTGCCAGAGACCCCATGGAGCCATATCTTATCAGGGTTGGGTCTATAGGGGCCTCACTGTCTTTGCTTCTCCCCTGGGGAGACCTCCATGGAATGAGAGGTGTCTTTCCAATCATTCCTTACACCATATCCGACATGAACCTGCACCTCTGTCTTGAAGGTGTTTCCCAGTGTTGGTCCTAGCCCCTGCCACATAGTCTGAACCTTGTCCCTTGGGTCCTTGGCCTGCACAAATACTGCGGTCACCCAGGGTCTTAGGACAAAGGGTAACCATGTGGCAGAGGGTGGGGACTGAGGAGTGAAATCTGGGCCTCTCTCTGTCACCTTCTTCCTTCTAAACACAGGAGATGCTTGTCCACAGGGAGTGACCCTGCACTGATCCTGCCTCTCCAGGACAATTCTGGATAGCAGTGAAACCTCAGGGTAGAACATATAACATCTAGTCTAAGCCCAGATGCCAGGGAGGAGGGGCTGGATGACAACCTATGGAACACCAGGACTTCCCTGGGCTCCAGGATGCAACTGTGGTCAGCAAGGTCCAGACTGCAGTTGCCTTGACCCTGAGAGCCTGGCTACAGGCAAGGCTCAGGACAAAGTTTGAACAAGTGACAGCTTAGTAAAACCACACCCACTCCTAGCCACAAGAAATGTGCAGCCTGGATTGGATGTTTAACATGGCAACTAGGCCACCCTCTGTGCAGTGGGGGCTGGGTTGGCTCCATCTGCACAACCCATTCAGGATCTGGTTCCTGCTCACACCTTGATGGCCACAATCCTGGGCAGACCCCATCCTCCCTTCTGGGTTGCAGTAGCAGACCCTCACTAGCCAGTGTCTCCATACACCAACCCAGCTTTCATTTTGAGGTCAAAGTTCACCTGCTGTTCCTGTTCTGCTCTGACCCTCCAGTGGCTTCAACCTCCCCATGTGAGAAAATCAAGTGCCATCCAGCAGCTCACAGAGCCTGATGTGACCCAGCTCCCAACACCTCTCTGACCACAACTCTTCCCCTTGACCCCGGCTCCTTCACCATGTTCTCCAGGCTGTTCCTCAAATCAGCCAAGCACATGTCCTCCTGGGTCTGGCAGGCTGTCCCCTCCTCCTCCTATTTGGAGCTGCTTCACAGAGCCCTTCCCAGTTCTTCCTTGTTCAGCAAGCCAACCTCAACCCCTATGTTCACTGTCCTGAACCCTGACTGCCATTGAACTCATGCTCTTTCTGCCTCTGGAAGTGGCTGTCTGTCATTCCCCACCCATTAAGTAGTCTGCTCAAGGATGGCAGGTACAGAACATGTCATTCCTTATGTGTTTACTTCCAGAACCACTGAGGAGTCCCAGGGGATGGCCACACACCCAGCTCACCAAGAAATTCCTGTACTTGTCATTGTCCTCAAGCAGGCTGATGCAGACATTACAGCAGTCACTCACATGCCATTTATAGCATGGCCATGTGTCATGGTGCTTGTGGCTGGTCTGGGTTGCCAGGGTTTTGATGGAAGATGAGGAAGAGGATGTTCCTTCGGATGCTGATGTGACAATGAGGTTCTGTGATGATGTGGTGGTCGACTGCTCCAACAGGGGGATAGCTAGTTCAGAAGAAGGCCTGGAGCCTCAGGGCACCCCAGGGCTGCTAAAGAAGCTCCAGGAGGCTCTAGAAATACTGAAGATGTCAACAATCCTTTACCCCTTTGTGGACTCAGAGAGGGCCAAGATGGCACAGGAGAGGTAGCGTGAGGATGAGGGCCAACATGAGAAGAGATGGGCAGACACCTTCATTTCCTGGCAATTTGGGACTCTGGGACATGTTCCAGATTGATTTTCACCTTAGAGCTTGAGAAGCTGGCCACATATATGTGAGGTGAGTCAGCTGCATCCCTGCTGCTGAAGTCAGGGCCACACTGGAGCTGCAAACTAGAGTGGGAGATGTTGCTGCCACTGGAATCAGCATCTGGGACCTGGCTGCTGGAAGGATGGGTTGGCTTACTTTGGGAGCCTCCCCTGGGATGCAGCCAAACTTCTGCCCTGCTACCACTATACCGTGATAAGTGCTCAGTCCATCAATTGTAGCCAGGGGGCTCTGACTGGCTTAGAGTACATGCAGCATCACACCTTTTCACAGAAGAAGAAATAGGCCCAGAGATGGGGTGACTTACTCCAGTCACAGTGTTGGTCATGGGGTGGAGGGCTAAACTTTCAATCTCCCTAAGCCCATGCTTATCCTGAAGCTTCCCTGAGTCCTGAGCCAATCCATACATGCCTACCCTGGATGGGGAACTCACTCTTAACTCCAAGACTTGATGCCTTCCAGGTGGTGTTTTTTCTTTATGCTCTTACTGGCCGACTAGGATGGGGCCCCAGCTCACCAAAAAGGTGGTAGCTACAGGACAGAGTGGTGGCTGTGAGCCTCCTGGGTGTCACAGCTCAGGTCTCCTTCTCAGTGTCCACATAGGAGTTGGCATTTGGATGCCCCAGCAACTTCAGATAGCAGGTCCTATGCTGACCCAGGAGCCACCAACGTGATCCCACCCCTACAGTTGCCAGGTCCAGTCATGGCCTCATCTGTCATTCTTGTTGAGGTCCTCCATGGCCCCAAAACAGGCCTCAAATTGCTCATTAGGCACAAGGGAGTCATAGCAGTAGCCTTCCCAGAGGTGCTGGAGGTCAGTGACCATCTGATATACCTGGGGCCAGTCGGAAGGAGGAGGTGCTGTGGAGGTCTGGGGGGGCCTGCAGGGTGGGATGGGAGCCATTGTCTGGTTTTGCTTCTGTGGGTCCCTCCTCACCTCCACTCCTTTCCATACTCTACCTGCCCTCAGGGTTTAGTTCACACAGCTCGTCCACCAGGAAGACATCCTACATCCCAAGTATAACCTGCAGAATCCAGAAGGAGGATTCAGCCCTGTCTTTTCTCCTCAAACGCTCCCCATCAATCAAAGATGAAGCTGCATGCAGCCTGGGGTTGTCCTGCCCAATTATCAAAATTGACCATCCTCCCCTGGAAAGCAAAGAGTTCACATCCATCATAAAGAGGCCCCCCATCCATTGCCATGACCATCATCCCTGAGACGTCATCACACTGAACGACTGTGGGATTCAACAACCACAGGGCAGTACAGAGCAGGGATGGACCCAGTCAGACTTCTGGACACCAGGAGTGGGAACAGGAGTAGAGACAGAGAAACTTTCCAGTCCCAGCCTCTGATGACAATGGAGAAACAGCCTCATGGACCAGCGTCCATTTACTCATTTGTAAGAAGGCCTTGGCACCCTCACTTCCAGGGTGTCTGTGAGGCTCTCAGGAGATGTGGTGTGCCCATTGGTGAAAGCACAGGGCTCAGGGAGGGAGTTTCTCCTCGCAAGCCTCTGGAACTCTTTCCCACCCTGCCCTGAACCCCAGGCTTATTTATATCCAGATACTCCTGCATGGCATAGTCCACCATCAAAAACTGAGAAAGGGAATTCCCCAGGAATGGGACAATGCCCTGAATGATACCCTGTGGCATTGGGTGGGGTGGGGAAAAGCACATGCTCTCAGGTGCCCCCAAGACCTCACCTTGAACACTCCTCAGTCTCAGACTGCTAGGACCAACAACTTTTCCCTGGACTGCCTCAGACACTTAGCTGTCACCTCTAAATTACCTTCTCAGCTTCCAAGTACCCCAAGCTCATCTCCCAGCACTAGCTTTTCTAAAATCACCAAGTTTAGCCCCTTCCCCAACCAATCCATCCTGATTTGGCTCTTCTAGTCTCTTGCTCTGACTGGATGCATCTTGTTCAACCAGGATTCCCAAAGCTCACTGTCCTAAAGGTTCTAGGGGACAGGACATTGAAGGAAGGCTTTCCACACTCAGTGGCCCAGGAAGGATGGGTTTAAGGTGGTGCCCATCCTGGCTTAGGGGCCATGCCATTCCAACTCTCCCAGCTTCAGACACACTCACCCTCTCCTGTTGCTGCTGCTGCTTCTGGGCTCTTTTGGTGTTCATCTCCAGGGTGGCCTTCCTGCCATGGTTGAGGAAGAGGTCAGTGAGGCCCTCTGCCTCTAGGCTATTATCCCTGGTGTCTTGGACACCTAGATCAAATAGGCAGGTGGAAATCTGCTGCCATCACTTGCTTTATGTCCCTTGTCTGAACTTATGCACATGGACTGGCTTCCCTCAACCTGTTAGTTCATCTGTGATGTGAGGACAAATACCTGACCATCCTCACTGGGAGTCAAGAGGCCTCAGTTTTGCATGCTAGCAGTGCGGATGCTCTGTTCATTGCACTTTCCCCCTCAGAGTCATGGGTATGCTCAACCACATTCCTTAACTCACTTGAACATTGCCTCTTCACTGTGAGGCTGGCACAACTGGATGGCCATGCCTCCATTCCATGTGAGGACACAGAGGCCCAAGAGAATGTCAACTTAGACTGATTCACTCAGGACACCAGAGGACAGGCTGCTCCCTTCACACTAAGTCCTCATCTGACCTGACGTCACCTCACAATTCACCACCACTCACAGATGTCTGGGTCTCCTGGACCCTGAATGTGTGTGGGGGCCTTGTGCTGTCCCAGCCATGGAGCTTGAGGATAAGGTGTCTCTGGAGGCCTAGTTGAGCAGTCCCTGCCTGTCCCATCCAACAGGAGTGGAGACCCCAAAGTCTGCACAAAGCTATACCAAAGTCATCCCCTCCCTAGAGTTCCATTCAGGATAATCTGCCTGAAGTCAAGTCCCAGCATCCACTCAGGAATGGGTCTCCATTGTGTCAAGTTTGATTGTCCTCCACATAGGGTGAGGGCTGCCAGGAGTACTGAGCATTGAAGTTTTGCTTCCTCTTTTATGTGGAAGCTTCTAGTTATAGTCAGGAAGGACCACCATGGTTTCCTGTCTCCCATGTATTTCTCATAGCTCTGTGGCACACATGTCATTAGTAACGAGGCACAGTGATAAGACCCTCCCATGTGGAGGGAGAATTTTCATCCTGCCAGTTCATCTCCTCCTGGAACATCCCAGCTAATTCCAACAAACCCAATAACCACAGGCAACTGCCCTACCACTGCCCCCCACCTGCCCATGAAACAAACATATCCCTCTTCATCTTCATCCAGAATAAGCCAGACTGGATGTTTTAAAAAAATTTTCAGTGAAGAACTAACAACTCCACCTCCTGAGCCCTGACCCCCAACTCCCTCTTTACCTTGATGATCAGCTCACTGCTCTCTGAGTAGTTGTTCTCATGTGAGAAAATCTCATACAATGTCTGAAAGAGGTGGAAGCTGTCTCTGGGGGAGGGCAAGTAGGAAGGAGAAAGGTGAGTGTGGGTGTGAGGTTGTAAGGGCTAATTCACTTTATTTCAGCCTCCTGGGACATGGACTGCCTGGGTGGGTGGTGCTGAAACTGAGTAGCTCTGAGTGCTACAGGACACCATTGGACTTGGGAGCTGAGCTCTCAGGTGGGCACTATGGGGAACCCCATTCCCATTTCATGAGAAGCTGTTTCTGACACGTGTAGATTTCAATTGGACCAAGTGTGTTGCTGAGAAAAAAACACTTGAAGTTCTCCCATTTGGCTCAACATTGTAACTGACAGAGGAGGGAACCATTGCTGAGACACCAGAGCCCCACCCTGCCTGGCCCCTGCCCAGGAGCCACTGCCTCCCAGGATACTTGCCCAGCCCTGTAGGGACCCTGGTCCAACCTGGTGTCCCTGAAGAGAGGCCTACCCACTTGGAAACTTCCTACCATGTCTTCTTCAGATGGTGAAGAGAGGATGGCATCGAATGAGGAGAAGTTCTTGAGGATTCACACTCCTGGGGAGGGAGAAAAAATGAGCCATGAAGTGTGGTATTAGTGTCCCCCTGCTCCAGCTTTAGCACCCTCAGCTGACATCTCTCTTGGATGAGACAGACAGGGCAGCCCATAGACCCAGGGAGGTGCACCCACACACAAACTGAGAGAGTAGCCTGGATAGGAAGTGAGGATAGTGTAAGGCTGTGCTACAGGCCAGGGAGGGCCTGGAGGCCTGAAAGCCAATAAGAGAACAGTTGGGCTCCAGGGCTCCAGATCGAGTGCCCTGAGCATACCCTGGCACCTCAATCCAGTGTTCCACCACCCTGGCCCTGTCTGAATACTTCATACTCCTGTCCCTGAGGTAGGTTAGGAGGGCCCAGTTTGTCATACAGTTGAAATGGGTGATGATGGCATGGATGGTTGGTGACACATGCTGCTTGCATTTTTGGTTGCACTGGGACCAAATATAGCCCAGGCAGTAATAGGACAACACCTTCTTTAACAGCTCCATGGGAGAAGGAAATGTCAGCCAGTCTCACACTCATGCAGCTCAGATCCCACAGGCTCTCAGGACCCGGGCCAGTGTTCCTTGGTCTCAGCTGGAGCTCAGTGGGCTAAGGACTAGGTGTGTTCTTTGTCCACTGAGGGGACAAGCATTTGAATGACCCAGGGCCCAAGGCTAGAGGAGAACAGAGAGCTGCACTTACAAGCCCATCTTACAGACTCCAACATGGGAGGTGCCTCATGCCTCCACAGGCCCATGTGACACCATCCTCCCTCCTGATTTTGCCACTGGGCCTGCTTGTGGTCAGGTGCATGGTCCCTATTGGGACCAGAGGTTTTGGGTACTTGCCAAAGAATCCAGTGCACATCAGGGTCTTTTAGTGTCAATGCTGTGGAGACCCCAGAACAGAGTGGGTCACCTGTGAAGCTGAATCTGGTTAACCTCAGTGAACTCCCTTCAACCCCCCAAGGGCCAAGGTCCCTCAGGCTTTCTATTTCTTTCCTCTCCTGTAATCGTCAGAGTCAGTGCATGTGGCAGTTATGGTTAGTGTCCTATATGTATTCTCCAGTGGGGGAATGGTGGGCTTGGGAATTAATAAACTTGCCCAGGTTAAAATGCTGGAGGTGAGAGAGGCTTTGGATCCAGATCATAAGATTCTGAACCAGGCTATGATAAGGTTGGGACAGAAGATCCTGGAAGGAAGATCCACCCAGCTCCACCCACTCAAACCCAGTTGCTTACCACATCCATCTGTGTCAAGTGCTTTACCACCCACTCAGGAGGGAAAGCCAGGAGGTTAACCTTCTCATCACTCAGACCATTCTCTGAGTTCTCAGGCCAGGGGCAGGAAGGCTGTGATGATGTAGCCAAACCTGGTGCTGATTTTACCTCTGGCATTGGCTCTGATGGTGTTGCCAGATTTGTCTCCCATTTGAGAGTCATTGCTGCTGAAGGTGAGTTAACAGGCTGTCGATCCAGAATGGGCATTGATGTGAACTGTGTAGGTGGCACAGGAGACAGTGATGGGACTGCCTCCAGCCCAGGAACTGGTGACACAGATGGTGATGTGGCTTCCTCCAGCCTGGCAGCAGGTGCTACATCTGGGGATGGAGCCAGCTCTACCTCCCAAGGGGTTATTGGCACTACCTCCATAGGTGGCAGTGGAGGTGACACCAAAACCTCTTCAGGCTCTAAAGATGGTTCTTCTTATGACGAAGGAGCAGATTCTTCCTCCAGATTGGGCAGTGACAATATGTGTATAGGTGGCAAGGTAGGGGGATCTGGACTTGCCTTTGGCTCTGGAACTGGTGCATCTGATGGTGATACAGGTGTCTCTAGCTCTGGTGTCTACTTGTATACTGATTGTGATGTAGCTGCCTCCAGTTCCTGAGCAGGTGCTCCAGCTGGTGAAGTAGGATGATCTACCTCCAGGACAGGCATGGGCCCTAACTCTGTGGGTTGGTGTTGTGGCAGTGCTAGAGCCACCTTCATTTCAGGAGATGGTGCTACAGCAGGTAAGACATCAGGTTCTATTTCTAGAGCAAGCACTGTTGCAAACTTGGTAGCTTGCAGGATAGATGGTGATTTAGCTGATTCAGGCTCTGGGACTAACCCTGTGTCTGCTGCAGGTGGTGGAACTGGTGCTAGAGCTTGCACTGGAGACATTTGCAGCTCTGGGGCTGACAAAAGAGCTGGAGAAGAGGTATATTCCACACGATGAATGGCTCCAAGAGTCTTTCAAATACAGAGAAGATTCCACTACCTCTAGGGGAAGATCCAGCCCAAAAAGTGTTCCTAGACTGCAGTAACCCAAGTGACTTGTCTGAGGCTTCTCCTTGCTCCTGGCAGAAGGACAACCTCTGATAGGTCCTGTCTATGTGGTCCAGTCCTGATCCCCACCCCACAAGCTCATGTGCTCCCACCCTGTGTCTTCCTCACCCTTTGGGTCTGCCTTAATGGACTCTTGGTGGCTCATCTGTGAAAGCAGAACTATGGCACGGTGGTCCAGGGCAGAGCCAAGTAGATTTACCTGGGCATAGGCCACCAGCAGATTGAGGCAGGGAGAGCCTGGTGGTTGTAGGAAATCTTCAGAGTACTGGTCCATCCAGGTGCCCAGCAGGGAGCAGAGGGTGCTGATGACAGATGGATGGGCAGCAGAGTCAGAAACTTGCCTTTCTTCCACACTACCTCCCAGGGACCAGCCTACTAGAACATAAAGTCCATAAGGACAAGGAAGGGTTTTGACTGGTCTGTCTATAGCCCAGGGCTGAAACACAGTAGGAAATTCATCAATATGTGAGTGATAGGGGACAGGCTTTGTCCTGCCCCAGGCCTGTGTGGCCCCCACCCAGTAACTTCTGGACTGAGGAGCTACCTCATATTCTGCCATGTGTCATGTGTGTGTCTCCTCTTCCCACTGACACTGCCTTCCCAAATGATAGGGGTGTAGCTGACCCTGCCATTCCTGCAGGAGGTAGGCAGGACTGAGGTCCACCACAGATTTGGAGCAGGATGCTCACCACGTCCTGTCATGGGTCCATGCAAGGTGATGTTTGGGGGTCTTGGGGCTGTGCCGGTCAGGACCTGGGTCCGTGAAAACGGTGCTGTGGATGAGAAAGAAAGAGTAAGACAAAGAGAAGAAAAACTGGGATCAGGGGACTCTCCATCCGATATGGATAGATATGGGTTTTGGTGTGGAAGGGTTCTCTTGGGGACTGACAATGAGCCACCAAGTTCCTCTGCAGCCAATGCCCCAGGACCCTGCCTTCAGCTTCCTTTGACTCCTTTCCAAGTGTAGGGGGAAGCCCTCAGGGCTCACCCATACAGGGAGTCATAGGATGTGTGGAATCCAGTGTTCTCCCCAGCTCTTCCCTGACACATACCACCTAAATCCCCACACTGGTATCTGATAAGGAGAGCCCCTCCTCCCTCCCAAAGTGCACTCCCTTTTACATTTCAAAGCATCAACCATGCCCATCACTGCCATGGAGGTTACATCCATATCTAGGGAAGACGGTCAGCATGTCACAGCTCACTTACTGAGTGAACCCCCTGCTTAAGATGACTCTTGTTATTGTCTGTGAGCCCAATTCAAATGGAACCCAGAAGAGGAGAAAAAATTGTCTGCTTTGTTCACTACATGAAACTATGTGCCTAAGAAAGTGCCTTAACCTGGTAGACACTTGATGTATACTTGGTGAAGGAATGAGCCCTAAGCAGTAACTTCTCAGACCCTGGGTGGGCCTTGACCTCTCTGGCAACCTACAGTGATCTTTGTTCTGACAATACCAAGGTTGGAGCCCCTGAAACGGGTCTCAAATGTTCTTTAGAAATGAGAAAACTGAGGTCAGTAGAGAGTGAGGCTAAGAGTTTCTTCACTAGAAAAAGGAAAATCCAGCCTAGAAACAACCCTGCCCCTCCAGCCACTCTGTTCACTGAGCCAAGCTTGAGGAAACATTTTCCATGGATTCTCACAGTTAGTTCCTACAATCAACCTTGGAGTTTGGTTCTCTTCACACATCCTTTCCCAAGGAAGAAACCGAGGCCAGTGAGTGAAATGACATTTCTGAGACACAAGCAATTTCATGGCAGTGCAGTCCAGTTCTCAGGGATGTGGTGGGCACCCATCTTTGGAACAACCAGCCCAGGACCAGCTTGTTGGTGGTGAAAATGTGGTATGTCATGAGGAAGATGTTGGCACACATGAGGTTTCCCTCCTGGAAGGCAGGCACCAGGTGCTCTGCCAGCTTCTCCCAAGGGCCTGCCTTGACTGTCCACACCATGTACCTCTCCTTCCTCATGAGAGCCAAGTCATTTTTCCTCTAAGGTGGGACAAAGGAGACACATGTGTTCAGAGGCAGATACATGGACCTCCAGTTGGGGCTGAGACTGTGGGCAGAACTGCTGCACCCAAGCCCTCAGCAACTTGATGTTGAGGAGGACATGGCTGCCTCTAACAGAGAAAGGTCCTTGGCCTTAAAATTGAATTTGAGGTGAGGCAATAATTGTAAAATGAAACAACACACCCAACACAGAGCAGATGCCTGGAGTGTCCCTGGGGGGAGAAAGAGCCCTGCAGGGCCAAGGATCTGAACAGACATGTCAGGGAATGGCATATCCACCTGGTCAGTAAACAATTTTCAGGACACCTCTTCTCATGGGCCAAAGCCACAAGGTGATGCCATTTGCCACCCTGACCCCAGATCAAGTAAACGAAAGAAAATGAAATGAGCCAGTTCCAAGCAGAATCCAGGGAAACAGCCAACACACAGATAGCAGATGGTAACTGAACTGCTCAACAGTTGGTAACTGTTGGACATTGATGTCTGTGTGTCCTCTGCCCAGCCATCCCTTTCCTGGAAACCCCTACAGAGTTTGGGAGGATCAGTGCTTGGGGCATGTGGGAGGTGTTCAGGGCAGCAGTGCTGAGAGGGCCACAGGAAAGGACTGTTCAAGGTCCAGCAGCACCAAAGCCTGAATCACTGCTCTAAGCTGCCACCCTTCTGGAATATTGGGCAGCTGAACCAGGCCTCTGTTCCTGACCTGTGAAGATCAAGACGAGGGTTATGGGAGATGGCAGGAACCCTCCTAAGTGAGAGGTGCTTTATGGCTTGGAGCAGATTTGGAGGACAGTCATGAAGACTGCTGTCCGGCGACATGGAGCCATGGAGTGGAAACAGAAATATAGCAGGAAATGCACACATCTGAAGTGAGCCCACCCTTAAACCTACCCTGAAGGGAAACCCATGCAAAAGACTCCTCTCTGCTATTCCTTTAACTATTTGAAATGACCTGCCCCCTGGTCTATAGAATGGCAGTGTGGTAGATGATTGGTGGTGACCCAAGTTCTTTTGGAAGCAGGATATTTGGTCACTCAGGCATGAAAGCCCTGGTAGAGGGAGCAGGGATAAGGCCAGGGTGAGATACAGGCCCTGGGGTGCTCCTCAGTGTTTTGTGACCCCATCAGCACCTGCTCCCACTTGGAAGAGGTGTTGGCCCTGGTTGGGGCCACAATGTATCTGCACTTTCTGCAGAGAGATAATGTAGATGAGACCCTCCTCCAGCTCCTCACCAACCACCTGCATGGAGCTCTCCAAACACAGTGCCCAGGAGCCAGGCCAAGAGGCATCAATGAGTGGCCTGCCCTACTCCACAAGCAAAGCCATACCTTGTTTGGCCTGGGGCCCAAAAAAGGCCCAGATGGGGGTCTGCCTTCCCCTCCAGACCCATTGGAGAGGAGATGGCCACTTGAGGGCTCAGGATTAACACTGGTACACATGGGTGCCATTCCAAGATGAGCCTCCCACCATTTCTGCCATGACCTGGGAGGTGTCAGGGAAGGACCTAATGGGTTTTCATCTGATACCCTGCTTCTTCCTAGGGTGGTCCCACTGCTCATTCCCCCCACTTCTTGGGAGGTGGAAGAAATGTGGAGCTGCCCAAGCAGGAGCACAGTTTCTGCATGTGCTGAATTGGCTGGCCCTGGGCCACCATATGTTACCTTCATACACCTCTTGGCTGATGGCCAGGGGCTTCATGGTTGAGGCCTGAGCCAATGTGGAAAGCAATGGAATAGGGACTCATTCCTGGTTTGGTTGAGACTGGAGCCTTGGGATCTAGGAATGCAATGGGAGAACATGTTGCTCTTTTGAGTGTCTCCTGCCAAGTGAGCTGGGAAGGGGGCTGCCTTTGGAATCTGGGTGCCTGGTTACCAGAGTTCCTTGTTCTGTTGGGGTCTCTCACCAAGGAAGGGAGGTCACCTCCTTAGGTCCCCTTAACCTGACCCCCTCAATGGTTAAAACTCCTCAAAATTCCCTCTGCAGGTCTTTCTGTCTATATTCCTCATCTACATCATCTTGTAAACTGGACAGAGTTGTCTCAGTCTGTACCATGATGACATTGAAATGAGATGAAATTCAGCCATTTTTGCTGTGCCAGAATCCTTCCAGAGGTTTCCCATTGTATTTACAGTCAGGTGCAAGTGCCTCCTCTCAACCACTGTGAATGGGCTGCCTGGGCCCTGGGTCCCTGCTATCTCTGCTTCCAAGTACAAACAGCTTCATATAATCCCCCCTTGAAGTGAGTCCTGGCCTGGTGACTCACTGCTAAATAAAATAATATGACTAAATGTCAGGATGACCTTCCTAAAACTTACATTAATCCTTTGCTGTCTTCACCCCTCTCTCTTGTTAGTGAACTCTCCCTATCTTGGTCTATCTCCCATCCCAATATAAATCCTGTGGATCAACACAACAGAGCTGGGAAGCAGCTCCTTTCATAGCTGAGCCTCGGTTGAGGCTCTGCCCACAGCTGCTGCCTTCCTAACCTCCTATCTGGATCATATCCCTCTGCCTCTGAATCTTCCCCTGCTGTGCCTTCTCCAAAGTACCCTCAGCCCATACATGTGGAGGGCTGGCTCCCTCTTGTCATTCTGGTCACAGTATGTCTCCTCAATATGTCTTTCTGGGTCCTCCCATCTTGTGACCCATAGGCCTCCTCACAGCAGCCTGCATAGCTTTATCTATAGCTTTCTTGAGGTATTGGGGTAAGGTGAATGCACATTGCTTTTGGGAACATGTCATTTTGGGAACTAGAGGTAGACTGTTGGAGATTGAATCATGTCTCACATGAAGACACATTCAAGTCTTCATCTGTTTTCCTGGAGTAGTGAGTCCATTTGTAAATAGGGCTTTTGAAGATCTTGTCATTAAAGTGTGAACTCATTTATGAAAAGGATCTTTGAAGATCACATAGAATAGGCAAATTAGTCATGGTGAGACTTATTCCATTTCACTGAAGTTCTTATAAGAAGGAAAAATTCAGTCAAAGTTAGTCAATAGAAGGCAGAATTCAGTGGAAAGTCAAAGACCATACACTGAAAGATACATCACCATGTGTTGGAAGAAGAGGTACAAGGCAATATTCCCCAAGGTTTGTAGCAAGTCAAGACTTGAACTCTGTAGATGTCAGAGAGAAAGCATGGCCAGTCAAGACCTTGATTTTCATCTTCTAGCTTCCAAAATTTGAGGTGATAATTTCAGGTTGTAAGCCAATCAGTGTGTGGAGTTTGTCCAAGCAGCCCTGGAAAATGGAGACATTATCAATTAAAGCAATTTAAGTACATAAAAATTAAAAATGAAATCTAAAGAAGTGATAATTAATCCATTGGTAGAAGAAAACTTATATTGTAATTCATGGAAAGTGAGAAAGAAAAAATAAATATGTTCACAATAATGAAAACTAAGGAAATAATAGTGTAAGCCAACATATTTGTATGATGAATGAATTTTCTATTTGTTGAGATGAACCATCTTGTACCCTCATTGACTGAGTTTGTCATTATTTTTTAAATTACATGCTGTATGTTCCATTTTCAGAAATTAAAATCTTGCTGCTAGGTACAGCTAAATTTCTTTTTATATCCTTCTCACACATGTTACTTCTCATACATTTTTATGAGTAAAGGGTTATGCATGACAGTATGAAGACCCATTCCTCCAATTACTAGTTTAAATATCAATCCATGTCAATAATTATTCTTGTTATTATTTAATATGTTACATTTCTATGTGTGCTCTAAAGACTTCTATAAATATTTCCTTGCATTGGTTTGAAAAGACAGCTCTCCATAAACATTTTGTTTTTCAATTTCAATATATTTTTTACATAATTAATTGATAACAAATTGGATAAAGTTATGCTCAAGATGAAACTATCTAAAATTTTTTCATATAATAAATAAAATGAGAAAGAGACCAGTTCATATGAAATAATAAGAACACAAAAAAATGCTAGTTTAAAGAAAGAAATTTTGTCACTCAATACAATTAATATCCAGAAAATTAGTAAACCTCAATAAATTTATTGCTTAGGAAAGACAAAAAGTCAGCCTAAATAAATGGAAAATAGATAAATATATTTTGAGACTTATCAGGCAAGAAAACACTTGTCAGTGAAGAAATTTACTGAATGTTGGCTAACGGAAGAAAAAATTCTGAGATTATTTGAGTGAAAAAACTGAGTTATACATGGTGAGCATGCTAATTAGCTATCTTCCTTGATAATATGGAAGTCCATTCACAGTGAGTGTAGCAGTTTTATATTGTTTATGAATTCCAAAAATAAGAATTGGATTATGTTTGTAAACTGGTCTGTTCCTTTGGGCATAATAGATTATATTGGATTCAGAGATTTCACTTTTACATGATTAAATAATGATTGAGGCTTTGATTAGGCTACATCAGTAGAAGTGGATGGAGCCTCAAAGAAAATACACTGCAAGGAAGGGAGGTTAGAGTTTTGATATTGGAGCCCCAGGAAGTAAACACACAGAGAACCAGATACGTGAGGAAGGAGAGGAAGTACATTAGATATGGCAGAGGCATCAGGAAGAGAGATATGCTGTTAGCCTGATAGTCTACAGTGGGCCTTATGGAGGGAGCAGAGCAGCTGAGCCATGAGAGAAATGATCCCCAGGAAAAGAGGAACCCAGGAAGCCTGAACCCTTGCAGATATCAGCAGCCATCTTTCTCCAACAAGTGGCAGCAGACTTTGGTGAAGAAAGTAACTTATGCTTTATGGCCTAGTAATTGTAAGCTTCTATCCCAAATAAATACCCTTTATAAAAGCCAACAGATTTCTGGTATTTTGTATCAGCACCCCCTTCGCTGACTAATACTTTGGAGTGAAACAAGTCCTATTGTTTTGGTTCAACAAGGAGCCTTCAGTAAGGTCTTTTAATGGTTTTGGATCCTGGGGTCATGCAAATTGCATAATTCTATCTGCTTCTGTTGGTTAGAACTTTTGATGAAAAGTAATGATCGGATTTAATACCTTTTAGGAAAGTGCTTAAATATATGGATATCTTTTCTTTATAAAACTTCTCTTGAATTTCCCTTTTTAGGAGATGGCAGGATGACCTCACAGAGAAAAGGTAAATTATTTTCCAGGTCTATATTACCATCTTGGTTTCAAGTGGCATTTTCATTGGAATCCATTATATTTTTTTCAAAACTTTCTGTCTCCTTTGGACACATTAACTGCCATGTTGATGGTTGTGCAGAAGCAGTCAAGGCTCTATGAACAGTAAATCTGACAACAGCAATGATTACAACCAAGCAACATAACTAATGTTTGTGGATGACCCCTTTTCCCATCAAGCTCAAATTATTTGAAAGATTCTATATGCTATTTTCACAAAATGGCATTCTCTTTAGACAATTATATAGGAAGCATAATTTAAAAAGATGTTAAATAGCACACATGCTATGCCTTATTTTGTTCATGAATGACTTAAATTATATATACAGTGGATTTTCAATGTAGGGACTTGTTTTTGATTGAGTAATTCTGACAGTATAATTTGTTAATAGTGGGGGACAAAAGAGTCAAATATCTTGAGATCAGCCCTTAAAACTGTTACCCTGAGGAAGGAAAGCCTTAATGAGCAAACTCTTTTCTTTTCTTCATAAAAATATCTGCTCAGATGAACCTAATGTATGTCCAGATTTATTGAGTCATAAGAATTTCCTGAAGCAAGCAATGAAGTTATTTATTGGTTTGCAGTCTTAACTTCCTGATCAAGGCTTAACTTTCTGATGTGGGCACATGGATGATCCAAGTAGAGCTTGGATTTTTTTCAGGGATAATATGCAACCAGGCATTAATTTATTGAGAAACAAATTCAAAAGTCCTGTTTGTAAATAGTGGCATATAGGCTTTTTATGCAATACAATATCCATTAGGGGAAGCCTAATATATTTATGAACAAAATACCTCTATAGTTTTCATATCACTCAAAGGAATCTTTTATTATCATGTGCCTAGATTTATAGTAGTAAGATCATGAAGGGGATAGAGACCAAAAAATCAATTCCTTTGCTTTGTTAATGAGACCTTCTTATAAGGTTTGTCAAACTGAAGGAGATTTCAAATGAATACCTTTGTTTTATTAACTGCTCTATAAGCCCTGTTTCCTTGAAAATATGGTTAAATACCTAGCTCCTGCATAAAGGTCCACAGATATTATTTTATTGCAGACATGAAGCTCCTATAAAAGGTGTCACAGAGTAGGATTTTAGACTTATGGGTTGCATGTTTTTTGCAGTGTTTGCCAACTAAAGTGTTAATAGCAGGTGGATTAACAATCAAACACTAATAGATTTACACAATGATCACACATAAAATACAGGATTCCCATATGCCACTATAAATTAACCCCTTTGTATTTCTTTAATAAAGAAAGTAATGATACAATTAAAGTATCTTGCAATAAGGAAGTGTGTAAGTAAATTATCATAAATAAATATAATGGAATATTATACAACCATTAAAATTACAACATAATGACTATATAGAAACAGAAAAGTAGTGAAAGACATGAAAATGTTTAACATGTAAATTAAATGAATAAGTAAAAAAGAAAAACTAGATGAAAATTTTCAAAAATAAAAAGGTTTATATATATATAATTTTAAGAATCTTGTACTGAAGAGACCTTGATGACAACCAAGGGAAAATCAATGCAAATATAGCATTTTTTTATTGCTTTAACAAATCTTAAGTTAATTATAAGCATATTGAACTCATATAAAAGTGTGAATGAGGATACAAAGGTCAATATTGAGATATAGGGTCACTTGAATGCCATACTTAAGGGAAAACAGGGGTGTGAATGTGAACAGAAACTCAAATCAACAGGGAGGAGAGAAAATGCTAGAGAAATAAAAGCAAAAGTGTCTTGTTAATAGTATGAATTTCTGCAGATTAAATCATTTGGATTTTTTTCTATGGTTCATGCCTGGTATATTTCTATTTTACACCACCATCTACCTGATCTGAAAGCTTTCATGAAAGCTGTCTTCTTCTTGAAGAATATCAGCTTCTAATCTGTTCTTTTTGTCCCTTATTTTCAAAGAAAGTTCAGATTACATAAATGTTATATTGAAAATATAGGGAATTCCCATTGTAGCCATTTGGCAGTTTGATGTCATTATGAATTCCAAAAATATTTCTTGGATTATGCTTGTAAACTGGTCTGCTAATCTGGGCATGATTAAGTTATGATTAGGGGATTGACTGGGACATGTCAGTAGGGCATTCAGCCCCAACCCTTGGTGGGTAGGGGAATCAAATATAAAAGGCAAGGCAAAGGACAGAGGGAGCAGTTCTGATGGTGGATTTTTGATGCTGTGGCTGTGGAGGTGAGCAGATGAGGAACTTGGTAGTGAGGAAGGAGAAAAGGCCCGGGGATAGAGATGAGCCATTCACCTGAGAGTTTAGAGCTGGTCTTGTGGAGAGAAATCTGGCACCAGGAAGAGAGGAATCCAAGAAGCCTGAACCCTGGCAAACGTCGACAGCTGTCTTGCTCCAATGGACTTTGGTAAGGGAAGAAAATTAAGCTTTATGGCCTCATAACTATGGACTTCTATCCCAAATAAATGCCATTTATAAAGACCAACCTATTTCTGGTATTTTGCATCAGCACCCCTCTGGCTGACTAAAACACCCGTATAACCCACCCCCTCCTACCACAATTTCTTCCATTAACATCTTTTGTTTTAACGTTACTGTGTACATTCAGTAATTGAAAATATAAACAAAGAATAAAGAAAACACAGTTGAATAAAAACACCCATTTCTAAATTAAAATTACTGGATACATATAAATAATTTTAAATCTTACAATGCATTACACAATATATTTGCTTCATAATAACACAAAATACAGTATTTGTCCTTTTGTGTCTGGCTTGTTTCACTCAATGTAATTTCCTACAGGTTAATCCATGTGGTCATATGCTTTATGACTTCATTTATTCTTTTTTTTTTTTTAATGGGTAAAAATAAAAATTCTCACAATACATACAAACATTTGCAAAATGATATATAAATATATATGCATATATGTGTATTTGCTTACAAAAATGTTATTTATATATATATATACATATATTTTAAGAGGTGCTTAGATTATCCAAAATATTACACGGAACCCACTGGGATTGCCATGTTGCCCACCTCCCATTTATTCTTACAGCTGAATATTACATCGTGTGACTACACCACAGTTTGTTTACCCATTCATCTGTTGATGGATACCTGGGTTGTTTCCAGCTATTGACAATCATGAATAATGCCACTATGAACATCAGTGTGCAGATGCCTGTTCGTGCCACTGCTTTCAGTTCTTCTGGGCATATACCCAGCAGTGATATTGCAGAGTCACATAGCAAATATATATTCAACTTCTTTAGGAAGTGTCAAACAGTTCTCCACATTAGCTGTACCATTTTGCGTTCCCACCAACAGTGAATAAGTGTTCCTATCTCCCCATATCCTTTCCAACACTTGTAGTTCTCCATCCTTTTAACAGTGGTCATTCTGATAAGTTTGAAATGATATCTCATTGTGGTTTTGATTTGCATTTCCCTAATCATGAGTGATGTTGATGTATTTTTTTTGCCATTTGTATTTCTTCTTTGGAAAAATATCTATTGAAATATTTTAGCCCATTTTTAATGGGTCATTTGTCTTTTTATTGTTGAGTTGTAACATCTCTTAATATATCTTGGATATTAAACCCTTATCAGATATCTGATTTCCAAAATTTTTCTCCCATTGAGTTTGCTGTCTTTTCACCCTTTTGACAAAGTTCTGTGGGTTGCAAAGATGTTTAATTTTAAGGAGATCCCAATTATTTATTTTTTCTTTTGCTGCATGTGCTTTGTCCAAGAAACCACCACCTACTATAAGGTCTTTAAGAT
The DNA here is from genome assembly GCA_026826555.1 of Tolypeutes matacus. Classification (NCBI taxonomy): domain Eukaryota; kingdom Metazoa; phylum Chordata; class Mammalia; order Cingulata; family Chlamyphoridae; genus Tolypeutes; species Tolypeutes matacus. The sequence goes on along the minus strand of JAKSZT010034205.1, from coordinate 565,621 downwards.
GTTTCTGCACATTTTCCTCTAGTAGTTTTATGGTCCTGGCTTTTATATTTAGGTCTTTGATCCATTTTGAATTAATTCTTGTACTGGGAGTGACATAGGGGTCTTCTTTCACTCTTTTGATTATAGATTTCCAGTTCTCCCAACACCATTTGTTGTAGAGATTGTTTTGTCCCGTTAACATTAACTTGGTAGGTTTGTCAAAAACCAGTAGGCTATATAGGTGAGGGATGATTTCTGGATTCTCAATTCTCGTCCACTGATCTATGTGTCTATCTTTATGCTAGTACCATGCTGTTTCGACCACTATAGCTTTTTTCTTTTTTTTTTTTTATTATGGGTAAAAATCAAAATTCTCACAATACATACAAACATTTGCAAAATGATATATAAATATATATGCATATATGTGTATTTGCTTACAAAAATGTTATATATATATATATATATATATATATATACACATATATTTTAAGAGGTGCTTAGATTACCCAAAATATTACACAGAACCCACTGGGATTCCCATGTTCCCCACCTCCCATAACTCCCACCACATCCCACACAAACATCTCCCACAGTGTGGCCCACCACCCTCAATGAACTTACACATCCTGGAGCCTTGCCACCAACCATAGACCACAGTTCACACTGTAGACCACACTCTCTCCCACTCAGTTCTGAGTGGTGTGTGCTGATTTAAAATAACCTAATATATGTATATATATATATATATAAATAACATTTTTGTAAGCAAATACACATATATGCATATATATTTATATATCATTTTACAAATGTTTGTATGTATTGTGAGAATTTTGCTTTTTACCCATAATAAAAAAAATAAATAAATAAATAAATAAATGAAAAAAAACAAAAATAGCCTACATCCGTTGCTACAACAGTACTCAGGACAACCTCCAACTCCCAAAGAAGCCCCTGTATTTCAACTACTATAGCTTTTTAATATGTTTCAAGAACAAGAAACAAAATTACTCCTTCATCACTCTTCTTTTTTAGAATGTTTTTCGGTATTCAAGTACACTTTCCCTTCCAAATGAATTTGGTAATTGCCTTTTCTAATTCTGTAAAGTAAACTCTTGGGATTTTGATTGGTATTGCATTGAATCTATAAATTATTTTGGTATGATTGACATCTTTACAATATTTATTCTTCTAATCCGTTAACATGGAATCCCTTTCTATTTGTTTACATCTTTTAAAATTTCTTTTACCACTGTTTTGTAGTTTTCTGCATATAGCTCCTGTACTTCTTTGTTTAAAGTAATTGCTATATATTTGAATATTTTTGTTTTGCTATTGTAAATGGAATTTTCCCCCTGATTTCCTCCTCAGATTCTTCAGTACTAGTGTACAAAAACAATACTGATTTTTGCATGTTGATCTTTTATCCTTCCACTTTGCTGAAATCATTTATTAGCTCAAGTAGCTTTGTCATGGATACTTTAGAATTTTCTAAGTACATGATCACGTCTTCTGCAAACAGTGAGAGTTTTATTTCCTCTTTTCTAGTTGGATTCCTTTAATTTTTTTTTTCTTTTCTAATTGCCTTAGCCAGAACTTCTAGTACAATATTCAATAACAATGGTGACAGTGGGCATCCTTGTTTTATTCCCAATCTGAGTAAAAGTTTTCAACCTTTCCCCATTGATGTATGATGTTGACTTGGGTTTTTCATATATGCCTTTTTTCAAATTGAGGAATTTCCCTTTTATTCCTATCTTCTGAAGTGTTTTTATATCAAAAAAGGATTCTAGATTTTGTCAAATGTCTTTTCTGCATCAATAAGTATAATCATGTTTTTTTTTTTCCTTCAATTTGTTAATGTGGCTTATTACATTGGTTGATTTCTAAAGTTGATCTAGCTTTGCACACCAGGAATAAATCCCACTTGGTCATGATGTATAAGTCTTTAGATATGCTGTTGGATTCTATTTGCAAGTATTTTGTTGAGAATTTTCACATCTATGTTCATTAGAGAGATTGGTTTTTTAGGATTTTTTCTTGTAGTATCTTTATCTGGCTTTGGTATTAAGGGGATGTTGGCTTCATAAAATGTATTGGGTAGCTTTCCTCCTCTTCAATTTTTTGGATGAGTTTAAACAGGATTGGTGTAAATTCTTTCTAAAAGGCTTACTAGAATTCACCTGTGAAGCCATTTGGTTCTAGAATTTTCTTGGCTGGGAGATTTTTGATGACTGATTCAATCTATTTAAATGTGATTGGCTTCTTAAGTCCCTGTACCATCAGTGTAGGTTGTTGGGCATTTCTAAGAATTTGTCCATTTAATCTAGGTTGCCTAGTTTGTTGACATGCAGTCATTACATCTTTCATTAGTGTACCAGATTTACTTTGATCTTAATTTATACTCAGACTACTCTAGTAGAGACTCCTTCCACTTCTTTCTATTTAACTAAACTGCATGGATTCCCTACTTTGGTGTTTTCACTGTAATTTTTGTTAACATTACCTGATGTATTTCCATTGTAACTTAAAGGCCATCTTTCTCTTTATTTTTCTGTAGAAGAAAAGGATTTATGTCAGTTCCCAAGTTTTTAATTTTATTTTATTTTTTAAGGGGAAGACATGACAATATTTTCTTTCATTTTTTTCATTTTTAAAAAAGACACATAGATTACACAAGTGTTGCAGAAAAAATATTCCCACATGTCCCACTTCCCACACCTCCCACACACTCCTACATAAACAACATCCTTCATTAGTGTGTCACATTTATTGCAATTGATATATGCATTCTGGGGCATTGACACTGAACATGGATCATAATTCTCATTATAGTCTACATTCTCTCCCACACTGTTCTGCATGTTATGGGATGAAAAAAAAATGGCCTATATTTGTAGTTTCAATGTCATTCAGGATGATTCCAAAGTCCCAAGAAAGCCCCCATATTACAACTGTTTTTTTTTTTTTTTTTTTTTTTTTTTTTTGAAGTTTTAGAAATTTATTCCAAGGAAATCATCATACAAATGCAACATTGTTCATAATAGCCCCAAACTAGAAAAATTCTAAATGTCCATCAATAGAGGGATTGGTAAAATAAATCAGAGTTTACCTATACAGCAGAATACCATGTCATCTTTAAAAGTTCTCATCCAAATATATATATGTATTGATATGGAAAGTTACCCATGATATATTAAGTGAAAAAAAAAAGCAGATTGCAAAGTACTATGCATAAGTATAATTAAATTTTAAAAGTATTTTGTAAAATAAATCCTGGAAAAATACACAGCAAAGTGTTCACAATCGTTTTCTCTGCGAGGTGTGATTTTGTAGCATTTCCACTTTAGAAATTTTAGAAATTATATTGCTTGAATTTTACAACTAAAATATATTACTTTTTTTTTTTTTTTTTTTTTTTTTTTTTCTGTGGGCCCTCCCTCTGAAAGCCCCCATATTACAACTGTTTTTGGTTCTCCCTATCCACAGAGACTCCACTGGCCACTGCCTCCACATCAATGCTGTAATTTCTTTCATTGCTAGAATCACAATATGTTTATAGGAGAATTCCAGAAAGTCCAATCTAGTCCATAGTTCATTCCCCAATCCTAAGGATTCTGGGATGGTGATGTCCACTTCACTTCTAATTGAGAGGGGGCTTTGATCCCATACAGCCAATCTATGGTACTATCTTGCTTACAGTTGTAGGCTCTCTCATTTCCTTGGTATGGTGGTTGTCGATCCTTACCACCTTGTTAGTCATCCTGGGTGAGTCCAATGATCTTGAAAATAAGTATTGCAACTCTGCTGAGGCTCCAGGTTCAGCTTGCATATGGACAGCCCAAACATTCCAGTCTCTTTGACATACATCTACAAACTCTAGCACCAAGTATAGGTTTAAGTAAAAAGGACAGGTGAGCCATGTGTTGGGAAGCCATAATTGTGTCCAACTCTGTCACTTTCAAGAGCACAAACCCAAAAGTAGGGCCCACTGTCAAGTCTTCAAACTCTGGAGCTAACCATAGCACCTGGGTGTCTCCAGAGCCATCAGGAGTGCCCACATTTTGGGTAGCATCCACTTTGGCAGTCTATGAGCTCCTGCTGAGGTATTCGACGTATTCATAAGTGTTACCTCTAGGATGACTTCCCAACTCACTTTAAAGTCTCTTAGCCACATAAACTCATTTGTCTTTACCTTTTCCCCCTTTTATTGGAGGTCTTTTTCCTGTTTCATTGCTAGTTGGTGCTTGGTGGTAATCCCTCAGTGCCAGGGATGCTCATCCCTGGGAGTCATACCCTATGTTAGGGTGAAGGTATTGCATTTATATGCTGAGTTTAACTTAGAGAGAGGACACATTTGAGCAATAAGGAGTCTTTCAGGAGGCAACCCTTAGGCACCCCGCATCACTAGGCTAAGTTTCAATTTCAAAAACAAAGTCTCATAAGCATAGTCATCAATATCAAGGGCCTACCAATGGATCATCCTCTTTCACCAGTCATTGACTCTGCACTTGGGGGACTGTTGATTCTCTATTAGAGAACATGGCAGAGTTCTCCAGGATGGTAATTCAATATTCTCTTGATTATTGTATGAGTCTCCACCTAGTGTGTCCATGCCTCATAAACATTTGAATATATTTATATATCTTATATATATGCCTAGTTGAACTTCCTCACAATTATCCCCCACCAAGAAACAGGAAGATATGGCCCAGTTAAAGGAACAAGATAAGCCTTCAGATGACATAAAGGAGTTGAAACAACTAATTATAGATGTTCAAACAAATCTCCTTAAATGAATGAGGTGGCTAAATAAATTAAGGATATTAAGAAGACATTGGATGGGCACAAAGAAGAATTAGAAAGCATAAATAGAAAAATAGCAGATCTTATGGGAATGAAAGGTGTAATAAATGAAATTAAAAATACACTGGAAACATATAATAGCTGATTTGAGGAAGCAGAAGAAAGGGTTGGTGAGCTTAAAGAAATGGCCTCTTAAAGTGAACATACAAAAGAACAGATGAAGAAAAGTTTGGAAAAACCTGAACAAGGTCTTAGGGAAATAAACAATAACAAGAGAAGTGCAAACATACATGTCATGTGTGTCCCAGAAGGAGAAGAGAATGGAAAAGGGGCAGAAGGAATATTTGAAGAAATAATGGTAGAGATTTTCCCAACCCTATTGAAGGACATCAATATCCATGTCCAAGATGCATGACATACTCCCATCCAAAAAAATACAGATAGACCAACTCCAAGACATATACTAATCAGAATATCAAATGACAAAGACAAAGAGAATTATGAGAGCAGCAAGAGAAAAGCAATGCATGATATATAAGAGATACCCAACAAGATTAAGTGCTGATTTCTCACCAGAAACCATGGAGACACGAAGACAGTGCTTTGATATGTTTAAGATACAGCAAGAAAAAAACTTCTGGCCAAGAATCACATATCCAGCAAGATTGTCTTTCAAAAATGAGGGCAAGTTTAGAATATTCACAGATAAACAGAAACTGAGAGAGTTTGTAACCAAGAGACCTGCTTTGCAGGAAATAATAAAGAGTGTGCTATAGCCTGAAAAGAAGAGACAGGAGAGAGAGACCTGAAAGAGTCTAGAAATGAATATTATATCAATAAAAGTAACTAAAAGTGTCAAAACTTTGGTGAAAATAAAATGACAGATAAAACCCAAATATTCAGGAATAAGCTTAACCAATGATATAAAGCATATGTATTCAGAAAACTACAACTCATTGTTAAAAGAAATTTTAAAAGGACCTAAATATTTGAAACAACAATTTGTGCTCGTGGATTTGAAGAGTAAATATCATTTAGATGTCAATTCTACTCAAATTGATGTACAGATTCAATGCAATCCTGATAAAAATTTCACCAGCATTTTTTAAATAAATGGAAAACATGATTATTAAATTTATTTGTAATGGCAAGGTGACCAGAATAGCCAGAAACCTCTTAAAGAGGAAAAACAATATTGGAGGACTTTAAGTCATATTACCTAGCTCCAGTGATAAAAACAGCATGGTACTGGTGTAAAAACAGACACATAGACCCACAGAACTGAATTGATGGTTAAAAACCATACCCTCACATCTATGTTCAAGAGATTGTTGATTAACCTGTCAAATCCATCCATCTTGGGCAGGACAGTCCATTCAACAAACGGTGCTGAGAAAACTGGATATCCATAGCAAAAGAAGGAAAGAAGACCCCTATCTCACACCTTATACACAAATTAACTCAAAATGAATAAAAAAAAAAAAACCTAAATATAAAAGCAAGAACCATAAAACTTCTAGACGAAAATGTAGGAAAATATCTTCAAGACTTGGTGTTAGTTTGTGGATTCTTAATGGAGATAGAAGGACTGAGATGGACTAGTGATAGTTAATGTATGTAGAGGTTTTATTTAGCTTTACAGTAAAAGTGTGGAAATGTACAGAGTTGATGGTAACACATTATAGTGAGTAACAGCTGGTTAATAAATGGGAATGTGGCTGAAAATGGTAGTCTAGGTGTGGGATTCTTCTGATCTTTACTTCTAAGAAACAGTTTAGAAGACTGCTCCCCTGCCCATGCAGGGAAGTCAGCACTATCAGCTCCTGCTGAAAACAGTAGGAAAATATTTGCTTTGCACTGTTACTTATTTAGGGCTTTCTGACTCTCCATTATCTCCTGTGCAGCCTGGAATTTTCTGAGCTCCTGCATGTAAACACTGACCTTGTGCTTTGTGAAAAGAGAATAAAAACTATGATGAGAGTCAGCAAAGGAGGATAGCTCCTTTAGCTGTTCTACCCCTTGCTTCTCTCAACTTCAGTGATCAGTGTAATTTTTTGCACCACCACAGACTCTGCTGAACAGAGCTCCGCAACACATGGCAGGACAGATTCTTCATCTAGAGATGTAACTGCCATTTTACAGAAAGCTAGAAAATAATCTAGGGACTGACTAGCACAGTAAACTCAGAGGTGGATGAGAATTGTGGTTGATGGTACAGTTGCAAGAGTGTTCTTTGTGAGCTAGAGCAAATGTAGTTCACTATTGCAGGGTGGCAGAAATGTGGAGAAGCATGGGGAAAATACAATTGGAGTGACCTATGGACTAGTTAACAGTAATAATGTGATATTCTTGTATGTATGCCAAAGATGTACTGTGTTTATAATGGGGCAGTATGGAAAATGTGTGCCAAATGTACACTGTGGACCTTGTAATAATCAGATGATATTATCTCATAATCTGTAACAAATGTTCCACCGTGGTGTGGTGTGTTGATAGAGGGGTGTATGGGACTTCTGCACATGTGCATGACTGTTTTGTAAGTTTATAAATTCTGTCATAAAATATATTTTAAAAATAATAATAGGGTGGGTTGGGGGAAAAATACACCAAATGTAAGATAAGGACTATAATTAGTAATAAGTTTTTTAAAAAAATTTATTTTTTATTTTTTAAAAGATACTTAGGTTACATAAATGTTACACAAAAAAACATAAGGATTCCCATATGCCCCACCTTCCACACCTACCACAGCCTCCCACATAAACATCCTTCATTAGTGTGGCACATTAATTGCAATTGATGAAAATATCCTGGGCCTTTGCCATTAAGCATGGGCCATAGTTCACATTGTAGACCACACTCTCTCCACATAGTTCTGCATGTTATGTGATGATATAAAATGGCTTATATCTGTCATTGCAATGCCACTCAGGACAATTCCCAAATCCTGAAAAAGCCACTGTATTACACCTGCTTTTCCCTCTCCCTGCCCCCATAGCTTCCAGTCTCTACATCAATGTTGTAAATTTTGCCAGTGCTTGAATCAAAATATGTCTATAGTAGAATACCAGTAAGTCCACTCTAGTCCATAACTCTTTCCCCAATCCTGAGGTGTCTGGGATGGTGATGTCCATTCCACCTCAAATTGAGAAGGGGCATATATCCCATTGGGAAGATGAATGGGAATCTCCTACCTGCTGCTTCAGACTCTTCATTCCCTAGGATGGCCATTGTCCTTCATCATCTGCCCACCAGTTGTCCTTGGTAAGTCTAATGAGCTGTAGAGTAGGAATTGCAGCCCCACCGAGGTTCTGGGCTCAGCTGTCACATGGATAGCTGAAAGACTTGAATCTCTGGATGTACACGTACAAACACCAGCACCAAGTACAGGTTTGAATAGAAGGGACCCATGAGCCATGTGCAGGGAAGACACAGTTGAGTCCATCTCTGTCAGTCTCAGGAGCAGAAACTCCAAAGTAGGACCCAATGGCAAGGCATAAAACTCTGAAGCTATCCACCCTGACCATAGGACCTGAGTATCTCCAGAGCCCTCAAGAACCCAACTATTTGGGGTGGTATCCACTTTGCATGTCTATGAGATCTTACTGAGATGTGCATAAGCTTTACATCTGGGATGACATCCCGACTCACTTTGAAGTCTCCTAGGCATATAAACTCATTTGTCTTTACCTTTCCCCATTTTTATCAAGGTCTTTTTACAGTCACATTGCCAGTTGGTGCTTGGTAACAATCCCTCCATGCCAGGGAGGCTCATCCCCAGGAGACCCACACTGGGAGGAAGGTAATGCATTCATATGCTGAGTTTTCTTAGAGAGAGGCCACATTTGAGCAACAAGGAGGCTCTCAAGGAGGCAACCCATAGGTACCACATACCAATAAGCTAAATTTCAATTTCAAGGCCAAAGACCCATAAGCCTAGTGATCAATATCAAGTGCCCATAAGTGGATCATCCACCATCTCCAGTCCACCTGAGCATACATATAAGGTATATAAAAATGTTCAAATGTTCATGGGGCATTGTCACAGTGGGTGGAGAATTACTCGATAAATGAGAGAATCCTGAACCGCCATCCTGAAGAGCTCTGCCATAGTCTCTAAGGAAGCAGCAACAGTCCCACAAGTGGTAAGATTTTGACAATATTCTTTCATAATTTGTAACAAATGTCTCATGACAATGCTAGGTGTTGGTAGAGGGTTGATGTATGGGACCCTTTGTAAGTTCAAAACTTTTGCTATACACATATTATTTATGTATGTTCATGTATAAATGTTATAATAATAGTAATAATAGAGTTGGTTGGGGGAAAATACTTTGGTTAGTAGTAATAGTTTGAGAATGCTCTGTTATTAGTTAAAAATGTTTAACAGCAATGCAAGATATTGGTGGTAGGTTGGGGTATGAGAGTGGAGTATTATGAAATGTATTTGTTTCGTAAGTTCACTATTGCTATAGACTTATTTTTTTTTTGTATGTTCATATATGAATGATATAAAAATAATAATAGCAATAGGGTGGGTTGGGGGAAAATACTTTGATTAATAGTAATATTTTGCAGATGCTCTTTAAACATTAGTTTAAAATGTTTAACAGCAATGAAAGGTATTGGTGGTAGGGTAATGTATTAAAGTCCTGTATGATGTTATGTTTATTTGTTTTGTAAGTTGACAACTATTGCTATACACTTATTGTTTTTGTATGTTCATGTATGAGTGATATAAAAAAATGAAGCCGACAAAAGACCCAAATACAATTAATAGGAAAATGAAATAATGATAGCTTTAAATACAAGAATAAAATAAAAATAAAATAAAATACATAATAACTTAAAAAAACTAAAAATTAAATTAAATTAAAAGTTGGGATATTAAAAAATATTGAAAAATATATATTTAAAATTTTTTGACATTTTGCCTTTCATCACTGTACTTTCTGGTGTCCTGTGTGTACAGTGACATTTTCTTCTTTTTATTTCCCAGTGTCTTACTTTTTTTCATTTTGTTTTCAAAGAAGTTTTAAGTCACTGTAAAGTCACATGCAGAATGCACGGGACTCCCATATACCCAACATCATCCCCTCATTCCCCCTTCCTGTATAAATACCATTTTATATGTGGATGCTACCTTTGTTAAAACTGATATACAAATAGTGAAGTATAGTTACTAACCATGGTCCATGGTTTACATTATGGTTTACATTTTAGACTGTACACTTTTAAAAATTTTGGTGATATTTAACATGGCCTGTGTCCATCATTGCAAGAGCATGTAGAACACTTCCATTGCCTACTAAATACCCCCTATTCCCTCTATTCTATTCCTCCCTCCCCTTCCACTTGGGGCCCATGGTGGACCCCCAACTTCACTCCTTAGATAACAACATTCATAGTTGCTTGCAACAACACTGAGATCTTGAAATAGTGGTTTGTCATTCCTTCTTAGGAACCACCCATACACTCAAAAGGCTCTTGCTCCTCTGTTTGTGAACATATTGGTCCTCCCCAGGGTAGGAGTCCAACTTCTTCCCACACATTCTGCGGGTCTCCACCCACTGATACAACACATTATGACTAAATGATCACTCACACACTTCCTAGAAGCCTGCTCCAGGTGTACCCTTTCCCGAATGTCCCCATCCAAAACCCTAAACCAGTAACCCTTCCTTGTCATATTGCTATAAGAGAGATCCCAACTTTTTACTTTCAACCATATACCCACCATTCCCTTTTGTTCAGCTGATCCTTCTCCCAACCCTCCCCCCATTTCCCTGGACCTTCCCACCTACCCTCCCCAATCTACCCACCTGTCAAACCCACACTGTCTAACCCAATAATATCACTACCCTCCTGTCATATCCCTTCAATGTGCAACTACACATTTTCACCTTATCATAGATTATGCTCGTATGGGCATTGGCTCACAACCTTCTTCTCCCTTTCTATTTCCTGTAAACCTATCTTCCAGACAATAGCTCTCTGACTTTGCTCAATTTGCTTAAATCATATCAGTGAGGTCATGTAATGTCCATCTTTCAATGCCTGGCATGCGTCACTAAACATTAGGCCCTCAAGATTCATGTATATTATCTTTGAGTTTTGGCACTGTGTTCCTTCTTACAGCTGAGTAATATTCCATTGCATGTATGTACCACATTTTGTTTATCCATTCATCTGTTGATGGATATTTGGGTTGACTCCAACTTTTTGCAATAGTGAATAATGCCACTATGAACATTGATGTTCATGTATCTGTTCGTGTCTTTGCTTTCATTTTTTCTGGGTATATACCCAGCAGTGGAATTGCTGGATCATATGACAGTTGTATAGTTATTTTTTTCAGGAACTTCCAAACTGTACTCCACAATAGCTGGACTATTCTACATTCCCACAAGCAGTGGATGAGTTTTCCCATTCCTCCATATCCTTTCCAACACTTATAGTCCTGTTTTTTTTTTTTTTTTTTTTTAATTGCCACCAGTCTAATAGGTGTAAGATAGCATCTCATTGTAGTTTTGATTTGGATTTCCCTAATAGCTAGTGATGTTGAGCATCTTTTCATTTAATTTTTAGCCATTTGTTTTTCTTCGTTGGAGAAATGTCTTTTCAAGTCGCTTGCCTAATTTTTATATGGGTTTTTGTCTTTTTATTTTAGAGGTGTAGGATTCCTTTAGACATGCTGGATATTAGGCGCCTATCAGATATATGGTTGCCAAATAATTTCTCCCATTCTGTAGGCTGCCTTTTAATTTTCTTGGTAACTTCTTTTCAAGTGCAAAAATTTTTAATTTTGAGGAGATCCCATTTATCTATTCTTTCTTTTGCTGCTCATGTTTTGGGTGTGCAGTTCATGAAACCATTTCCTATGACAAGGTCCTTTAGATGCTTCCCTACATTATCTTCCAATGTCTTTATGGTCTTTGCTCTTATATTTAAATATTTGATATATCTTGAGTTGATTTTTGTATAAGGTGTGAGATGGTGTTCCTCTCACATTCTTCTGGATATGGATGTACAGTTCTCCAAGCACCATTTGTTGAAGAGGACATTCTCTCTCAGTTGAATGGGCTTGGTGGTCTTGTGAAAGATCTGTTGACTCTATATGTGAAGATCTATTTCAGAAGTCTCCATTCCTTCCATTGGTCACTATGTCTATCCTTGTGCCAATACCATGAAACTTTAATCACTGTACCTTTGTAGCATGTTTTACAATAAGGTAGTGTAATTCTGCCAATTTTATTTTTCTTTTCAATATGTCTTTGGCTATTCAGGGCCTCTTACTCTTCAAAATAAATTTTGTAGTTAGTTTTTCCAATTGAGTAAAAAATGCTGTGTTGATTGTTATTAGGATTGCATTAAATCTGAAGATTAGTTTGCATAGGATAGATATTTTAATGATGTTTAGTATTCCTATCCATGAGCAGGGAATATTCTTCTTTTTATTTAAGCCTTCTTTGATTTCCTTGAATAGTTTTGTGTAGATTTCTGTGTATAAGTCATTTATATCTTTAGTTAAATTCATTCCTAGATATTTGATTCTTTTAGTTACTCTTGTAAATCGTATTTTTTTCTTGATTTCTTCCTCAGATTGCTCATTATTGGTCTACAGAAGTGCTGGTAATTTTTGAGTATTAATCTTATAACCTGCGACTTTACTGGTCTTGTTTATAAGTTCCAGAAGCCTTCTTGTAGACTTCTTAGGGATTTATATATATAGGATCAATGTAATCTGCACATAGTGAAATTTTTACTTCTTCCTTTCCAATTTGGATGCCACATATATTTTTCTTCACTCAGTGATCAAGCAAGTACTTCTCAGAAAATGTTAAATAGGAGCAGTGATAGTGGGCATCATTGTCTTCTTCCAAGTCTTTGAAAGAATGCTTTTAGGATTTCACCATTCTATGTGTTGGCTGTGGGTTTTTCATACATACCCTTTACCATGTTCAGAAAGTTTCCCTTTTTTCCCTATCTTTGCAGTGTTTTATCTGGAAAGGGTGCTGTATTTTATCAAATGCTCTTTCTGCATCTATAGACATGATCATGTGATTTTTTTCTTTTGATCTGTTTATGTGGTGATAATTGATAGATTTTCTTTTTTTTTTTTATTATGGGTAAAAATAAAAATTCTCACAATACATACTAACATTTGCAAAATGATATATAAATATATATGCATATGTGTGTATTTGCTTACAAAAATGTTATTTATATATATATATATATATATATACATATATTTTAAGAGGTGCTTAGATTACCTAAAATATTACACGGAACCCACTGGGATTCCCATGTTGCCCACCTCCCACACCAGATTTTCTTATGTTGAACCATACTTGAATACCCAGGAAGAAACCCACTTGGTCATTGTGTATAATTCATTTGATGTGTTGTTAAATACAATTAGCAAGCTTTTTTTTGAGGTTTTTATTATCTAGGTTCATTAAAGTAATTGGTTTGTAATTTTTCTTTTTTGTGGCATCTTTATTTGACTTTGGTATTAGGCTAATGTTGGCATCATAGAATGAGTTAGGCAATGTTTCTTTTATTTCTATTTATTGGAAGAATTTAAGCAGGATTTCTGTAAGTTCTTTCCAGAATGTTTAGTAGAACTCACCTATGAAACCGTCTGGTCCTAGGCTCTTCTTAGTTGCGAAATTTTTGATGACTGACTCTATCTCTTTAGGTATCATTGGTCTGTTGAGTTCATCAATTTCTTCTTTCATCGATGTAGACTGCTTGTGAGTTTCTATGAATTTTGTCCTTTCCATGTAAATTATCCTTCTTTTTGCCATATTATTTTTCAAACTATCCTCTTATGATTCTCTTTATTTCTGTGGTATCAGTGATCATATCCCCTTCCTCATTTCTTATTTTGTGTATTTACATCTTATTTCTTTTTCCTTTGTTACTTTATCTAAGGGTTTGTCAATTTTATTGATCTTCTCGAAGAATCAGCTTTTGGTTTTGTTTATATTTTTAGTGCTTTCTTATTTTCTATTTTGTTTAGTTATGCTCTAATCTTTGTTATTTCCTTCTTTCTACTTGCTTTGGGGTGAGTTTGTTGTTCTTTTTCTGATTCCTCCAGTTGTGCAGTGAGGTCTTCAATTTTAACTCTTTCTTCTTTTTGGGTATATGCATTTATGGCTATGAATTTCCCTCTCAGTACAGCTTTTCCTGCATCCCATATGTTTTCATACATTGAGTTGTCATTTTCATGCATGTCAAGGCAGTTACTGACTTCTTTTGAGATTTCATCCTTCACCCCCTCTTTGTCTAAAATTGTCCTTAACTTCCATATCTTTGTGACTAATCTGATTCTCTGGCCCTCACTGGTTTCCAGCTTCATTCTATTGTGGTCAGAGAAAATACCTTGTGTAATCTCAATCTTTCTGAATTCATTGAGGATTTTTCTGTGGCCTAGCATGTGGTCTATCTTGGAGTATGATCCATGTGCACTCAAGAAGAATGTATATCCCACTGTATTTGAGTGTAGTGTTCTGTATATGTCTATTAGATCCAGATCCTTTAATGTATTTTTCAAAGTCTTTATTACTTTATTGATTCTCTGTCAAGATATTCTGCCTAAAGTTGATAATGGTGTATTAAAGTCCCCCAGTAAAATTGTAGAGACATCTATTTCTCCACCTAATTTTTCCTAGTGTTTGCATCATGTATTTTGAGGCACCGCTGTTAGGTCCATAAATGTTTATGAAAGAATACCCCTTTTACTAATATACAGTGTCTGCCTTCCCTTACAATAATTTTGCATTTTATGTCTATTTTGTTTGATATTAGTATAGCTACTCCCACACTTTTTTACTTATTATTTGCTTGTAAGATTATTTTCCAGCCATTCACTTTCAGTCTTCTTGAATCCCTAGGTCTGAGGTGGGTTTCCTGTAGGCAACATATAAAAGGGTCATATTTCCTTATCCATTCTGCCAATCTGTATCTCTTGACTGGTAAATTCAATCCATTAACATTCAGCATTATTACTCTCAAGGAATTACTTACATTGGCCATATTTTCTTTGGGTTTATATATATCATATGTTGTTTTTATTTTTCTTTTCATCTTTTTAATTGTTATTATAATCTCCTCCAACTATTTTTCACCTGTTATTTCCTTTCAACCTGCAGAACTCCCTTTAGTATTTCTTGAAAGGAAGGTTGCTTATTTCATATGCTCTTAATTTTTGTTTATCTATGAATATTTAGAACTCTCCATGATTTTTGAATACCAGCTTTGCTGGGTAGAGAGCTCTTGGCTGGAAGTTTTTTCTTTTAGTACCTTAACTATGTCATACCACTGTCTTCTTGCCTCCATGGTTTCAGATGAGAATTCAACATTTAATGTTATTGAGGTTCCTTTGTAGGTAATGGTTCTTTTTTCTCTTTCTGCTTTCAGTATTTTCACTTTGTCTTGAGATTTGGACAGATTGATTAGTATATGTTTTGGAATAGGCCTGTTGGGATTTATACTCTTTATGGTGCACTGCTCGTCCTGGGCATGTACATCAATCTCCCTCAATAGTGTTGGGTAGTTTTCAGCCTTTATTTCCTCCAACACTCCTTCTATCTCCTTTCCCTTTTCTTCTTCCTCTGGGATGTCTATTATGTGTAGGTTTGTGTGTTGTCACTCAAATCCCTAATTCTTGCTGGATTTTTTCTATCTTTTTATCTATCTGTTCTACTATCTGTTTGATTTCAGATGTACTGTCTTCCACATTACAAATTCTTTCTTCTACCTGCTCAATTCTGTTATGTGCTTCCAGTGTCTTTCTGATTTTTGGATTCTGCCATTCATCACCATTCTTTCTGTTAACACTTTATGTATGTTTATAATTTCTTCAGTATGTTCTCCCAGTGTCTTCTTAATATTCTTAATCTCTTCCTTCACTTCATTAAGTTGGTATTTGTTTGGAAGGCTTTGATTAATTGTTCAAGGTTCTGCATCTCTTCCTGGTTTTTAGTTTATTCATTGTACTGGGCCATGTCTTCCTGTTTCTTATTATGGTTTGTAATATTTTTTTGCTTTCTGGTCATCTTTTTATCTTAATGGGTTCGTTCAGTGGATTAGCTTCTGTCTTTACTCTAGGGTTTTATTTAATTGCTGTTTTGGTATGTTTGTTAAGTTTTTGTTTTGACACTTTGTTCTTCTTATTCTATTTCCTTGTTTTTGTCTACATTGCTTGGTTTTGTCTTCTTTATGTCTCTGACCCTCTCTCTTCTGGAATTTGGTAAACAGTGTCTTGTTTGTTGTGCCCCAAAGAGGTCTCCATGGCAGGCTCTGGCTTTTTCTTTGTTTTAGTGAGAGCTATGCCTTACCTGTCTAAACTGTCAGCCATGTTCCCACAATCTTCCCAGTTCCCAGGATTTAAATTTTGTTTCAGGGGTTTCCTACTTTGTAGACTCATTTAGAGAGGATAAAAAATTTTATAACCAACAATTACATACTATAAAATATTAAAGAAAATCTTAGGGGAAAAATACAATGATATGGTTTAAAAATATACACCTATACAAGGAAATGAAGAGCAGTAGAAACGGTAACAATATAAGTAAATATATGACAGTTTTTCTTCTTCACTTCTTTGTAAAGTGATATATTATCACAAGAAGATAGACAGAGGTAATTGATTATGTATAATGTAAGCTTATATAAGCTCTAATTTAACAAACACCATTAAATAAGAACAAAAACATAAAGTATACTTAACCAATCCAAATAAGGTTGAAACAGAGAAAATAGAGAACAAAGTATAGATGGTAAAAAAAGAAAACAAAGAAAAATAGTACAATAATTTTTAAAAAACACATCAATGATTACAATTAAGTTAAATAGGAAATCACCACAATTAAAAGGCAGAGAATCTGTGATAAGATTAATTCAAGCCCAGAGAGTCTATTCTGCCTTAAAGAATTACAATTTAATATAAAAACCTAAATAGTTTTAAAGTAGAATATACATAAAGATGTTCATGATAACACAATTTCTTAAATTTATAATGGTTAAATTAATAGTGGAAAGTGAAGACTTTTGAGAAACAAAAGTCATATAGGATGTTATTTCTTATTTATAAAAGATTCATTTTAAAAAGTTGACATGAAAAGACAATGTTAGCAAACCAAAAAAGGGGGTTTCAAAATACATGAAGCAAAATGATAAAAACTGCTAGAAAATATAAATATATGATGATTAGAGATAGAGATTACAACACCTCCCTCTTTATTTTGATACCTGAAGTGAAAAAGCAGACCCTGTACATTTTTAGTATTTTGTAATTGATGCAGACCTCCTTATGGTATAATTCAGTAAAGTTTAAAGAAAATATATTTTGCATATTTAGGGTATCGTGCCCTATAAATGCATATTCGGGCAAGATGTTAAGTTATATACTCAAAGCTTATATTATTACTTACTTTTTACTTTGTTCTGTTAGTTGTAGTGCGCTTACCTTAAACTATTTAATTCTGATACTATTTTTTATTTGTACATTTTCTTTTAATGTTTGCTTTATATATTGCTTTGCTATATAATAATGTGTGTACAATGTTATACCACTTCATTTTAATAAATATTTCATAATAAGCTCTACAACTTCTAAAGCAAATGATGGCTATTTTCCTTATAGCATTGGACTCCAAACTGGATTGTACATATAATTAGTTTTTTCACATTACAATTCTTTTTTTCTTTGTTTCTGGTCATGCCCTTATTTTTATTATTAAGGAAGTTGTAAATTTAAAGAAATCCATGCAGAAGATACAGAGTTTTGCATATATTCTTATTATCAAAACTGCATTATTGTGGTACTTTGTTACAATTGATATAAAGATATTTTTATGATTGCAATATTAACTATAGAGCATAATTTATATTAGAATTTATTGCATTCTACAGTGCTATGGTGTTTAAAAAATATTCTAGTTATATATACAACCTATATTTACACTTTTTACAGCAATATATCTTGACAATTGCAAAGATAGATAATTTATCAATGCCCATTCATATGTGATGGAACATACTCAGTATGACTTTAAGGCAAATGGTATATAATAAAGTATGTATAAAATATCATAGAAAGAGGCAGTGACAATTTAAATGAGTGATAATTGTGGCCTCAATTTACAAAACCAACTGTAATATTTTAGTGAATATCGGTGAAAAATAAACATGTTTTGTTCCCATTTCCAATATGCCAAGCCATTTATTATCCATTAGAGAGTGCTGCTCATATGTCAATGGTTATTATATAGATTATAGGGCCTAGCCTATGAGAAGCATATAAAAATTTTCAATATAAATACATAATTTCATCATTTAATTATCATACCATATTGATAGGTAGAATGAGAAATAACATAAGGTGGAAATAAAAACATTTACCTCTCTTTTATCTTCTGGTATGGAAAACTTAAAACCTGCCAACAAAGTTTTAATCCTAAAATTTTTTAATGTATCAGTTAATTACAATTTTGTGAATATATTTTTTTGCTTTAAGCAAAAGTAATGCTTATTTAAAATTTATTCTTCCACATTGTAAAATATAGGTATCTTTTATCTCAATTACCAACCACACTTTCCACAGATGCCTGCATGTTATTCAGAACAAAATCTCTAAAGTTATTTTATAGTCAGATTTCAGAAGCCATTATATATATATATATATATATATATATATATATATATACATATATTTCATGAATATTTTAAATTACATTGTGAATCAATCATTTTCAGTCTCTTCCAAAGTCACAAAAAGATAAAATAATTTAAGCATAGTTTATATTTTCTAGGACTCTATAACTTTAAAGAGAACAAAGAGAAACTGCACTACTTGACATATGGTATGTACAAAGCAGTGAGAGTAGCGTTATCAGAGAATATACATTTTTTGAAGAAAAATTATCAAAATGTATTTCTTACTATGCTGACACATAATGTAATCACTGTCTCTAAAAATTCAAGTCATGGCTGTTAAAATTGGAAATAGACAAAAAGGTAAACTTTGAGACATTTTCAAGTTACCTCATTAACTTGGGGATGTCTTGAAATAATTAGCCTATCATTTTCCTCAATAAAGCTTTCTGCTCATAATTCTCTTTACAGCCTTCTTTATCTGCTTGTTTCTAAGACTATAGATTATATGGTTCAAGAAAGGAGGGACTATGTAATAGAACATGGTGTTGATTATGCCTTGAATTGTGAGTGAGCTGGAGGTTGGCTTCACATACACAACAGCACCTGAGCTGAGAAAGACTGTCACCATGAGGATGTGAGGGATACAGGTGGAAAAAGTCTTCCCTCATTCTCCTCTGGTTGGAAACTTGAGCACAGTAGAAAATATGTGAATATAAGAAATGGAGTTGCAAGCAAAGAAGCCATTGGCAATCAGCAATACAGAGACAAGAATTAAAATTTGATTGCTTAAGGTGTCAGAGTAAGAGAGTTTCAGTAAAGAGGGGACATCACAGAAGAACTGATGGACCACATTGGACTGACAGAAGGGCAGCTGGAATGTGCTTTCAGTGTGAAATGTTGATTAGGTCAGATCACTGATTAGAGAAGGCAGAGTCATATGGACACAGATCCAAGTGTTCATGACCACAGGTTATTGAAGGGGCTGGCAGATGGCCACATAGCAGTCAAGGGACATGATGGTGAGAAACAGCAGTTCTGTATAAACAAAGAAAAATGCAAGGAAGACCTGAGCTGCACATCCAACCATGGAGATTACTCTGTTGTCAAGCAGGAAGATGATATATGCCTTGGGGACAGTGACAGAAATGTAGCATGTGTCTAAGACAGATTCTTAAGGAAGAAATACATGGGGGGTATGAAGACTCTGGTTGAGGTGATTACAGTGACAATGAGAAATTTTTGCATCAGGATTGCCAAGTACATCAGTAGGAATCGCATGGCATGTAAGACTGAAATCCCAAACTTCAGAAAATCTTTTAAGCAGGAAGTCACTCACTTTGTTCAAGTTGGGCATTTTAATGTAATTTTCTATGGATGTGGAGAACTGAAAGCAAATAATCTCAAAAAATAAACATAGAAAATGAAGGGGAGGAAAAAATTAGCGTATGTACTTTTATAAACTCGTGTTTATCAAATTTCCTTCTCTGAATTGGTTGTATTAGAACATAACATAATATTTCCTCATCCTTCTTTTATATCATTTCCTTGTACCTTAATTTCAGGTTAAGTGTTAGCAGTAAAATGTAATCTTAAAGAACTTGTACCAATGTTAGCAAAAATTTCTATCACTTTAATAGCTGGAAAATAGGTACAATGGAATTTAAAGATTTGCCTGAAAGATTTATTGAATTAATATACCTAACTTCTATACACTAGACTCTTCAAAACTATTATCTATATGTTAACACATCATTTGTTCATGACCAAACAGAATTTGTTAAATAATAGAAGTCTACTAATTTATCTTCTTTTAATTTATATACAGTTGTAATCTCTAATGTGTCCTCTGGGTAGAAAAATTATTTTTTTCTCTTCTTTCACCATTATCTTTTTTGCTACTTATTTCATTTGGAAAATCACCTTTGAGAATTCCTCTCTCTGCAATCAGCAGCTACATGTATGTCTTCTTAGCAATTAACATATACTATATATTTTTTTAAATTTTCACATTTGATTCAACTCTCTTGCACTCTCTTTGTCTCTGTCAATTTTTCTAAATTTTTTTATTTAGTCCCTAATGGCTTAATTGTGATCTTTCCTTAGATTAGATACCATTATCAATCAAGAGACTATTAGCATGGGATTTTATTTAAAATATCTTTTGTACTTTTTGCTTAATCATATACTATAACACTATTTGTAAATACAAATCAAGAAGTAATGCACACAAATTTGCAAAGAGGAAAAAAACTGGGCCACTGGAAGATGAAGGAAACATAATAGGCAATGACTATGTAAGTGGCAAAGCATACCTTTCAAAGCCAGATTTCTGTTTATGGTGTAGTGGCTCATGGTATGTTTCCTCCTCCTGTATCCCTCATCCTTCTGAGTGTCACAGTTCCCTACACTCAAGTCTATGCTTCTTGCTCAGGCTGACCATTCATTTATATGGTTACATCCAAGCCTTAAAGTACTGCAGGAGGCTTTATCCAGTCATTGTGATCCAGTGCCTCTGCTCTCCCAAGGTTGTCCTCTATTTCATCATAGTCACACATCACATTAAAGATACATGGAGAAATAAGTTATCATTTCTCAGTGGTCAATTACAAATTGCATTTTTAGTACATTCATCATCCTTATTTGGGAATTCTAGTCTTTCACCTTCTCCTCTTCCCTTTCTTCTCCCTCTTATTCTCTATGTCTTCCTTTCTTTTGAAACTTTTTATCATGTTTCTCTTTTACCTCCTACACTGATTACAATCAGTATCTAACATAATTCTGACAAGAAACTAAGACTTAACTCATATATAATTTCAAAAGTAAATTCCTTAATGAACTTAGTTATCAAGACTAATTTCATTTTCTCTTGCTGCCTTGAGTATTTTCTCTTTGTCTTGAGCATTGGATATTTAGACAAGTATGTCTTGGAGTTGGCCTGTTGGGATTTGTACTATTTGGGGTGCGCTGTGCTTCCTGGATCTGCACATCCATCTCTCTCGGGAGGTGGGCAACATGGGAATCCCAGTGGGTTCCATGTAATATTTTGGGTAATCTAAGCACCTCTTAAAACATATTTATATATATATATAAATAACATTTTTGTAAGCAAATGCACATATATGCCTATATATTTATGTATCATTTTGCAAATGTTGGTATGTATTGTGAAAATTTTGATTTTTACCCACAATAAAAAAAAAAGACTAATTTCATGACATCCATAAGTGCTTCATTTACAATACTTTTAATAAAATATCTAATGAATCTTTAAATAGGTAAAACTTGGGAACATGCTTTAGAATATCCTGATTTTATTATAAAATACTGAATAGCATCTTAAATTTCATTCATGGAATAATTGAAAACCCCAGATAAATTTCTCAAAGAAATATATCCGATAACAGCTATTTCATTAATTTAAGATTTGCAAAAAATCTTAATTAAAAGATTTATAGAAACAATAAAACAATTTCTAAAACATATTCTTTGGGGACAGTTGCTGGAGGAGATGTAATTCTGCTAGACATTTTGTTTCCATTTTTACTCTCTGACTTTCTAACTATAAACATTTTTTACTATTATTATATATTTGAATATTTTAGGGCCAAAAATTTACCAATAAATAATACCTAAGTAAAAATGTGATGAATTTATTGAATGATAAATAAATAATTAATTCCACTACAATAAATCTTGATGATTCTAGAAAATAGGAATCATGGTTATAATAGTTTTCTTTTAACTTATGATAAGTATGTATTATTTGTAAGAGACAGTATTTATTGTTTAATTACTTCAAGTGACTAAGATAATGTATGTTGAGTCTTCTGTTATGTGTACATAGTTCTATGTTTGCTCATAAACCTGAATATAAGAATTTCAATTATCTGTGACATAAAGAGATTGTGTTCTGTACATTTTCAAAGTATATGTATTGTACATCATGGGTGAGCTAATGGATGATTCTCTCATAACTAATTCCTTGTTAATATTCCTTTTCATAACAGTTAATGTATGGTTGATGATTAAAAATGACTAGCTAAATACATATAATTAGCTCCCCTAAGCTATGCCTTTTCATTATGTAGGTAATAATCTTAAGATTAATTGCTTAATACAAAGTCAAATCAGACTAATAATTCCAAGCAGATGAAAAAGGAAAAGAAAATACTATAGTTTTTCATTTACTATTTATGTTTGTTTTGTTCCATAAATCAGTATAAAAATTTTGAAGGATTTTTTTTTAAATTGAGAAAAATTCCTTATCTGTAGCCTGGAAAAAATATTTTAACACAATAAATTACAAAGAAGACATTGTTCTCATTATTTAAATACCTTACCTATCTATATTTATAATGTATTTACATAAGGTATTATGTAAATACCTTACCTATCTATATTATCTATATTTTTACTCTTCTTAGCAGTGTTCCTCAACAAATAAGAGAACAGGTACAGAAAGAAGTGTGGTTGATTAATTGAATGAGGTAAAGGAGGAAGAAAAAAGAAATTAATAACAAAAATACTTAGAAGATAATATATTGTCTTCTTATGCCAGATATGCAAGTTGGGGGTTCTGGGACTGTCCAATCTGTTTCAGGTACAGGCAAGCACAAATGGGCAGATTTATTTGAAATACTGATTTTCAGAAGGGACTAATTCTGTTTCATAAAAATTGCCTCTATATTCAATTCCAGATGGACTTAGGGACAATCCATGTGAGCACTGTCTTGAGCAGCTATAATAGATAATGTCCAGAAGTAATTTATGGATATAATTGACTCTAGCTAATGAGAGGATGACATAAATAGAATCTGTGCATGAGCACAAATTTTGTACATAAAGAAATATTACTATATTGGAATCTATAAGATGTCATGGTGAATATTACTGAGGCAATAATTAAAGCAGAAATAAAGCTGAAATTCTTCTAATATTATGATAATTCTTATGGCTTCATTTTTATCTCTACCAATGGTGCCAGTCAATGAACAGAAATTCACAATTCTAATTAAGTATAATTCCATTTGTGTTTATCATATGATTAGTGCCTTTATAACCATGAGTCATAAGTTTTTGCTTATTGCAAAACAGGAAAACTGTCCTTTATATGGCTTTCTATAAGATATATTTCTTTGTTTTTATTTGTTTATTTGTTATATTGCCTTTCTCAATAAGCAAAAATATTTTCTTGTCCTCCACCTCTTAGTAATGGTTAAGAATTTGAGAATGTTGGAAAAGTTTTCTTTTTTCAAAACAGGTATCAAATTCTTCCAGTCACTTTTATCAAAAGGATCATTCTTTTCTCCTTTGAATTGATTGTTGTCTTGTTGTAAATAAGTATATATATGTGGGTCTATGTATGCATTCTCTGTTCTGTTTCATGGGTCTATTTATCAGTCTTTTCACAAATACCATTTGGATTAATTTCTGTTGCTCTGTAGATATGAATTCTGTCAGTGTAAATTATCCAACAATAATATTCTTCAAATTTGCCATAGAATATTTTGATCACTGGTTTTCCTAGATAAATTTTAAGAACAGCTCATTTTCAGAAATTACAAATACACACACACAAAGAAAACTATAGGCATTTTTATTCATACTTCATTAGATTGAGTAGATAGTTTAGTGTATTAGTTAGGGTTCTCTAGGGAAACAGAATCAACAGGAGATATCTGTCACTAATATATTTTATAAGAGTCTCTCAAATGACCATGGGGATACACAAGTCCAGGTTCCACAGGCAGGCTGCAAGCAAGGGACTCCAATGAAAGTCCAATGAAGGTCCTTGATGAGATTCTGGGAGAAGTTGGCTGTCCAAAGTTGAGCTGGGAAATTCTCTCTGAATGTTGAAATCACTTCTCCTTTTAAGGCATTCAACTGAGTGGATAAAAGCAACATCCAATGCTGATGCAATCTCCCTGAAAGATGCAGATGCAACCAGCCATCCACCCAGTAAACTCATAGGTGACTGAAGTCCATATATGCTCTTGTATTACAATTAGCACAGTGCTTGCTTGACCAAACACCTGGACACAATTACCTGGCTGAGTTGACACATTAGCCAAACCATCACAGTTAATAAGAATCAATAACTTACATAGTAGAATTTTGTTATATATGAATTACTTCAATCTCTCCATGTATAGGTCTTCTTTAATTTTTCACGATGATATTGTGCCCATGAATAAATCATATGCAGTTTTCATCAACCAATTCTTACATATTTGAAAAGATTTTATGCTATTTTTAGTGTTATTATTAAGTTTACTTATTGTTGAATATAAATAGAAGCACAATTAGCTTCAGAGTTATATGCCACAGAAGGTGATGAATTTAAAGTGTTTCAGGTGCCTGTCCTCACCCAGAACAATCAATACAATAAAGGTAAAGTAAAATGTCAGAGTCTACATTGTCAGAACTCTGAAGTACAGTGAATGGTTTTCAGCAAAAAATTAATATTGAGTAAAAACAAGGACAAATTCCAAGAAATACATGAACAACCTACATTTACTCCAGAAGAAATAAAAGACCTCAACAGACCAATTGAAAACAAAGAATTTGGACAACTTCTCAAAAACCTCCCAATAAAGAAAGCCCCAGGGCAAGATGACTCCACAAATGAATTCTAACAATCATTTCAAGAATTAATACCAATCTTGCTGAAACTCTACCCAAACATTAAATAAAGTGGTACACTATGTAATTAATTCCATAAAGACAGAATTATACTAATACTAGAGCTAGATGAAGATACTACAAGGAAAGAAAATTACAGACCGATTTTTCTAACAACTGCAGATGTAGAAATCCTCAAAAAAATACTTGAAAATAAAATCCAACAACACATCAAAAATTATACACCATAATTAAGTGGGATTTATCCCAATATGCAAAGTGGATAACACAAGAAAATGAATTAATGGACTACACAAAATTAACAAATCAAAGGATAATAGTCACATGGGCATTTCAATTGATGCAAAGAAGTCATATGAAAAAATCCAGCAACCCTTATTCATAAAAATGCCTCAAAAGATAGGAATAGAATGGAAGTTCCTCTACCAGATTAAGGTTATTATATAAAAACACACAACTAACATCATATTCAATGGTGAAAGACTGGAAATTTTACTAAGATTTAGAACAAAACAAGGATGCTTAATGTCACCACCGTTATTTAACATTGAGCTTGAAGTTCTAGCTATAACATTTAAGCAAGAAAAAGAAATAAATGACATCCAAATTGCAAAAGGAATTAAAATTTTCACTATTTCCAGACAACATAGTTCGTTGTATAGAAAGTCTTGAAAAATGTAAAACAAAGCTACTAGAGCTAATAAATGAGTTCATAAGGTGGCAGGATACAAAAATGTGTTTCTGTACATTAGTAATGAGCAATCTCAAGAGGAAATCAAGAAAAATTCCACTTACAGTAGCAACAAAAAGAATCAAACATCTAGAAAAATAATTTAAGTTGGGGTGTAAAGGACTTGTACACATAAATCTATAAAACATTGCTTAATGAAATCTAAAAGACCTAAATAAATATAAGGACCTTCTGTGTTCATAGATTAGAAGACTAAATGTTAATGTCAATTCTACCCAAATTAAATTCAATGCAATCCCAATCAAAATTCCAATAGCCAGCTTTGCAAAAGCAGAAAGATTAATTTATCAAATTTATTTGTAAGAATAAGAGGCCACAAATAGCCAAAAAATCCCTTATGAAGAATGAAGTTGGAGGAGTCACACTTTCTGACTGTAAAGCTCATTTCACAATCAGAGTGGTGATAAAAGCATGGTACTGGCATAAAGAAAGATATAGTCACTAGTGTAATCAAATTAATAGTTCAGAAATAGACTTTTGCAATGTTGGCCAATTGATATTTGACATCACTGCCAAGTCCACAGAAATGGAACAGAATAGTATTATCAACAAATGGTGCTGGGAGAAATGGATATTCATATCCAAAAGATTGAAAGAGTATCTTTACATCACACCTACAAAATTAACTCAAAATGGATCAAAAACCTTAAAATAAGAGCCAAGACCATAAAACTCCTAGAAGAACATAGAGTGAAGCACCTTCCTGACCTTGTGGTAGGCAATGGTTTCTTATATTTTATACCTAAAACACAAGCAGTGGAGAAAAGAAATAGATAAATAGGACCTTCTCAGTTATAAAACATTGACTAAAGGCAATTAAAAAAAAATACATCACAAATGTTAGTTAGGAAAATTGAGTGCACTACATGTTTTACTCTCCTCTATGCACTTATGCTCACTTACAAATCACTATTTAAATGAAATATTCTCTTGGAAAGCTATAAATCACATGAGTTAATTAGTTTAAAAATTGTGTGAAATATGTGTTTCACTCACTTCTATGCCCTTATCTCCCTTTACAAACAGTAGGTAAATGCTTTTTTTTCCCTTAGAAATCTGGAAATCACATATGTCACTTAGGTTTCAAAACTTAGTGAAACTCATATTTCTCTTGTCATTTTCATGCTCTTATTTCCACTTACAAAACCCTCAAACTTTAAAAAAAGAATTATTAAAAATCCTCAAACTCTCCTGCTGTTTAAATAGAATGGCAATGTATGGTGCTTCATGGATCAGCCCCCTCGCATAATATTTTAAAAACTAGAAAAACTTGCAGAATCATCTATCTGAAACTTGAGAAAAGAGTAAAAGTTTGTAGTAACTGGGTGAGTGATGAGTTATGAAAGCATAACTACAAAACAGTAGGAGAAGGTTGTAGTGCCACTGCTGGCCCCTGCACAAACTGCTCTATAGTGCAGTGTGGCACTGACCTATGCTTTCATAGTGTTTCCCTGGCTATATTTGGAGAGGAGAGATTAACCTTTATGCACTTCTTGGGTTGTATATATGTCAGTGCCATTCTATGGGTGGTAGTCTGAAAGACCTAGCCAAAGCTTTTGTCTCTGTCTCACTCATACAGTGAGAATCAGCATGTTCATAGGTAAAGCAGTTTAAGAAACAAACAATTCATGGTTGCAGTGAACTAAGGATTACTGGCTTTAAGATATACATTAAGGCATCCAGGATGCAGTGATAGTCTATTTCATAGGCTGTATAGAGGTCATTCAGATCCCTGTTATTTGAGGAATTTTTAAGGCTATGAGTGCATGCCAATGAAAATACACAGGTTCAGAAAATGCAACAAGGACCCCATACTTTCATCTCAGTTTCATCTCCTTGGTATAAGATCTAAATTCTGAAGAAGAACACCAGTCAACACAGAAGATATTTCCAAAGACTGTGAAAAATTATCTTTGTGTATTATTAGCTTCTGGTCCTCAAGGAAATCTCTGTTATATGTCTGAATGGATACAAATTTAAGAAATAAAGTCCTCAGGGACTAAAACCCAAAGATAATACATGAACATTTTAATATATGCAGTATACAACAAAGAATCATAAGACAAACAAAGGAACAGAGAGTGAAACCCCATCTAAAGGACCAAGGTAAAATTTAAAAGATCAAAAACAAAGAAGAAAAGATTTTGTATACAGCATACATGACTTTTTAAAAATTGATCTTCAAACACAAAGAAAGAACTAAAGAATATAAGTAAAACAGTAAATGAAAATATGAGAATGTCAATAAAAAGATAGCCTTTTTTTTAAAAATAAAGGAATCAAAAAGAAATACTTGACCTAAACATCACATTACCTAAAATAAAATATGCCTTAGATTCTTTCAAAAACAAATTAGCACTGGCAGAAAGAATCCTTGACCTCAGAGATAAGACAAACAAACTAATATAGGCTAAGGAACAGAAAGAAAAATTAATGAAAAAATTTTGAAAGGAGGCTGAGAGATCTGTGGGACAACATTATGCATACAAGTAAAAATATTATGGGAGTCTCAGATAGAGATGACTAAGAAAAATGGAAAGAAGGAATATCCAAAAAAATAATGGTGTAAAACTTCACAAATTAAATTAAAGAAATTAATATACACATTCAAGATTCTCAATGGAATACAAATATGATAAATCTGGGGGAAAAATACTCCTAAGATACAATACAATCAAATTGTCTTATCCCAAGGAGAAATAGAGATTTCTGAATGCTACAATGGAACAGCAAACCATCTGTATAGTGGGGTCCCAATAAGATAAAGTTCTGATTTCTCATCAGAACCTATGGAGGCAAGAAGGCAGTGAGAGTAAATATTCAAAGAACTGATAGAAAATAATCACCAGCCAAGAAATTTTTATCTCATAAGATTGTTTGACAATAATTAGGGAGAGATGAAGGTGTTCCCAGGTAAAAGAACCTGAAAGTTCATCACCACCAAATCTGACCTACAAGTGAGGATAAAGGTAATTTTTGAAACAAAACTAACAGAAAATAGACAGTTTTTCAAAGTACCATAAATAAATAAAGACCTTCAGTAAAGATAACTGTTATAGATTGAATTGTATACCACAATTTGGACTCTTGTATTGATTTCCTTTCTGGTGGGATTTTCCCATTCTCTAAGATTTCATCATATATAGGAAATAACATGTTACTTCATGTTAACATGTTTCACATCTGAATCAGATTGGGGTTTAATTCAGACTACTAGAGTCCTTTAAAGCAGAGTGAAATTCGGATGGAAAGGAAAGCAACAAGTGTCAGCAAGAAGCTGGAAAATGGAATCCAGAAGAGAAGACATCAATATGTGCATTTGATGAAAAATCCAATATACTTCAAAGTTTGCCGGCTAGACAAAGGATACAGGACTTTAAGAAAACAAGACCTCTTCTATCCTCTGAAACCATGAGGCAATAAATTCCAACTCATTGTGTGATATTTGTTTTAACATCTAGTAACTGGGAAACTGAAATATCAAAAAGCCTTTGTTATAATGAAATGTTTGGATATAACTCCATATTATATATCTTACATGTTATAAAATGCAAATGCATGAAAAGTAATGATATATCTATGTACAATATATAAAGAAAGCATTTTTAATAAATAAAACAGAAAGGTTGTGGGTGGAAAGGTATAGAAATGGCAAATATCTGCAATCACTTTAAATATAAATGGATTAAATTATCTGATCAAAAGGCAGATATTGGCAGAATGGATAAAAAACCAGAAACCATATATAAGCCGTTTACATGAGACTCAAAATAAATTAAAAAATACAAGAGGGTTAAAAGCGGAAGGATTAAAAAATCAGTGGATACAGTAATAAAAAAGACCTGATGTAGCTCTACAAATTTCAGATGAAATATACTTTAAATCAAAAACTCCCACAAGCAAAAAAGAAGAAAAGGGCATAAAGACAGTATAGTCAATTGAGCAATAGCAACAGTAAAATTCTGAACACATATGCACATAAAAGTAGAGCCCAAAAATATATGAAGCAAATATTGACAGATTTGAAAAGAGAAGTGTATGTTTCTACCTTCATAGCACATGAATTCAATACACCACTTTCAACAATGAATAAATTTACTTTAAAAAATACATAGAATATCTGGACAGAAGCTAATGAAGAAAGAGAAAGTTTAAATGAAACTATGAACCAACTATCTCTAACAGAAATATACAGAAAACTTTACACAACAATAGAATGACATTCTTCTCTTGTACCCATGGATCATTCCCAAGGATATGCCAAGGCTATACAAAACATTTTCAAAAACAAATTTATAGATGTTGAAATCAAACAGCAAATCTTATCTGGTCACAAATGAAGGAAGCTGGAAATCAATAAAAAGAGAGAACTGCAGAAGTCACAAATATGTGGCTATTAAACAACACATTCTTAAACAACCAATGAATCAGAGAAGAAATCTAAACAGAAATTAAGAAATATCTTCAGCTGAATGAAAATATAAACATGACATACCAAAACTTATGAATTGCAGTGAAGGCAGTCCTGAGAGAGAACTCTATAGTTCTAAATTCATAGAACAGAGAAGTGATATCTTAAATCAGAGACCTAACCTTACTCTAGGAAGAATTAGAGCAAACTAAATCCAAAATAAGCAGAAGGAAGGCAATAACAAAACTAATATAAGAGATAAATGAAATAGGGAATAAGAAAAAAAAAATGCATAGAATCAATAAAGCCAAATCTTGTTTCTATGAAAAGATCAATAAAATTAAAAACCTTTACCCAGACTGACAAAGAAAAAAAAAAGAGAGAGGACACAGATGACTAAAATCAGAAATGAAATGGAAGGCATTAATAATGATCCCTCAGAATTAAACAGGTATATGAGTGGAGTGGATATTATGAAAATTGTATGCCAACATATTAAAAAACCTAGATGAAATGGAAAAATTCCAATAATACAAAAATATAAAATACATAAAATATAAAAATTAAAAATATAAAAATGTAAAAAAAATATATAAATAATATGAAAACTCCTACACTGATTCAATAATATATATATATCAACAAATTAAAAATTAAACAATTAAAAAGACTGAGTCAATAAAAACCCTCAATAACAACAACAAAAAACAAAACCAGACAATTTCACTGATTAGTTTTTCCAAATGATCCAAAAAGCATTAACACCAATGCTTCTCAAATTCTTCCCCAAAATTCAAGGGTATGTACAACTCCCTAACTCATTGTATGAAGCCAGCATCAATTTATTATCAATGTCAGATAATGATATCATAAAAAATTACAAAGCAATATAATGTATATTAATATAGATGCAAAAATGCCCAACAAAATTCTAGCAAACTGAATCCATCAGCACATTTAAAGAATTATACACTATGTTCAAACTGGATTTATCTAAATTATGCAAAGTCATTACAGCATAAGAAAAAAATTTAATGCAATGCACCATGGTAAAAAAACACGTGGAAGGATGCCTGAAATTTCAGCAATGTCCTTGATAAAAATACAAAGAAAACCAGGAATGTAGGAAACTACCATATAATGGTAAAAGGATTTTATGAAAAATGCATAGCTAACATCATACTAAATTTTAAAAGTCTGTAAACCTCCCCCTAGAACAGGAACAGGACAAGGATACCCACTGCCATTTACATACTAGACATCCTATCCAAAATTATTTGGCAAAAAATGACATAAAAGGCATTCAACTTGGAAAGAAAGAAATAAATTCTGTTTAAAAATCAATTGATCTTATATTTAGAAAATCCTGAAAAATCTGCAACAAAACCCATGGAGCTCATAACCAAATTCAACAAAGTTGGAAGGGTAACAAAATATATGCACAAAAATCAGTGATGCTTCTATACACTTGTAATGAAATAAAACCTTGTAATCAAGCCAGCATGATACTGGCACAAGGATAGACATATAGAACAATGGAAATCATTGGAATGAAATTGGATGGATACTTCAGAAATAAAACCTCACAATGGCCAATTGATTTTTATAAAGTTGCCAAATTCACTCAATGGTGCAAGAATATTCTCTTCTATGCAAAAAATAAAGGGGTATCCCTTACCTCACACTAACGCACAATACTTAACTGAAAATGGATCAAACCTCTCACAATAAGATCCTAAGTGACACAACTACTGGAAGTAAACAAAGGAAAACATCTTAAGGACATTGTGTTTGACAATGGTTTATTAGATGTCACATCAAATGCAGGTCAAAAAAAAATAAAGGAATGGGAATTGAAAAAAATTAAAAATATGTTCATTGAAGGACTTTATCAAGAAAGTAATAACAACAACCAACAAATGGGAGTAATTATTTGGAAAACACTTATGTGATAAAATTTAATACCTAGAAATTTAAAGAAAACTTGCAATGCTGCACTAAAACAAAGAACCCCATTTTAAAAATAGTGCAGAATATTTGAATAGACATTTCTCCCTGGAAGTGATATAAATGAAAAATAAGCACATGAAAAGATGCCCTATATCATAGGCATTTAGGAAATTCAATTCAAAAATACAAAGAGATAGCATAATGCATTGAAAGAAATTGTTATTTTAAAAGTGTAAAGTAATTGCTGGAGAGGATGTCCATAAAGAACACTGATTGTTGGGAATGTAAAATGTGGCAGTAACTGTAGTTTTGGTATTTCTTCAGAAAGTTAAGTACAGAATTACCACATGTCTTGGTAATCCCACTTCTAAGTATATCCACTAATGCATTGAAGTCAGTGACTATTACAGATATTTTCACAGTAATATTCAAAGCAACATTATTAACAACAGCCAAAAATTGGAAGCAACCTAAGCATCTATCATCAGACGATTGGATTAACAGAAGGTGGTATACATATAGATAAATGATGCTTGAGTCTGTGTGTCAACTTGGCTAGGTTATGGTGTCCAGTTTTTTAGTCAAGCAAACACTGCCCTGATTGTTACTGTGAACATATTTCATGGATTTAAAGCATCATTAAATTGATTGCATCTATGGCCGATTATATCTACAGTCAACTAATGAGATTGTCTTCAACAATGAGAAGAATGTGAACAATGGAATCCCATCCAAGCAGTTGAAGACATTAAGGGGAGAAAACTAATGATTTCAGTAGTCAGAAAGAATTTCCATCTCTCCTTCAGCGAGCCTGTTTTCCATGGTAAATTCATTAAAAACATTCCTCAACATTCCCAGCTTTCAGCTTGCCCTACAGAATTCTGACTTGTATATACCCACAGTCACAGCCACAGTCACATGAGCTAAATTCTACAATATCATAATATTTACACTATATTTATAAATATGTTATACATATATTTATATATATGTATGTGTGTGTGTGTGTATATATATATATATATATCATCTCTGTTTTGTGGAGAACCCAGACTAATACAATATACAATGGCATTTTTCAGCTGTAAAAAGGAATCTATTAAGAAGTTTCGGGTCCCAGAATGGTTGCAAGTATGGCAGGGGAGGATCATTAGTGTGGGGTGTCAGTTATGGTGGAAACATGGGAGGAAGTTCACCTGGGCAAACATATAAGGTATATAAATATGTTCGAAGGTTAAGGGGGCATTGCCACTGTGGATAGAAATGAACACAACTGAAAGATTATTGAATTCCAATTCTGGGGAGTTCTGCCACATTTTCTAATGGAAAAGCAACAATCCCTCAATTACAGGGGCAGTGATTAGTGAAGAAGGATGACCCATTGATGGGCCCTTGATATTTACAACTATGCTTATGAACCTTTTGCTTTTGAATTTGCAACTTAGCTTAGTGTTGTAGGGTGCCTAAGAGTTACCTCCTGAAAGCGTACATGTTACTCAAATGTGGCCCTTCTCTAAATTAAATTCAGAATATAAATGCATTACCTTCCCCCCAGTGTGGGTCATGATACCCAGGATTGAGCCTCCCTGGCACTGAGGGATTGCTACCAATCACCAGCTGGTGATCCAACTAGAAAAAGACCTTGAATAAAAGGGGGAAAAGGTAAAGACAAATGAGTTTATATGGCTAAAAGACTTCAAAGTGAATCAGGAAGTTATCAGAGAGGTAACACTTATGTCTCAGTAGGATTTCATAGATAGCCAAAGTAGATATTATGCCCAAGTAGTGGGGTTCCTGAGAGCTCTGGAGACACTCAGGTCCTATGGTCATGGCACGTAGCTCCAGAGTTTGGTACCTTGCCAGTGGGCCCTACTTTGGAGTTTGTGCTCCTAAGTGTGACAGAGCTGGACTCAGTTGTGACTTCTCTACACATGCCTCTTCTATCACTTTTATTTGAACCTATAGTTAGTGCTAGAGTTGGGAGGTGTATATCCAAGAGGCTTAATCTCTGGGCTCTCCACATGCCATCTGGGCCCTAAGCCTCAGCAGATTTGCAAAACCTACTCTCCAGGGCTTTGGACTCAACCATGGACAAAGAATACAACAAGGATCCAAAAAAGTCTACAACTGCAGGCAAGAGAGTTCCATCTATCAACCATATGGGATTGAAGCCCCTTCTCAATTAGAGGGTGGACATGACCATCCCAGAGTCCTCAAGATTGAGGAATAAAATATGGAGTAGAGTAGACTTACTGGTATTCTAAGACTTATTGTGATTCTTGTAATAGAAGAAATTTTAGCATTGATGTGGAGACAGTGGCCATTGGAGGTACTGAAGTCAAAGAAAGGGAAAAATAGGTGCAATATCGGGGCATTTTCTGGACTTGGAATTGACCTGAATGGCATTGCAATGTCAGATGCAGGCCATTATATAGCCTGCCATATGCTACAGAATTGAGTGGGAGATAGTGTAAACTACAATGTAAACTATAATCCATGCTTAGTGGCAATGTTCGAAAATGTGTTCATCAATTCAATAAATGTACCACACTAAAGAAAGAAGGTGTTAAGGTGGGGAAAAGTGGGAGGTGTGGGGAATGGGGCATATAGGAATCCCTTATATTTTTTATGTGACATTTTATGTAATTTGAGTATTTTTTAGAAAAAATAAAAATATATTTTAACAATTAATTAACAAAAAAGGGAATCTAGTGCTGAAGACTGCTACAATATATTTGAACCTTGAAGATATTTTATGAGTAAAACAAACCAGATACCAAAGGAAAATATTGTATGTTTTCACTTATATGAAATAATTAAAATATAGAAATTTATAGAGCTAGGTATTAGAATTCAGTTTAACTGGGGCTGAGTTGGGGGTAGGTAATTTGGAGTAAATGTTTATTTGGTATGTAATTTCTGTTTAGGATAAAGAAAAACTATGATAATGGATGGTGCTGATGGTAGCACAACATTGTGAATATAATTAACACAACTATGTATATTTGAAAGTGGTTAAAAGGCCAGAATTTAGGTTGTACATATGTTGCAGAATAAAAAAATTTTAAAATGGTAGAATATAAACTATAGACCTCAGTTAATGGTATCATAATAATACCATTGTACCATCAAATGCTGAAGGAGTTCAATTAAAGGCCATGACTTGTGACAGAAAGCAGGCCTCCTTGGTATGTATGGGACAAACTGTCTAGTTTCAAGACACTAAGATAAGATCTGCTATGAGCCTGGTGCAGAAGCATTCTGTGCTTCAAGGAGTGTATCTGGTATATGCCAGATAATGATTAAAAAGATCTGTTATGTGCAGGAATGTAAAGAGAACTGAATCATTATTACTAAAGATATGCTGACTTCAGTAAAAAATGAGTTTAAATGGTTGGAAAAAAGACTATAAAATAGACAACTAATAAGGATAAATATGAATCTTCCAGTTTCACTTTTAATATTTCCATCATGCCATTCCCCTACTGGGATACTTTGGCAAGAAGAGGACATAATAGAATGGATATTCTTACCCAACAAAGATACAAAAATCCTTCATACTTATCCTGAAAAAATTACAGTAATAATATCAAAAGGCCATATTCGTCTGAGACAGCTTATGGCTAGAGATCCTGATAAAAACATCCTTGACATTACATAGCAGGAGCTTTCTCAGCTCTGGCAGTTCAGTAATTCTTGGCAAGTGGCCTTAGCAAATTTTAACAATTGATATTCATTTCCCAAATTCAAAATTTTTACAGTTTTTAAAATGTACTTCGGGAAGCGGCTGTGGCTCAATCAGTAGGGCTCCCGTTTACCATATGGGAGGCCCCGGGTTCGGTTCCTGGGGCCTCCTGGTGAAGGCAAGCCCGCCCGCACGGCGTGGTTAGCTAACCCAGCGAGCACAAGCAGCAAGGGGGGGATAAATGAATAAATAAATAAAATCTTAAAAAAAAAAAGACTTAAAAAATTAAAAAAAAAAAGATAAAAAAAAAAACGTACTTCATGGATTCTTCCTAAGGTTGTCAAACAACAACCACTCTCTGCTGCACTTACTTAGAACACTGATGGCAGCAGTAATGGAAATGCAGGCTATTTAGACCCAACTACAAAATCTTGGAAAACACCTTATTCTTCTGCCCAAAAGGTGGAACTAATGGCTGTTGTTCAATTGCTAACTGATGTTTCTGAGCCTTTAATTATTGTGTCTGATTCTGCTTATATCTGTCACACTGTTTGTCATATAGAAACAGCTCAAATAACTCCAATTTCTGAATCAGAAGTTATTTTCCTACAATTACTAAACACTGTTCATCAATGATCTAATCCAATTTACCTTACTCATATTTGTTCCCATTAACAACTTCCCGGCCCTATGGCTTCACAAAATGATTTGGTAGATAAGCTTATTGCTCCTACTGAACCTGCTGCTAATTATCATAAAGTTACACATTCTAATGCTTCTGGCTTATGTCATAAATATCCCCACTTAACAGAAAAAGAAAGTAAAAAGATTGTTAGAAATGTCCTACTTATAGGCCCATAAATGCCCCCACTTTCTCTCCAGGAGTAAACCTCTGTGGATAACATCCTAATGAAATTTGACAAATGGATGTTATACATGTGCCCTCTTTTGGCCACCTTCAGTATGTACACGTGACAGTGGACACATTTTCTAATATTATTTGGGCAACTGCTCATGCCGGTGAAAAGGCCTCACATGTATGTTCTCACTTACTATATTGTTTTGCTGTAGTGGGCCTGCTGGCACAGCTAAAAACTGATAATGGGCCTGCTTACCTTAGTCAATCTTACAAAAAATTTTGCAGTGACTGGAACATTAAATATGTTATAGGAATTCCATATAACCCCAAGGACAAGCAATAGTAGAAAAAAACAATCACTTACTAAAATTAATGTTGCAAAAACAAAAAGGGGGTGATGGAGGAGAATCTGCAAAAGACAAAATATCTAAAGCATTCCTTAACTTAAATTTTCTTAATAGACAATAAATTTATAATACCACAGCAGCAGAAAGACTGTGGGAGTTTAATAAAAAGAATGAAAATGAAAAATGCAGACAACCGATATATTGGAAAAATGAAACAACCAATAAATGGGAAAAAAGAGAGTTAAGATTTGGGGCCGAGCCCTTATCATTACAGAAACAGGAGAACAGCAGTGGATCCCCTCCAGAAGAATCAAGCCTGTAGTTGAAGATGCTGCTGAAACATAAACTATGGATATGGTGGTTTCACGTCAGATTAATTATAGGTAAAGTATTAGGTCAAGTAAGATACCATATCATAATTGCCCTTATTGGGCATACATTACCAACCCACCTCTTTTAGAGCTGTTAACCTGGGCTGATGAGTCTTACACTATTTATCTTAATCAATCTCACCATTTTCTGGGGCCTATAGACTTATAGCTACCCTTAAAGCCAAAAGAAGAAGGGAAATTTATAGAAAATTAACTTTACCTCTTATAGACCATCCTTTTTGTATTGGACATGGTTCCACATGCCTACAACCTCAAAATCGCAGCATAGTTTTAACAGAGAAAAATCAAACTCAAACTTATATTCTCATTTTCCCTTCTTTACCATATAAATAAAAAAAAAATACTGTAAATCTTGCATGTCCCTCTCAAAACAGATTACTAAATGACAAATGGCATGTATATCATAGTTTTACAGAAGTTGTGTTGTTTAATGATTCCTATGGAATTGTAAAGGATCAGGCCCTTTTAGGAAAGCCAATATCTGTTAAAAACACAACCATATCTTGGTTCATTAACAAGTCAACCATAAACATTGTGTCAGTAATTCTTATTCCTGAAATTTTGGTAATATGGCATTTACTAACAGCTCAATAAATTGGATAAATCAAAAAAGATTTATCCCACAACCATGGGACCCTAAACTTAACAAAACTCAAAATTATTTGTGGAAATTATTTTTGGGAACTGGTCCAATTTTCAAATGGCAAGGCAATAAAACGAATATTATCAGTTTACATTTCTTACAGTATGTATACAAGACCCTATAGTTTTTATCATTGGAAAAGTAACTTTTGGTGAAAGGAATTTTAGCTGCTCCAATTGCTCTTTATTTACATGTCTTAAGAATTCATTTTGCATGAAAATCAAACTCTTTTTATAGCAAGAAGAAGAAAAGGACTATGGTTACCAGTTCAGATGACCAGATATTGGCAACAGTCTCCAGAATCCCAGTTGCTGTGGCACTTCCTCAACCATTATTTAAAAAGAACTAAAAGACTTACTGGACTTTTAATAGCAGAAATTTTGGGACTGATTGGCATCATAACTGCCGCAGCCATCACTGGCAAAGCCTTGCATCAAGGAATCCAGACTTAACAACATGTTAAGGACTGGCATAAAAATGAAAGTGAGATGTGGCATAGCCAGTCTCATATTGATATGGAACTGAATAATTGTATGAATGATCTTGAAAAAACTATTATACATTTGGATAATCAAATCTATAATTTAAACTTGTTAAGAGCTCTTAAATGTGATTGATATGAAAGTTCTTTTTGTGTTATTCCTTTGCCTTATAATAATAGTGAGCATGATTGGGAAGAAGTAAAAAACTCATTTGATTGGATATAAGCATAATATTTCTTTAGTTATTTTAGAATTGCAAAAGAAAGCATTGAGCATGTCTCAAAATGAAAGAAATCCCTGGTGCAGAATTTTGGAATGAATTATCTGAAAATATAAATACTGTCAATACTTTTCACTGGTGGAAACAAAAAACAGTTCAAATATCATTTTGGATTGGATTAGGAACTATTGTTTTATGCATTTTAATTGTTTGTATTTTCTAGGGTAGAGTAATAACATATATTCATAGAAAAAATGAAAAATTAAATCAGATAAGTAATTTTATGTTAAGATACTTGGCCATGAAAAACTAATTTTACATTATTTGTGGTAGAAAGTAGTATATGAATAACCCCATGATTTTACTACTAATTATCTACATAAAAGCATACACATAAGGAATCTGAAGAGGTATGAAATATAAATGAAATTGACTTCCATGTAAGAGCCCAAAAACTTGACTGGTGGCCAATGACGGGTAAGAGTCTCAGAGGAGGACAACCTAAGACAGGCACAGTCACAAGAGCCTATGGAGGAAGACAAGTTTGACAAGAGGTCACCTTGTATCATTTTATATAATGGTTCCTATGATCTTCACTTAAAGAATTAATTAATGAAAAGGGGGAAATGAAGGAGCTCAATTAAAGGCCATGACTCATGACAGAAAGCAGACCACCTTGGTATGTATGGGACAGGCTCTCTAGTTTCAAGACACTAAGATAAGATCTGATACGAGCCTGGTGGAGAAGCATTCTGTTCTTCAAGGTGTGTATCTGGTGTATGTCAAATAATGATTAACAAGGTCTGTTACATGCAGGAATGTAAAGAGAACTGAACCATTAACCCTAAAGATTTGCTGACTTTAGTAACATGTAATGCATCACATATGTATTAACTTTGCACATGCGCACACATATTTTCCTTGTTCTAAAGCTAAATAAGAGCCATGATGTTTCATGCAGTGGAGCCCTACTTCCCTTGGATGGAGGGTCCCCTGACCCCAGCTGTCTCTTGTTTCTTTCTCATCCGCGGCACTGTTTTCACAGACCTAGTTCCTGAACATCAACAAATTGCAACAAAATTACCTAACTACTAATATGAAAAATTGTACATATGAGTGGAGTATATGGGAACTCTGTACTTTCTGCATGATATTTCTGTAAACCTACAACTACTATAAAAAATATTAAAAAAAAGAAACCTGCACTTTATTTACGAAAGTCCTGGGAAATTAGGCAATTATGATGTGTGATGGGTTTTACAATAGGTTTGGACATGGGGGATTTAGCATCATTGATGAGCTTTCTTGTGGGGTTGTAGATGAAAGGGACATTGCAAGGACAATTAGGAGTGAGCCAGGCAAAGATTCAGAGGAAGAAAAATCCATCTTATATCAGTCCATTTTGTTCATTAATGAATATGCCTGGCCTCATAAGGCTCTCTGCAATATCTGATGCAAAGTTTTACAATATTTTGATTTGCTAATCTAAAATTAATAAGGTTAATAGGAGGTTAATAAACATCCTTTTTACACATTTTGCCTTATTTTTCCAGAACTACTCAGGTATTCTTCAAGATAAAGGGATCTTCAACTCTTTACCTCTAATTCCACATAATGCATATGAATTACACTTACATGAGAAAATATGTTTAAAATATCATTTTATAACATATATTTAAGATTCTGCTGTATGCATTTGCTTATTCTACTTATTTTAAGTCAGTAAGCTCATTGAATATTTGACCTTTTGTCCCTGACTCATTTTACTTAATATGTCCAGGGAATGGTTTGGGAATAAGGAATGGGAAATAAAGTCTTAACATATACAAGGTTACTGTTTGGAATGATAATAATGTTTTTGTAATGGATGTGTTGATGGTAAAATGATGTAAAAATGCAATTAACAGAACTTAAAAATATATCTGAATGTGATTAAAACAGAAAATGCCAGATTGCCTATATGGTTACAGCATAAAATTAAATTATGGATTATAGTTTACAGTACAAGTATATAAATGTGCTATCATCAATTGTAACAAATGGCCCATACCACTGCAAGGTTTCAATAATAGTGGAATATATGAGAATCCAATATTTTATGCATGTAAACCCATAACTTTTCAAATAAAGAAAAACTAAAATATTATATAATTTCATTTTTTATTCAATGTATTTGTTTTGATAAATTACAGACATGTTGGTAGAACCAGATACAAGAAAAAATATAAAATAAAAGTTTGTGACCCTCAGTGTCAAGTGAAATGGCTGTTTTATATATTTGTATGTGCACAGAAAGTAATGGAAATGTAATCTTATTGAAAACAAAATAATTTGAAAGTTAAAGAGCAGTAACCTTATTCCTCCCAGTAGCCAGTACACCCAGGCTTGTGCCTCAGGAAGAATCAGCACAACATGATGGTGTGGGAGTTGCTATTCCCAAACTGCCATGCCTTGCCCTGTGGAGGGCAAGAAATAGAAGCTCTGCTCCTTGGAGTCACAGCTACCTTGGAAATGCCAGTGAAAGCAGTCTGTGGGGGTTAGGCCATAACCACAAGCAGAACCCCAGTTAGGGCAAGCCAGACTAGAAGGAGTGAGCTGCAATTTCTTTTTGTTTGTTATTAAACCAAGGGAACCAGGAAAACATGAAAAGCAGACAAGTTATAATCCTGTAGAGAGATGGAGTCTGGGTATTTTTCCACAGGGCATGAGGCAGAACAAGTAACATAGGTGTCCTTTGTCTTCTCTCCGACGTTGCCCACATAACACTGTACCTAAAAGCTGGGAGAGATGCAAGTTTAAGCAGAGAGTAGGTAGTGAATAAATGTTTTAAAAGATGTGTATTGTATATATTGGGTGCTAATTGTGTGTAAGGCATAGTACTAGGAAGTGAGGGAGATGCCAACAAAAGCACAACCACTGTTTTCAGGAAACTTTCATTTTGGTGGGTCATAAGGCAAATACCTAGGTGATTCTTAACCCAGGTGAACAAATGTGTTTTGTTTCACCCTCATCTTTTTCTTTTTTATATTTTTTAATAATATGCCAAAATATGCTACCATCTGTATAAAAAGATATTGTATGTCTGTGTGTATGTTTGCTGTATACATGAATTTGTGTTGACACTCGTCTGAAAGGATACAGAAGAAAGTGTTTAGCAGGGATGGCCTCTGGAGAGGGAATTATTGCAATGTTTTATAGTTTCTTTTAAAGGTGTTATAACTTGGTGGTTATATAGGTCTGAGGAAGGAATGCTAAGGACATGAAGTCTTTCTTTTGGATTAATGAAATTGTTCTAGAAATTTTGAGATGATGAATGTACAATATTTTGTTCATACCAAAAGCCATTGATTATACACTTTGGATAGATCATGTGGTATGTGAATATATCTCAGTAAAACTGCTTCATTAGGAAATAAATAATTGTGCAAGAATAGACAGAAACAGCTTATGTACAACAGGGGAAACAGGAAGATATTGAGAGGTGAGGAATTTTCTTGTTTCTTTATCTGTTTTTTTTTGTTTATTATTATTATTGAAACAATGAAAATGCTCTAATAATTGTTAAAGTGATAAACATACAAGTATGTGATTATATCAAATACCATTGATTGTACACAATGGATAAATTGTATGCTTTATTAACATGTATTAATAAAATTGATTTGTTTAAAAAAATCAAGCAATCAAAAAAGATGGGATAGTCACATAAAATTAAGATCTGGCTTTACAATACAACTCAGAAGCTCTGGCAGCCCTGGAAATATATGCAACTAGCAGCAGTATAATGATGCCTCCTGCAGGTTTCAGAAAAAGTTTCCTGAGGAGGTCTTGGCAGGGATCAATATTGCAGGCCAGATGAGTTGGCAAGGTAAAGAGATGGTAGGTGGAGGGACAGCATGGTGTGCAAAGGGATGGCCTGTCTGAAATGCAGGGTGCAAGGCAGCAACTGGCCATGAGGCTGGAGTGCTGGGTAGGGTGGTCCATTTCACAAAGAACTTCATGTACCCTGAAGAAAAATATATGATTTTTGGAAACTGTGGAAGTTAGGGTGGGAGGGAATTTGTGTCGTAAACAATTATCCTTACAAAAAGAGAAATCTGGCCTTTGCCATTGACATCTGTGAGGCGATCTTTAGGGCGTTGGATGTACTGCCTTACAGGATGGTCTTTGTTTGCATGGGGTCTTTGGGTAAAAGACAATCTAACAATATTATTTAGGATTTGGGCTTCAGCCTATGCTTTATCAGTTCTGCCTTTGAAGGAAAGGGAACAAAAAGGCTTACTGATGTCAGTGAGGGAATGGAGA
Source organism: Tolypeutes matacus (assembly GCA_026826555.1). Taxonomy (NCBI): domain Eukaryota; kingdom Metazoa; phylum Chordata; class Mammalia; order Cingulata; family Chlamyphoridae; genus Tolypeutes; species Tolypeutes matacus. The sequence continues at coordinate 522,478 of JAKSZT010034205.1, read as the reverse complement.
GTACAGGTCAGCTATGCAGGTGTGATTGAGATTCAACAATCATTATGGACCTTAAGCCTTTGGTAAACTTCCCTGGTTTGTGATAATCCAAGGGGATATTCATGCATTGATGCAAGGGAACAAACATGTCAACAACTCCACATGGAAAGAACAAAGAATGCTCCACATTTGTTACTTATCCAGACTATGCCTGATGTGCTTCTTCTCATGCATGCTTTTAATCTGTAATCTGCATTATTTTCATGCAATAAGCCATAAACCATGGGCATAACAGTTTTCACCAAGGTCTCTTTGTCCATCTAGCAAATGATCAAAACTGAGATTGGTTTTGGGAAGTCCCTGACTAGATTCAATGTCTCTAAAGTCTCCCACAATCATGTTTAAGTCCTAACTCCCAGTTCTGTGGATGTGAATTCATTTGAAAATCAGATCTTTCAAGATGTTAAGGACAGCTGACTCAGGGTTGGCCTTGATTAAAAAAAAACTGGAGCCCTCATAGGCAGAAGAAATGGGACTCAGTAAATTATGAGTCAGAGGAGGAGTCACAAGTACTAAATCACTATGTGATGGATGAAGAGGTTGCTTACCAGCAAACCACCACCAGAACTCAACAGATTTTGGGGAAGTCATGGCCTGCCAAAACCTTAAAATTGGGCTTGTAGCCTCCAATAAATTCCTACTGTTTAAGCCAAACACTCTGTGGTAATTTGGTATAGCAGCCCTGGGAAATTAAGAAAACCCTCAATGTATAATTGTTCCCAAGTAGGGAAGTCTTGAATGGAATTTCCCTGAAAATATTTCCTTGCCCAACTGCTCATAGCATTGAAGGATTCTAAGCTGCAAACTGGCATCAAATTTACACTTCAGAAAGACACCAGAGTGGAAGAAGATTGGAGGAGAAAAAAACTAATGTAATAGATCAGAGACGTGGGTCTGCAGTAATATAGGCATAAATGGTGAAAGCCTAAACTGTGACAACGGCAGGGAGACAGATATCAGGGTCATTAATGGCAAAGACAATGCAGAAATGCTGAAAAGGTACATCTCCTTAAATGCAAGGAGAATCCCATGTATTAAGTTCACTTTCAGGGTAATTAGCTCCTTCCCTACTTCCAGGCACCAAATGGTCTCTGATTTATCAAACTGCCTTCTCTGGAGAACATTGTATAGGAGATTAGAATTTCAGGCACAGAAATTTAATTCTTCTGGCTTAACAAAGACTCTACAGCCACCACCTAGATATATTATATGTCCTTTTGAAATAGATTTTCTTGACTCTGTCTTCACCCATTCCATCTTATAAAGTCAATACTAAAGACCTTTATGTTTTCCTCAGCAGCCAACAGGTTGATGCTCCTTGGAAGATTACATTAGGAAAGAATTTCCAAACAGCATGTCTCCCCTGTCAACAAACAGACTGCTCTGGTCACACCATGGTCAAAGTTAGAGGTGCATCCCCTTCCCTCCATTGGTTCTGAAGTTCAAGTCAGGGAGTAAAGGAAGTAGCCTGGATCTTCTGTGAATTGCTTTTCCCTTGATATTTGCTTTATCAGTTTGGAGTCTTACCCCAAAAGCAGAAACAGGTAGGTTCATTGAAGGCAGGAAACAAATTTTGACTGCCTTAGTGTGCCTGCTACAATACCCATGACAATATTTGATAACATTTGCTTGGATCAGAGTTGAAAATATTTTCCTTTTCAGTATTGCTGGCCAGCTACCAATTGAACAATGTGTGGCTTCAGACTTCATATATGATTAAAGAAATATTCAAAGCAATATCCAATCCACTGTTAATAACTTAATAATAGGTAATTACTCTTGGATAGTTATGTACCAGATGCTCTGCACCTTCTAATATTCACATTAAACCAAAGATGAAGTTGGTATTATCATTTTCATGATACAAATGAGTGAACTATGATGTTGAGACTGATTGACCTAAGGGCATACAACTATTAAGTGGTAGGAGCTGGTATTCCTACCCAGTGAGCTTAAACATTATGCTACATTGATTCCAGAGTCTGAGACTCCCTTTCTTGAGGGGCTCTGAGTTTTGCACACAATACAGATGCTTTCAAATTAGGGTTAATATTTAAACTCTACAGCTGAGGATGTACTGATAATGCCCCTTTTGGTGACGAATGGCATATGGGATACAAGGCTGAGTTGGTTGTGTGGACAGGATGGAGGGAGTGCAAAACACACCACACATAGCATCACAGCACAGCTGTGGCAAGGAGGTATAATGCATTTACTGAAGCCTGTAGAAGAGCTGGGTCAGAGCAGCAACAATCCTAACCCAACAGCGATGCAGTTCTGTAGGAAGACCAATAAAATGTTTCAATAACCTCTGAGGAGATATGTTTGGTCTATGCAATGAAGGTCTTCGTAGGCTTTTTAAAAATATATTTTTATTGAAATATATCATTCACACATGAACATGCATAAACAATAAGTTTATAGTAAGGATTGTGAACTTACAAAATAAACATACATAACATCATACAGGTGTTTCATACATCACCCCTCCACCAACACTTTGCCTTGTTGTGAAATATTTGTTGCAAATTATGCAAAAGCATCATCAAAATATTACTACTAACTATAGTCCCTATCTTACATTTGGCTTATTTTCCCCCAACCTACCCTAGTTTTAAAAATATATATTTTTATTACAGAGGTTGTGAAGTTACAAAGCAATCATGTATATGTGTAGAATTCCCATACAACACAGCTTCACCAACACATCACACTGTGGTGGAACATTTCTTACCAATTATGGGATAATATGATCAGCCAATTACCACCAACCATGGTCCATACCATACATTTGGCACACTTTTTCCATACACCTCCATTACTAACACACTTCATATTTGGCATTAATGCAAGGAGAATATAGTATTACTGTTAACCACAATCTATAGGTCAGACCAATTGTAGTATTCCCATGCTTCTGCACAGTCCCATCACCCTGCAATAGTGACATACATCTGCTCTAGCTTACAGAAAGACACTCTTTCATTTGAACCCTCAACCACAATTCTCATCCATCTCTGGGTTCACTGTGTTATTCAATCCCTAGATTATTCTTAAGCTTTCTTTCAATTGAAATTTACTTCCCCAGACTACACTTTTCAGCCACAGTCCCATTTATATACCAGCTGCTACTCACTAAAATGCATTACCATCAACTCTATACATTTCCACAATTTGTCAATTGTTAATTAAAACTTTTACATACATTAAGCATCAGTAATTCTTTTCAATCCTCCTCTTATCTTCTAATAACCTATACTCTAGGTTTTAACTCCATGTATTTATTTTTCATATTTATTTCATATTAATAAGACCATGAAACATTTGTCCTTTTGTATCTGACTTGCATCACTTAGTATAATGTCTTCCAGATTCTTCCATGTTATCATATGTGTCCCAATTTCATTTTTTCTTACTGCAGCATAGTGTTCCCTTGTATGTATATACCACTTTTTTTAATCCATTCATTGGTTGATGGACACTTGTGTTGTTCCCATCTTTTGATAATTGTGAATTACACTGCTAGGAAAATCGGTGTGCAGATGTCTGTTCATAAAATAGTTTTTAGTTCTTCTGGATGTATTCTTAGTAGATGAATTTCTGGATCATACTGCAGATCTATATTTAGCTTTCAGGTGAACTGTCAAACTTTCTACCACAGAGGTTGCACCATTTAACAATCCCAGCAACCATGAAGGAGTGTTCTTATTTCTCCACATCCTCTCCAGCACTTATTGTTATCTGTTTTTTTTTTTTTTTTTTTTATGGCAATTCTATGTGGTGTTAAATGATATCGCACTGTTGTTTTGATTTGTATTTCTCTAATAACTAGTGATATGGAAAATTTTTCAAGTGCTTTTTGGCCATTTGTATTTCCTCTTTGGAGAAATATCTAAAACTTTTGCCTATTTTTTTTTATTGGATTGCTTGCTCTTTTATTGTTGAGTTGTATAATCTCTTTATATAGAATGGAAATCAAACCTTTATCGAATATGTGGTTTCCAAATATTTTCTTTATTTGTGCGGGCTGCCTTTTCACCTACTTGATAATGTCCTTTGAATCACAGAAGTGTTTAAGTTTGAGGAGATCCCATTTATGCATGTTTTCTTTTTTTGATTGTGCTTTCAGTGTAAGGTTTAAGAATCTGCCACCTACCATCACGTCTTGAAGATGGTTCCCTTAATTTTCTTCTAGGAGATTTATGGTACTTGCTTTTACATTTAGGTCTTTGATATGTTTTGAGTTAATTTTTTTGTATAACATGTGAGATAAGGGTCTTCCTTCTTTCTTTTGGCTTTGGATATACAGTTTTCCCAGCACCATTTATTGAATAGGTTGTTCTGTCCCAGCTGAGTGGGTTTGACAGGTTTGTCAAAAATTTCTTGGCCATAGATGTGAGGCTCTGTTTCAGAACCATCATTTCAGTCCCATTGGTCTATGTGTCTATCTTTATGCCAATACCATGCTCTTTTTACCACTGTAGCTAGGTAATATGAATTAAAGTCTGGAATTGAGCATCATTCAACTTCACTTTTCTTATTAAGAAAATTGAGCAGTCTCATAGATCTATTGTCTGTAAGATAGTTTTACAAGAAATAAAAGGAGAAGAGAAGGCCGTGAGTCATCACCCATATGACCATAACCTATGGTAAAGTAAGAGGGTAGTTGAGTATTGAAGGGATAGGACAGAAAGGTAGTGATATTATTGGGTTGGGTAGTGCAGGGTTGACAGGTGGGTAGATTGGGAAGGGTGGGCTAGAAGGTCCATGATACTGGGGGTGGGAAGGGTTGGGAAAGGAACCAGGTGAACACTGGGGATTTGTGGTTATGAGGTTGAAAGTACAGAGGTGGGAATGTTCTTATGGCAATATGACAAGGTAGGGTCACTGGTTTAGGGTGTTGGTTGGGGGACAGGGTGCACCTGGAGCAGGCTTCTAAGGTGTGTGTGACTGTTCATTCTGTCATAATGTGTTACATGTAACTATGAATCTTATCATTCAATGAGTCAAGCCAGGGGTCATATGCCCCGTGGGAATAGGGTGGGAGGAATAGAATAGTTCAACCAGAGGGTATTTATTGGTCAGTGGAAATGTTTTTCATTACCATACAGTGATGGACACAAGACATGGTAAATATCAAAATTTATAAAAGTGCATGGTCTAAATGTAAACCATACTATAAACCATTGACAATGTTTAGTAACTATTTTTCACTATTTGTATGTCAGTTATAACAATGGTACTATCCACATATAAACAGGTATTAATATGAGGGGATGAAAGGGGGAGGATGTTGGATATATGCGAGTCTCATGTATTCTGTATGTGACTTTGCTATGACCTAAAACATTTTTTAAAACAAAATGAAAAATAGTGAGACACTGGGGAATGAGAGGGGGAGGTGCCACGGTGCAGACTGGACACCAAATATTGCAGTGATGAAAGGCAAAAGGTAAAAAAAAATTAAATATATTTTTTCATTTTTTTAAAAAAAGTGTCCCAATCTTTTAATTTTATTTTATTTTTAGTTTTTTTTAATTATGTATTTTATCTCTTACATTAAACTTATTATTATGTCATTTTCATGTTAATCATATTCAGCTACTGTAATGGCTTCATGTTAGAAGAAGCTTAGGATTACAGAAGGGTTACAATGGTGGTGGGGGAGGATAATTGGTGTGGGATGTCAAGGATGGGTAATGCATTGGACAAAGTTCAAATGAGCATAAAAATAAGGTATATAAAAATGTTCAAATGTTCAAGGGGCATTGTCACAATGGGTGGAGAATCACTCAATAATGAGAGAATACTGAATACCCATCCTGGGGAGCTCTACCACATTTTCTAAGGGAGCAGCAACAGTCCCCCAAGTGCAGGGCAAGTGACTAGCAAAGAAGGATGATCCACTGATGGACCATTCATATTGATGACTAGCCTTATAAGTCTTTGCTCTTGAAATAGAAACTTAGCCTATTTTTATGGGGTACCTAAGGGTGGCCTCCTGAAAGCCTCTTTTTTGCTCAAATGTGGCCTCTCTCTAAGCCAAACTCAGCTTATGAATACATTACCTTCCTGCCAGCATGGGACATGACTGCCAGGGTTGAGGCTCCCTGACACTGAGGGATTGCTACCAAGTGCCAACATGCAATGTGACTGGAAAAGGACCTTGAGTAAAAGGGGGAAAATGTAAAGACAAATGAGTTTATATGGCTAAAATACTTCAAAATGAGTTGGGAAGTCATCCCAGAGGGAACGCTTGCTCACATCTCAATAGGATCTCATAGAACTACAAAGTGAATATCACCCTAAATAGTGGGACTCCTGAAAGTTCTGGAGACACCCAGGTCCTATGTCAGTGTGGATGGCTCCGGAGTTTGTTGTCTTTCCAGTGGGCTTTACTTTGGAGTTTGTGCTACTGAGAGTGACAGAGTTGGGCTCAACTATGTCTTCCCTGCACATGGCCCATCTGCCTCTTCTATTCAAACCTATACTTGGTGCCAGAGTTTGTAGGTGTACATCCAGAGACTTGAGTCTTTGTGCTGTTTATGTACCAGCAGGGCTTGGAACCTCAGTGGAGCTGCAACTCCTACTCTACAGCTCATTGGACTCACCCAGGACAACTGGTGGGGAGATGATGGAAAACAGCCATCTCAGGGAATGGAGAGTCTGCAGCTGTGGCAGGATAATCCCATCCATCTTCCCCAAGGGATATAAACCCTCTCTCAATTGGAGGTGGAGTGAACATCACCATCCCAGATTCCTCAGGATGGGAGGAACAATTATGGACTAGAATGGACTTACTGGTATTCTGCTATAAGCATATTGTGACTAAAGCATTGGAAGAAATTACAACGTTGATGTAGAACCAGTGGCCACTGGAGACTTGGGGCAGGGAAAGGGAAAAGAAGTTGTAATACAGGGGCTTTTTTGGACTTGGGAATTGTTCTGAGTGACAATGCAATGACAGATATAGGCCATTTTATATCATCATATAACATGCAGAACTGTGTGGGAGAGAGTGTGGTCTATAATGTGAACTATGGGCCATGCTTAATGGCAAAATCCCAGGATGTGTTTATCATTTGCAATTAATGTAACATACTAATGAAGGATGTTTATGTGGGAGGTTGTGGGAGGTATGGGAGCTGGGGCATATGGGAAGTCCTATATTTTGTGTGTAACATTTATGTAATCTAAGTATCTTTTTTAAAAAAATTAAAAAATATAAATAATAAGGAAAAAAATGATGTTTTTGGCTGTTTGGGGCCACTTACCCTTCCATATCAATTTGATAATTGTGTTTTCCATTTGCTTAAATAATGCTGGTGGAATTTTTATTGGGAGTGAATTTAATCTGTATATCAATTTGGGTAGAATTGACATCATAACAATATTTAGTCTTCCAACACATGAGCATGAAATAATCTTCCAAATATTTTGGCCTTTTCTTATTTCTTTTAGAAATGAATTATAGTTTCCTGAATACAGATGGTTTACATCATTGGTTAAGTTTATTACTAAATATTTGATTCTTTTAGTTCCTATTCAAATGGAATTTTTTCCCCTGAATTCCTCCTCAGAATGTGCATTACAATTGTATAGAAACACCAATGATTTTTAGGTACTGATATTGTATCCTGACACTTTACTGAAATTGTTTATTAGCTCTAGCAGCTTTGTTGTAGATTTTCCATATAGGATCATATTACCTGTGAATAGTGAAAGTTTACTTCTTCATTTCTGATTTGGATGCCTTTTATTTCTTTTTCTTGCCTAATTGCTCTCGCTAGAACGTCTAGCACTATACTGAACAACAGTGGTGACAGTGGGTATCCTTGCCTTGTCCCTGATCTCAGTGGGAATGTTTTCACAGTTTTTCAACATTGAGTACAATGTTAACTGTAAGTTTTTCTTATATGGTCGTTATCATGTTGAGAAAGTTTTCTTTAATTCATATTTTTTGTAGTTTTTTTAATCAAGAAAGGATGCTGTATTTTGTCAAATGACTTTTCTGTGTCAATCAATAAGATCATGTGATTTTTCTACTTTCATTTATTAATGTGGTGTATTATACTGATTGATTTTCTTGGGCTGAACCACCCTTGCATGTCTGATATAAAATTCACTTGATCATGATGAATAATTCTTTTAATATGTTGTTGGATTTGATTAGTACATATTTTATTGAGGATTTTGGCACCTGTATTCATTAGAGAAATGGGTCTGTAATTTTCTTTTTCCATAATATCTTTATCTGGCTTTACTATTGGGTGTTAATGCCTTAACAAAATGAGTCTGGTAGTGTCCCTTCTTGTTCAGTTTTTTGGAAAAGGTTGAGTGAGATAGGTATTAAATCTTTGAATGCTTGGTAGAACTCACCTGTGAAACTATCTGGTCTTGGGCTCTTCATTTTGGGGAGCTCTTTGATTACTGTTTCAATCTCTTTATTTTTGATTGGCTTGTAGAGGTCTTCTATTTCTTCTAGGGTCAGTGTATGTTGGTTTGCACATTTTTAGGAATTTTTCCATTTCATCTACATTGCCTAGTTTTTTGGCATAAATTTGTTCATTATATCCTGTTATGATCTCTCTTTTTTCTGTGGGGTCAGTAGTAATGTTCCCGTTTTCATTTATTTCATTTATTTGCATCTTCTCTCTTTTTTCTTAGCTAAGGGTTTTTTAATTTTGTTAACCTTCTTGAAGAACCAACTTTTGATATTGTTAATTCTCTATATTGTTTTTTTTTTCTTCTCAATTTCATTTATTTCTTTTCTGATCATTGTTATTTCATTCCTTCTATTTGCTTTGGGATTATTTTGCTGTTCTTTTCTAGTTCCTCCAGCTGTGTAATTAGGTCATTGATTTTGGCTCTTTCTTCTTTTTTAATATAAGCATTGAGGGCTATAAACTTTCTTTGCTGCATTCCATAAGTTTTGATAGGTTGTGTTCTCATTGTCATTCATCTGGAGATAGTTACTGATTTCTCTTTAAATTCCTCTTTGTCCCAATGATTATTTAAGAGTGTGTTGTTTAATCTCATGCATATGTCAATTTTCCCTTTTTCTGATTTTTGTTGATTTCCCACTTTATTCCATTATGATCAGAGAAAGTTCTCTGTATAATTTTGATTTTGTTGGATTTTTAAAGACCTACTCTGTAATCCAACATATGGGCTATCTTAGAGAAATTTCCATGAGCACTTGAAAAGAATGTGTTTTCTGCTGCTTTGGGATGCAATGTTCTGTATATGTCTATTAGATTTATTTCATTTATCATATTATTCAAGCTCCCTATTTCTTTATTGATCATCTACCCAAATGTCCTATCCAATGCTGAGAGTGGTGTATTGAAGTCTCCAACTATTATTGTAGAGAAGTCTATTTCTCCCTTCAGTTTTGCCAGTGTTTGCCTCATGTAACTTGGGGCATCCTTGTTAGGTGCATATACATTTACACTTGTTATTTCTTCCTGGTGAATAATTTTTTTTATTAATATGTAATGTCTTTCCTTGTCTCTAACAGTTTTGCTTTTAAAGTCTATATCATCTGACATAATATAGCTACCCCCAGTGGGCTTTTTTTTGTTAATGTATGTGTGGAATATCTTTTACTAACCTTTAACTTTCAATCTATTGTTATCCTTGTGTTTAAGGTGAGTCTCTTGCAGACAGCATAGAGATGACTCATATTTTCTTATGCATTCCACCAGTCTGTGTCTTTTGATTGGGACATTTAATCCATTAATATTCAATGTTATTACTCTAAAAGCAGTTCTTATTTCATCCGTTTTGATCTGGGTTTTACTTGTCATTTTATTTTCACCACTTTGTTTTGACACTTTTAGTTACTGTTACTGATACAGATATCATTTCTAGACTGTCTTCCAAGCCTCTCTCTCCTGTCTTTTCTTTTCATGCTGTAACACTCCCTTTAGTATTTTCTGCAAAGCCAGTCTTTTTGTTATACACTCTCTCATTTTCTGTTTATCTGTAAATATTCTAATATTACCCTCATTTTTGAAAGATATTCTTGACAAATATAAAATTCTTGGCTGGCAGTTTTTCTCTTGCATTATCTTAAATATATCATACCACTGCCTTCTTGCCTCCATGGTTTCTGATGAGAAATTGGCACTTAATCTTATTGGGTATCACTTACATGTTATTCGTTGCTTTTCTCTTACTTCTCCTGGAATTCTCTCTTTGTCTTTAGCATTTGACATTCTTATTATTATGTGTCTCAGAGTTGGTGTATTCAGATTTATTCAGATGGGAGTACATTGTACTTCTTGGACATGGATATCTATGTCCTTCAATAGAGTTGGGAAATTTTCCACCATTATTTCTTCAAATATTCCTTTTGCCTCTTTTCTCTTCTCTTCTTCTTCTGGGACACCCATGACATGTATGTTTGTATACCTCTTGCTGCCATTTTGATCCCTGAGACCCTGTTCAATTTTTTCCATTGTTTTCTTCATCTGTTCTTTTGTAAGTTTGATTTCAGAGGCCATGCCTTCAATCTCACTGACCCTTTCCTCTTCTTCCTCAAATCTGCTTTTATATGCCTCTGTATTTTTTATTTCATTTGTTGCACCTTTCATTCCCATAAGGTCTGCTATTTTCTATGTATGCTTTCAAATTCTTCTTTGTGCTCCCCCAGTGTCTTCTTAATATCCTTAATCTTTTTAGCCATTTCATTGAATTTATTAAGATTTGTTTGAGCATCTATGATTAGTTGTCTCAACTCCTTTATGTCATCTGAAGGCTTATCTAGTTCCTTTAACTGGGCCATTTCTTCCTGTTTCTTGGCATGAGTTGTAATTTTTTGTTGGTGTTTTCATATCTGGCTTGCTAGATGTATTTATTCTGCATGCAGTTTTTCCTTTCAGTTTAGGGATTTCTTTTCTTTTCTCCCTTGCTGTTTGTGTAGTAGGAACCAAGGATGTATTTGGTGCTGTAAGCTATGGAGGCTGAAGCCGCCCACATTTCCCCAAGAATTTATGAAGCTTCTCCCACATTTGTCCTCTGTCAGGGGTAAGGACAGATCCACAGTTGTGTATAATAATTGAAGTTGGGCAGGACAAGACTCTCTGCAGTTAAACAGAGAGACTGATAAATCTCTGGATGGTACTATAATCCCAGCCCCTTGTGACCAATCTGCATCTTGATCAATGTCTAGGATAGGACTTCAATGGATCAATCTTGTGACTGTGCTTCAACCCTGGTTTTGTGTTTGGATCTTGTATTCTGTGCCTCTAACCATGAAGACAAGTTCACAGGTAGTTTGCAGAGTTTATGATAAAGTGATTTTTTGCAGGTGATGTCAACGTGGGGTACTTTTGGTGCTTCTGATTCAAAAACAGTAACAGGAGCTCAATTTGAACTTTTGGAGGGCAAATTGGCTCTTCCCAGAGGTGGCAGAAGTGTTGTGCCAAATTTGAGGAGAAAATAACTCCTTCCTTAACTTGACAGCTGACTACTGGTGCTGGTGGCTTTTACATTCCCTTTTAAATTTCTGTACATTCAAGGTGAGGTTAGGATTTCTGAAGAGGATAGCCATGGCCCCATCCTGTGCCTCTTCCACCTGTCACATACCAGGAATATTTGGAAGCTCACCCTTGGATTCTGATTGGTTTCACTTTTCAATGTGCCTATCATGGTGACCAGATTCTAGAATAAATGGGAAGCTTCATTTCCAGGAGAAGAAATCAAAGGGAAACACAGGAATCCCTGGCCCTCCACCACATACCCGAGATGCCACCTGTTTTCTGAGTGTCGCCTACCACCACCCAGGAACCTAAAACCAGTCTAAGCTGGACAGAAAGACAGGCCCAAGGGAAGGAGTCTGTGACCAACTGGCTCCCAGACTTACCCCAAGACATTGCCTAAGTCCACCTCAAACCCCATGGCAGGAGGGCAAACATCCCACTCACAGTCTTTCCTTCTGGTTAGTTGGGTGCCCCTTACTGGCTGCTTTTATATGGGCCTGCAAACTGGACCCTCTGGAGTACCCAGGGGTCGGTGGGGCCCAGTTGAGGGTTGGGCTGTGCTTTGTCTTCCATGTGGGGTTAGGGGGAATTGGACCTCCCAATTTTGGGGAATGTGCTGAGCTTTGGACACCCATTTTCAGTTGGTAGGGGTGGGGTGTTGCAGGAAGGGTAAAGGAACTAGCCAAGAGAACCTCCTCGGTGTTAGACTTTAGCTCATGGGACTCAGAGTCAGATCAAAGTTCAGGTAAAGTAATTTATTAGATCGCTGGCATGGCAAGTGTCTGAAGTGTGACTTCAGCCCACCCACTTGCTGGGGGGTATGAAGAGAAACTACAGCCCATCTGATTGATTTGGGCTGGCCCTTAAATAGCATAGGGGTAGGATATTAATGAGGACAAAGGAAAAGTACTGACTTTTACATTTTCGGAGCACGTCTTGGGGAGAATAGATGTACACATTAGAATGAATGTTCTATCTTTCAGGGAAAGAGGGTGTAGGTTTGACTATCAGTTATCAGGGCAGAGGAAACTTCTTGGCACCAGCTGCATTACCAACTGGGATTATGGGTGGGTCATTTTGCCAAATGGGGCTAACATTCCCAATTTTTTAAATATATAGTTGAGGGGTTGGAAGGGAAAGCGGGAATTGGGGTGATGACTCATTGAGCTGCTTCCTGCTGTTGTGGGGCATTGCTGGATTCAGTTGTTTTTTGTTTGTTTTGGCATGGTGTTTGGTTCAGTGGCAAGTACTGGGTATTCTATTCTCTCAGCAGGAGATCATTTATGGAATTTTGGATTGTTGTTTGGAAAAACTGAGTTATCACATGGAAGGACTATGGACCTGCTGATATGAGGAGAATGAGAGTTACAAATGGGGTAAGGATAGGAATTGGCCATGAAATTCAGAGCTGGCTGTGAGACTATTGTTCCCAAGAGCCTGAGGGGAAGAATTAATAACAGTATATATCACATTAAAAATTAGTTTTAGTGTAAGAAGAGTTTAAATAGACCCACATAGAGTTTTGGTGGTAATAGGAGACTTTAGCTGCTTTCACATCTTTGTTCCTCAGGCTGTAGATAAGGGGGTTCAACATGAGAATGACTACAGTATAGAACACTGTGGCCACTTTATCAGTTTCCAGACTGTAGTCAGAATTAGTCTTACAGTAAATGAAAAGGGTTGTTCCATGGAAGATAACCATGGCTGTGAAGTGGGAGGCACAGGTTGAAAAGGCTTTGCTTCTTATTTCTGTAGAGTGAATCTTCAGGATGTTGATTAGAATAAACAAATAGGAGGTGAGAATGATCAGCATGGTGATGATCTCATTGAAAGTGGCCGCAATGATCAACAGTAGTTCATTCATTGACACATCAGAGCAGGCAAGAGATAAGAGAGTTGGTAAATCACAGAAGAAGTGATTAATTACATTTGATCTATAGGACTGTATCTGAAGAACTAACCATATGTGTGTATCACAGAACATGCTGTTCCACAGATGTAGCAAGCAGACAGTAGTCTCAAACAGAGCCTCTGGGACATGATCACCATGCACAGCACTGGGTAACAGATGGCCACAAAGTGGTCATAGGCCATCATGGCCAGCAGGATGACCTCTTTGACCAAGCATGTGCAAAACAAGTAGAGTTGTACAGTGCATGCCAGGAAGGAAATAACTTTTTCCTTGTCTAAGATATTGGCCATTATATTATACAATATAATAAACTTCTCTGAGTTACCTATGGATATGGTAGTATAAATACTTAAGACTTCTAAACCATCAATTTTTATTTTGTATTGATATCCTTAGATGTAGAAAAGAGCTTTGATACTCTATACTAGTATTTTTACTTAAACATTTTTTACATGTTGCTCTTCAGGATTTAGGGAATTGATAATATCAGATATCTTCCTGTAATGAACCTTCTTTAAATATGACCACATAGCCTTTAAAAGATATTTTTGATAAATTATTTTTACTGCTTTCAATCTATTTCAAGAATTGATAAAAAAATCTGAATAAGAATTATTAATAAAAATGTCTACTGATTCATTGAAGCATCATTTAATATATTAAAATTTCAAAGTAACTTAAATGTTAAATAAGAGGGAAATAGTCAATAATATGGCACATATAAATAATGGAAAACTAACTAGCTATTAAAATGATATGTTTGACAACAAAAAAATTTACATGTATCCATTACATTTAATTGAGAAATGTATATATTTATTCATCTGTGTTTACTTTTTAGTTTTTAATTGCTTATGTTTTCAATTAATAAATGTACAAAATAAAGTTAAAAAAATCAAGCAAACATTTGCAAAATGATATATAAATATATATGCATCCCAGTTACAGAAATTTCTCTATTATTTTATTATTTCCATGAATAAAATACACCAGTTTGTTATTTTCTTTATATATCAAACTCTCCTCACTGAATTTCCTGTTCACAGAAATCCTCTAAATAAAATATCTACCAAGAGGTAAAAGCATCTGAAAAAAAAAATCAAACAAAAAAAATGATATGTTTGAACAAATTTTAGTTACCTGAAAAATCACTGTAATAAAATTCCAAGTTAAAAAATAGTACATCAGATTGCACAGATAGAATATGATGCTTATCTATTTAAATGTCATTGTGTTTTTAATCTTCATAATATCTTTATCTTTCAAAAGTAAATAACATTCCTAATTTTTTTAAAAAAGTGTAATATATATATACACTTGCCTGAATTCTCACAAAATAGAAGTTTTTTGGTTTTTTTTTTCGGTGTGAAATGGGAAAGACAGTTGTTCTTCAATCAGAGGTAGATACCTTTAAGTCCAAGACCACAGAAAAAATAAATAAAGCAAAGACATCTCTCTTCCTATCCTTAGTGCATACAGAGCTGTAGAGACACCAGTTGGATTACTATGGGTGAAGACAATCTGGACTAGAAACCAACACAATAAAATATATTTGCCTTATTCTGGTACAATTTATCACCATAATACAAAGTTTGAGAAGCCCATCCATCAAATAGAATTTCTGAGTATGTTACACAAGGCTAAAATGATGCTTCTCCTTTCCACTTCAGCTAATGTTCACATGTCCCATTCTCTCCATGAACAGTCCTCAGTGTCTCTTACTGCCACCTTCAGCAACAAGGTGACTGTTAGGAAATGGCATGTAACTGGCATAAATATAGATCAGTCAATGGAATCAATACAATAGTTTGGAAATAGTCTTTCATATCTATGACCAAATGGTTTTTGATAAGGCTTACAAACCGATTAGGCTGAATCAGAAGTGCCTATTCTTTAAATCATGCTTGGAAAACAATATCCATATCTAAAAGAAAGAGGAACCTTAACTCACACCTTATACAAAAATTAATTCAGCATGGATCAAGGACATAAATGTAAAAATGAGAACCATAAAACCCCTACCAGAAAATTTAGAAAAAAAGTCTTCAAGATTTTTTAGTTGGTGGTTTCTTGGACTTTACACCTAAAGTACAACCAAAAAAAAGATAAAAAAAGATAATGGTATTCCTCAAAATTAAACCTGTTTGTATTTCAAATGATTTTGTCAAAAGGGTGAAAAGAGCCAACTCAATGGGGAAAAAAATCTTCAGAAACTTTATATCTGCTGAAAGATTTATCTTCATGTTATATAAAAAGATTACACAATGACAAAATGACTAGCACCACAATTCACTATTGGGAAGATAATTGAATAGACATTTTTCAGAAATAGAAATACAAATGGCCAAAAGGCACATGGGAAAATATTCAACATCAGTAGCAATTAAGGAAATGCAGATCAAAACTACAATGAGATATCATCTTGTACCATATGGAATGATCATTATTAAGGGAAAAACAAGGCAGACAATTATACGTACTGGAGAGGATGTGCAGAAATAAGAAAACTCCTTCCCTGTTGGTGGGAGTGTAAAATGGTACACCTTTGTGGAAAATGAATGTCAGTTTCTCAGGAAACTAAGTATGTGATCTGGTAATTCCACTACTAAGAATATATTCAGAAGAACTGAAAGCAAGAATGCTAACAGAAATTGCACACCAGTGTTCATAGTGGCATTATTCACAATTGTTAAAAGATGGAAACAACCTAATGTTCATCAACCAATGAATAGGTAAACAAGATGTGGTATATTTTTATGATATAATATCACAAGAAAAAATCAATTGGGGAAACTCATGACAACATGGAGGAAATTTAAGGATATTATGTTGAGTGAAATAAGCCAGACACAAAAGGAAGAATATTTTATGGTCTCACTGATATGAACTAAATACAATGAGTAGACTTAACGAGTTGGTTTTTGATGTTTTGTTTGGTGGGAGATCAAATGCCTTTTCCCTGTCAGTCAAGATGATAATGAGCTTTTCCCTTCTTTCTGTTAATGTGATATATTAAAATGATTTCCTTATATTGAAACACCCTTTCATACCTGTGATAATACTCACTTGTTCATTGTGTATAAATATTTTGATATGCTGATGAATTCAATTTGCAACTGTTAAGGATTTTGGCATGTGTATTCATAAGAGAAATTGGTTTCTAATTTTCTTTGCATATAGTATCATTTTCTGGCTTTGGTATTAGAGAGCTGTTGGCCTCAAAGAATGAGTTTCCTCAAATTCTATTTTTGGAAGTGTTTGAGCAGGATTAGTATTATTTTTTCTTGGAATTGATTGGTAGAATGCAACTGTGAAACCATCTATTCCTGAGGTTTTCATTGTTGGGAAGTTTTGGATGACAGATTCAATCCCTTTATTTGTAATTGTTCTGTTGAAGACACTATAGTCAGTGTAAGATATTTGTTTTTAGGAATTTGTTCATTTCATCTAAGTTGTCTAATTTTCTGGCATATAGTTGTTTATGGCATCCTCTTATAATCTATTTTATTTTGGGGTGGGTCATAGTAAAGTTTTACTCATTTCTGATTATATTTGCTTCTTCTTTCTTGTTTTCTCTGTCAGTACAACTTAGGATTTTTTCAATTTTATTTATTTTTTCAAAGAACCAACTTTTGTCTTTGTTTATTCTCTCTATTGCTATATTTTATTTTCAATTTCATTTATTTCTGCTCTAATATTTGTGACTTCATTTTTCTTCTTGCTTTGGGATTAGTTTGCTGTTATTTTTCTATTTCTTCCAGTTGTGCAAATAGATCATTGATTTTACCACTTTCTTTTTTTTAACTGTAAGTATTTAGGGCTATAAATTTCCCTCTCAGCAATGCCTTCATTGCATCCCAAGTGTCACTGTTTTGATCTCGTTTTCATTCATCATAAGAAATTTACTGATTTCCCTTTCAATTTCTTCTTTGACAAACTGATTGTTTCATTGTGTTATTTAAATACCATATGCTTGTGAAGTTTCTAATTTTCTATCTGTTGGTATCCTGCTCATTCCATTATAGTCAGAGAAAATTATTTGTATAATTTCAATATATGTAATTTATTGAGACTTTCTTTGTGACCCAAAATGGATCTTGAGAATGATCCATGTGCAACTGAAAAGGATATATATTCTGCTATTTTGGGGTGTGTATTAATCAGCCAAAGGTGTGCTGAGGCAAAATACAACAGTGGCTGTAGCCTGGTCATCCTTGGTGTTTGCAAGTGTGTGGAGCTGAATCCATGCATAAGTTCTATCCCTACCTCCATGGCCACTTTGCTCATGAACTCACTGGGAAATGACAGGAGTGACTAGAGAAAGAGGCTGACTGGTATCCACAGAATGGGTCATGTTCAACATGATTATTAAAATACTTCTCTGAAGTTGCTGTCAAGCGAGCATTCATAGGGCACATAAATGTTTCTGTGTTGTTGTTTTTTTCCCACTACATAATTCTCTCCAAACCTGTTTTTCACCTATTCTCTTATCTTGTTCCTTCCAAGTCCTTGGCCATCCATGAAAAAACACCAGCCAGACACCATGAATAAGTATACAAATGCATCTCTGATCATTTCTCCTTACAGGCAAATTGAACAGACAGGGAAAATGCTCAAATATCTGTCCACTGGGAGAATTTCCCATTACTACTGCCCTTCAAATCTGTTCAAGAAAGGAGCTGTATTTTGCAGGTCTCCACTTTCAGGTGTACAGAACCACCTATAAACCAGGCTCAAGTATTTTTCCTCATTCATCTGAACATAAGGAATACCCAAGAGTCAATGTTTGTTGCCTAGGTAAAAGAGAATAATGTGTCAGGATTGGGAGCCAGTGGCATTTGAGTTATTTCCTCTGGTAACTTACTTGTGTCTACAGAGCTTGCACAGTCTGATTTCATATATTCCAAATATTCATATATATTCCACATATTCATATATTCCATTTGATGATGTAGTGTTGCTGAGCATGTACAACTTTATGGGTTGGTGTATCTGACAACATACATTTCAAGACAGGAAACTCAATTCTCATGGTAATATTGTAGCCTATGCTTTAAATTTCTGTCTCTGCCAAAACCAAGCAAAAGGTTAAAAGCTGTTTCTCTAACAGATAATAATTATCTGCAGAGGATGTCAGGTCTTTGTTTCAAAATAACAAGTGTCTTTACTGCAATTCTCCTATCGGGTCCTAAAGAGGTTTAAGATAACATCTCTATTTGCCACTGAAAATTCCAGCAACATTAGATATACTGGATCATATGGCCCAAATTGCACAGCAACTTGCAAAGCAACTTGGGCATGTTACAGAAACTTCTTTTTTTCTGGTTCCCAATCAAAATCAACAACTTTTCAGTAAATCAGTAAATGGGCCAGAATAGCTAATCCAATTGAAAAGAATGTTGTCTCCAAAATCCATAGAAGCCAATTGGACATTGTGACTCTTTTTGCTTGTACGAGGGGTGAGATGCAATAATATCTTTCACCTGAGAAGGGATTACTGAACATTTAAAAATATACCTAATGTGGAAGGACCCTGAATTTCTTGTTAGATTTATTTCCCACCTTCTGAGATGCAAAAGCCTTAAGAGTGAGTCTAGAGTAATTGCTCCTTTTTGTTCATTATTTCCAATAAAAATGACATTTTCATTATTATGGACTAATGTGATACTTTATGGACAGGAAAGGTGATCAAGGTCCCTGCAGACTAGATTATGACATAAGGCTGGGGAGTTGATATACCACTGAATTAGTACAGAAAAGGTGTATTTCTGGCCCACATGGGGAAAGAAAACTGTTACTGCTGGTCTTTACTAACAGAAGTGGGGAAAAAGCATTTGGCAGATAAATAGCTACAAATCAGTTACCAGGCAGTCTATTAATTTACTCACACAGTGATACCACAACCATAACAAGAGCTGAAACTTAAGTGACCACCTGGATAGGTTTACAATAATCCTTTGTCATCATCCAAGATCCATCTGTTTTCTGCACAGGACAAATGGGATCATTGAATAGGGATGCAGGGGTAAACGCCACACCTGCATTCTTCAAGTCCTGATTGGTGGCACAAATCTCAGAAACCCTCCAGAATACAATATTGTTTCCATTTACTTTTTTTTCATAGAGTCAGTTCTAGAGACTTTCATGTGGCCTTTCCTTCCATAATTGCCCTCACAACATAAGTCAGGGAACCAATGTGATTATTCTGGCAGTTTATCAGTATTTCTAATAGAATTATGTATTCTGAAACCAGAAAAATAGCCACATAATGGATCCAGGGACCCACTGGATCCAGTAGAAGATGACCTGAGCTAAAGTATCATTGATCGCCTGATTTCCAAAATTCCTTTTTCTTGCTGTTGGACCAAAACTGATGTTTTAGGTCTTCTGGAATTAATGTCAGACCATAGTGGCTAATAATCTAGATAATATCTGATAATTTCAGTTTCCCCAATGCACTCTAGTAAAAGACCAAGGTCCATTTGGGAATGCTGGCAAGAAAACAGTATACATTTTTGTTAATGCAGAATGGTCCTTCCCCAAGGAAACTTAGACTTCCCATCATTCAAGGTATTCTGTATCTGTAAACTTTCTCAAGTCATTCAATTGATTGAGGGGGTGACTTTCTGCTTTTGTGATTCAAGTTAGAGTTTTGTTCATTTGACTTAGATCAACTCTGCTTATTCAAGTCAAGTTAAAATTTAATAGACATCCCAAGTATTTTACTTCTAAGTACACAATGACCAAGCAGCCAATACCATAGGTCTCTGTAAATCAGACTATTCTGATTACTGCTTTGGTTTTGCTGTCCATTATGAGAGCCACACCCACCTTTCTTTCATGATTAATGCTGCCACTGAATTCTTGTCAACCCAGAATCTGATCATCCTCATTATCTTTAAGGATCCAAGTGCAGTGTAAGCAGTACAGCTTGACCTAAAGAAAAGAAAATACCACAGAGCTTTTCAGGGAAAATTGAATTTCTTTCATAAATATATTTCTCACATTCCTGGTGAAAGGCATGTCCTATGATCATTCCTTTAATAAGTGATCAGATCTTACATGACAAATCCATTCTAATAATCCAGTTTCTCTAAGCTTTTAGATCCTCTCATTTATATTGTACCAGGGCACTTCAACTTCAGGCAACATAACACCATTTTGGTCCATATTTCAGGCAAGAACCAGAATAAACTGTTAGATACCTTTATAACATCCCAATGTATATTTTACCCAGAATATCTTCTAAGTAGTCCATATCAATAAATTCAGATTTATTGATCTTTATGTTCATTACACCATTATCCTAAATCCTTAATATCTTTTCTCATGGCTTTTCTCATAATTTTTCCATATAAATTAGAAAAATCACGCAGCTCTTTTAGAGTATAGCACAGTTCTTCATGGGTTATGCTTTGTATCTCACCATTTGTGGAATTTGGGGACTTCAGTTTAGTTATTCATATCATTGAAAAAAGGGGTGGTAGAGATGATTCATGAGAGGAATTAGCAGCATCTTGCAAACCAACTCAGGACATTCTATTGCATTTTCATCTGGTGAAACAGGATTAATCTCTTCAAACAGAGTTTTTTAAGGAAGCTAGTGTTGTGGCAGCTACAGACACTGTTTGTTAAGTGTCTCTAGGTGGAAATAGGTTGCCTGATTCTGCAGAGCCAACTGAAGGCATATTGGCTAATTCCTCATAGCATACCATTATAACTTTACCTGGCAAAAAATACTCATCAGAAACCATGCTTTCAATGTCCTCACCATTAATCTTTCTATCTATATGTACCTACTCCATTTTTTTTAGATCTCATTCCTATTTAAATCAACACCCCCTCTTTAACAACAGATGTTCAAAAAGGTTGGGAATTTAATTTTTGTTATAAACCAGCCACTTGCACACTGGACTCTGAGTTTGGTTTAAAGAATTTGCAAGCCTGTGACTATAAGAAATGTTTCTTTCAGGAGACACTTAGAAACTTCCATGTCCCTCATGCTTTGATTAAGCTCAGAATTTGAAGCTTTGAGTGTGTTAACAACTATATCTGGCAAATTTAAGAAGAATTTGGCAACATTCTTTACACTTTTAACTACAAAACTCCATTAAGGAATCAAATACAAAGTAACTCAGAGCTGTTCTTCTTATTGGCATTTGAGTAGCAATATCTAATTATGGTATTTTTCATATTTCTATTGTCAGTTTATGCCGTAGTCTTTCAGTGATATCTTGATCATTGGAAATATTGTCATTAATGCTTTGTATCCAATCATACTAGAAAATAAATTCCCAAAACCCCAGAATCAATTAAAAAATCTGTTACTTAAAATTAAGTTTTTCAAGAAATATCACCAATAGAAAATTTCTATTAGGCAAGCTTCTCCAAGGAAACAATGTATAGGATAATATAAAAATATACACTGTGTATATAGGAATTTTAAGAATTGATCAGCCAACTGTGATGATAGGCAAGTCTGAATTCCATAAGGAAGTCTGAAAACTCTGAACTCTGATGAAGGTTTTCAATAATTTCCCCAGAATTAACTGTCTCGCTGAAGTAGGGAGAGAAATACTTCCTTCTGACCTCTGAAATTCCACAATCTCCATTTCAGTCCTTCAGCTGATTGGTTGAGACTTCTTTCATTGGTGAATGTGATATCCTTAGTTCATTACTGATGCCATGGATGCAACCAACTTACTGATGATATAAAGCCACATGGGGTCCTCACAATAAGTATCAGGCCAGTGCTAGCTTGACCAAACAACTAGACACCATAAACTCTCAAGTTGACATGTAAACTTAACCATCACTTGTGGGATAAATATTGACTTCATCTATCTTTTTTTATCTTTCACTAATCCATTTATATCTACCTATCTATTGCATATAAGAATGTGTGCGTGTCTGTGTTTATAGGAATTTGTAATATTTGCATTTCATTTTTTCTAATTTACTTCAAATAATAGAAAAATCATTTAGGATATTAGTGGAAAAAGCATCCTTTAGATGTATAATAAAAAACAACCACAACAACACAAACAAATGTTTAAGATACTCACTGTCTTTTCAGAAGATATAGATTGAAATGACTCTATAGGTGGATATTGAATCATTGGACAAATCGATTAGAGGGCAACACCTCACTCCTAAATGTTGGTATCAGGCAGGTTTTCCAAATCAAAGGATAACTAATGAAAATGAAAGGAAAATAAAGGTGTTCTTGAGGGGGAATTTATGATTCTTTCTCTTTTCCAAAAGATATGGATCTATCAGATAAATGGAACTATCAGATGTTCTCTCCATTCTTAACCTCAGATCAATTCTATCAGTTTACAAGTTCCATAATTAATGTTGGTCCAGAAAAGAATTCTAAATAATACCAGTCACAGGAAGCCCATAATCATATCCAGTACAGTTGCTTCTGACATAAAATGAGACCATTTGTGTTCACCAGCTTTAATAATATACCCACATAAATGTAAACATATCTACACATCTGGACAAAACAATGAAATAATAATAATGGAAATAAAATATCAAAATATTCATTTCAATGAACGCAAAATATTGAGAACAGTTTGCAATGAGAAATGAATAATGAGACTACAGTTAATTTCTTAGACTTCACAAATATTATAGTTATATAAATCAAATGGAGTAAAGGAATTTATTTTGTAGAAAATGTAAAGAAATAAAGTTAAAAAAAAAGAGAAAACTATTTGAAATACAGAAGAAAACAGAGACTTGCCAATGGGTATAGAATAAAGAAAGGCCACTTTCACCAGCATTAAAAACAGCAAATGAGGCAAGACAAAAAGTATATATATATATACAGAAATTTGAATGGAAGAAACAGCACATGCATTAGGGGCAGATTTAATGTGAAAGTGAAGGATAAATAAAAATCTACACAAATATTATGAAAATAATATTTTAATCTGTTTGAGAAAGCAATTTCAGGCAATATGTCAATAATGTAATAAGAAATATCTACAGACTAGTAAAGAAAATAGAAAATGAGTTTAAAGTAGAAAATTTAAAATGGCATGAAGTATTTATAGCAGATATATAGCAGAGATAGTCAAGATATTATGGAGAAAATTTTAAAAAATCATAGATGGATATTAAAGAAGAACTATACTAATGAAGTGAATGATCAGATTTATTGATTTATAGACTCAATATTATAAATGTGTCACTTATATTAATTTCTATAATGACACCAGAAAAAATCCAAGTAAATATTTTCCGTTAGAATTTGATAAAGTGGTCCTAAATTTCATAGGAATCCAAAGTATAATATGTATTTCAAAGAAAGAAATTATATATATTTAAAATATTACAGATTTAATACTGTACTCTGTGGAAATGTTATGTATATTTCAGTAAATTTTGTCAGGAATTTGATTAAAAATATTTGAAAAATAAAATTGCATTCATATTTATGAACATTTACAAACCAAATGTAACTGGATTAAAGAATTGAATATTGAAATCAGGATAACCAAAATGAGTTATTTGAGCAAATAGAACACTCACATTTTGCTGATACTAGTATTAATTTGTACAATCAGATTGAAAAATAGTGTAGCATTTTCTCAAAATAATTAGATTTTATCCTTGAATTAAACCTCATTTCTTTCTTAGATTTAGTACAAATTATGTAATATCTTTTGTGTGCTAAGCTATACTCTTCACTCTGGAACCAAAACTTATTTTACAGCCTCTACCCAAGTGTGAAAGAGAACGTAGTTTATGGCAAATATAATCAAGCTCTTATAACCACATTCTCTCTTCTTTTGTCTTTAATTTGGCTAATCTTGCTGTATCCTCAATCTTTATATTAATGGGTTACTGGAGTACAATAATCTTAAAGGAAACAATACTAAAATATTAAGAACAATTCAGAGTATATCAAACATACTGTATTAAAATTTAATATCTGAATAGTCAGAAAACAATAGGCATGACTTTGTAGCAAAAGACAAATTTTTATAATTAAAGTCACTAAACCTGTAATTCATGGGTTAATGCATAACTTGATCCCAGAAAGTTGGAAACCTATAAGGAAGAGAGAAATATTGTTACTAATACATGTTCCAGTTAATCCTTAAAAAATTGACTCACTAAATCTATTCTTATTTCCAAGAGTTATACTTATATTTTCTCCAGAATAGACAAATATGCATGGCCCTATGGTTCTGGAACAAATTTGTGACTTCTTAACTGTTTAATATTTGAGAAGCAACCCCTGAGAGCTGTTGGCTCTACAAAAGACTTAGCACAGTACCCTATGAAGAGTAGTAAATATAAGACCTGAACTGACTGCATGAGCTGGGTTTTACCAATCAACTTAATTCACTAGTTGATTTTGTGCTTCTGGATGGACATATTTAAAAAATAAATTTCTTAATCCCTAGAATGATGGGAAGTACTGGCTGTCATATTTCTAACCTGGGACATGCAGATAAACTATATTTGAAACCATGATTGTAGCATGTAGGGAAGAACTGAAAAATAAGGACTTAAGGAGAACTATAAATACTATTGAGATCAAGCCATATTTCCTGAGATCATTTGAGAATAACATAACTGAAACCTAACCAGTATCCACCCATCTGTTTACCTATTCAAGATTTTGAAATTATTTCTTTAATTTTCTTAAAATGCACACATCTTCATATCATATCACTTCTCAATATCTTCCATAGACATTAATCTTAGTTAAATGAATTTCTCTCTCATCCTGATGAATAAATACATCATCAAAATAAGGAAAAACAAAATATATGAATATCTGTGATGGAAACAATAAGAATGTGCTCATGAGTTCGCTGTAATAAATTTTGAAATCAACATTTGAAAATTTGTGTCTGATGTTCAGAAGAGGAAGCTTTAGGTGATATTATATATGTTAGCATAATGAGGGATAGATTCTTTGTATATCTTAAATATCAAAAATTTGTAGCTGATGGCAAAGGAAAAGATCATATAATGCTGAAACTTGGTATATTGAGTTTTGTTTAGAGAAGAATAAAATCAGTTACCCTCATTCTGCTAACCTTATGAACACTCAACAGCCAGATTAAAATTGAAGGTTTCTGTTTATTGAAATAGATACTGAAAAAATTACCAGGAATAGCATGGGCAGCTTTTCTGGATTGAAGCCTAAGAGGAATGAGATACGTTATGTACCATGTTTAGGACACTCAAAATTATGGCCTGCTGCAAACCTATGTACTCCTGCTTTTTAATGAGTGAAACAACTCTTCAAGATTGCAAACATTGGTAAAGATCTCAATGCTATATGTATTTTTTTCTTGGAATAGTTTTATTATTTTTGTATGAATTTTGTTAACATTCTTTTTATACCAGAGACTTCAGTTAATTCAAAGTGTACAATCGATGGTACATGGTATAATCACATAGCTGTGCATACATCATTTTAATCATTATTAGAGTATTTTCATTATTTTAATAATAAAACACACAAAGAGGCAAACAAAAGTTTCATCACGTCTCAATCTCTCTTTTCTTCTCCTGCTGTACATAGCTGCTATTTCTAAATATTCTTGCTTATTTATTTATTTAATCATTTTAAAGCAGTTTTATTGACATATATTCACATACCATACAGCCTGTCCAAACTGTATAATCAGTGGCTTTTAGTATATTCACAATGTTGTACATTCTTTGCCCCAAAAATTTTAGATTGATTTCATTACCCTAAAAAGAAAAACTCAGTGACCCTTAGCAGTCACCTCTCAATCCCTTTATCCTTCCCCTGCTCTACATAACCACTAATTTAATTGCATCTTTATAAATTGATATATATTTAGATTTTATATTCATGGAATCATACAATATGTAGTTTTTTCTGTCTGGTTTCTTTCTTTTTTAAATAAATAAATAAATAAATAAATAAATAAATAAATAAATAAATAAATAAATATTTAATTTCAATTTGTAATTTTTCATTACCAGTATATAAAAGTACAATTTATTTTACTGGATATTTATAAAAAATTTTTTGAAACATACAGTATGTTATACAATACATTTGGTTCATAGTAACGCAATCATACATTATTTGTCCTTTTGTGTCTGGCTTGCTTTGCTCAACATAATGTCCACCAGGTTCATCCATGTTGTCATATGCTTTATGACTTCCATTGTGTGAATACATCATAGTTTGTTTATCCATTCATCTGTTGATGGACACCTGGATTGTTTCCAACTTTTTGTAATCATGAAGAGTGCCACATGAACATTGATGTGCAGATGTCTGTTCATGTCACTGCTCTCAGTTCTTTTGGGCAGATACCCTGTAGTGGTATTTCAGGGTCACCTGGCAAGTCTATATTTAACTTCTTTGGGAACTGCCAAACAGTGCTCCACAGTGGCTGTACCATTCTGCATTCCCACCAACACTGAATAAGTGTCCCTATCTCTCCACATCCTCTCCCACACTTGTAATTCTCTGTCTTTTTATAGTGTCCAATCTGATAGGAATGAAATGATATCTCATTTTAGTTTTCATTTCTATTTCCCTAAACATTAGTGATGTTGAGCATTTCTTCACGTGTTGTTTTTTTTTTTTTTGTTTGTTTGTTTTGCCATTTGTGTTTCTTCTTTGGACAAATGTCTATTCAAGTCTTGTGGTCATTTTAAAATTGGGTTGTTTCTCTTCTTATTGTTGAGTTGTAACATCTTTTTGTATATCCTGGATATTAAACCCTTATCAGATTTGTGATTTCCAAATATTTTCTCCCATTTAGTTGGCTGCCTTCTCACCCTTTTGAAAAAGTCCTGTGAGGTACAAAACTGTTTAATTTTGCAGAGATCCCATTTATCTATTTTTTCTTTTGTTTCAAGTGCTTTTGGTGTAAGGTCCAAGAAACTAGCATCCATTACAAGGTTTGAAGATGTTTCCCTACATTTTCTTCAGGTAGTTTTATGTTCCTGGCTTTTATATTTAAGATTTTGATCCATTTTGAGTTGATTCTTGTATAGGGAGTGAGATAGGGGTCCTCTTTCATTCTTTTGGTTATAGATATCCAGCCGTCCCAGCACCATTTGTTGAAGAGACTGTTTTGTCCCATTAACATTAACTTGGTGGGTTTGTCAAAAACAAGTTGATTGTATAGGTGAGGGTTTATTTCTGGATTCTCACTTCTATTCCACTGATCAACGTGTCTATCTTTATGACAGTGCCATGCTGTTTTGACCACTGTAGTTTTGTAATATGTTTCAAGGTCAGGCAGTAAAATTCCTCCCATGTCGCTCTTCTATTTTAAATTGCTTTTGGCACCAGCAGTGGATAAGGGTTCCCATTCTTCCATGTCCTCTCCATCACGTATAGTCTTCTGTTTTTATTTTTTTATTATTCCTACCAGTCTAATGGGTGTAAGATGAGATCTCATTGCAGTTTTGATTTCCATTTCCCTAATATTTAGGGTTGTTGAGCATCTTTTCATGTGCTTTTTTTTTTTTTTTTGAATTTTTAAAGCTTTTATTTAATAAAACAATTTTATTTAGTAAAATTTTGTTTTATTTTACTTAATAAGACAATTCAAGTAGTGGGAATCTTTAATAATCTTGTATGCCAATTTGTAACTATTTTGAGATCATATCAGAATACATCTTTAGTCTGTGACACAACACCTACAACTGACTAGGTAGGATCTTCTTCTGGGTACAAATGCACTGCAGCTCTTATACATTATAAGATTATAGTTGCTCTAGATCTGAGGATATTTACACTGTATATAATTCAAGAAATTACTAAAGAAATAGCAATGGTCTTGGGATCCTTATGGATAAAAGACTCCACAGACAGAAAGATTGATTAGAGTAGAATGCATGAGAGTTCATATTGATCCTTCCTATATAATCATGAGAAATAAATTTTCTTCCTTGGCTAAGGATTACACAGTTGGTGGATGAATGTTATACCAGTGGATGGTAATAGGAGGAGGAGAAAGAAACTGTGAATCATAACTAATAAAAAAATGTTGGGTAGTTTCATGTGCTTTTATAGCCATTTGTATTTATTCTTTGGAGAAGTATCAATTCAAATTTTTAAAAATATGTTGTTTATCTTTTTATTTTTGAGGTGTAAGATTTCTTTCTATATGCTGGATATTAATTCCCTGTCAGCTTTATGATTACCAAATATTTTCTTCCATTGAGTAGGCTACCTTTTCATTTTATTGATAAACTCCTTTGAGGTGTAAAAGTTTTTGATTTTGATGAGGTCCCATTAATCTATTTTTTCTTTCATTGCTTTTGCTTAGGGTATAAATGAGATGAAACCATTTCCTAATAGAAGATCCTAGAGATGCCTCCCTACATTGTCTTCCAAGACCATTATGGTCTTGGCTCTTATATTTAGATCTTTGATCCATTTTAAGTTAACTTTTGTATAAGGTGTGAGGTAGTGTTCCTCTCCTGTTCTTTTTGGATATGGATATCCAGTTCTCCATGCACCATTTATTGAAGGGGCCATGCTCTCCCAGTTGAGTGGGCTTGGTGGCCTTCTCAAATATCAGTTGATTGTCTATGTGAAGGTCTATATCAGAACTCATAATTAGGTTCCATTGGTCAGTATGTCTATCCTTGTGCTAATACCATGCCATTTTGATCACTGTATCTTTGTAGTATGCTTTAAAGTCTGATAGTGTGATTCCTCCAATTTCATTTTGAATAGCCTTTGGTTATTCAGGGCCCCCTGCCCTTCCAAATAACTTTTGTATTTAGCTTTTCCAATTTAGTAAAAAATGCTATAGTAATTTTTGTTGGGTTTGTGTTAAATCTGTAAATCAGTTTTGGTAGGATAGACATCTTAATGATGTTTAGTGTTCCTATTCATTAACATGGAATATTCTTCCATAAATTTAGGTCTTCTTTGATTTCCTTTAACAGTGTTGTGTAGTTTTCTGCATAAAAGTTATTTATATATTTAATCAAATTTATTGCTAGGTATTTGATTCTTCTAGCTGCTATTGTAAATGGGATTTTTTCTTGATTTTCTCCTCATTTTCCTCAATGTTGTTGTACAGAAATGCTACTGATTTTTGCACATTGATCATATAAACTACCACTTTACTGAACTCATTTAGAAGCTCTAGAAGCTTTGTTGTAGATATCTCAGGGCTTTCTATGTATAGGATCATGTGATCTGCAAATAGTGAAATTTTTACTTCTTCCTTTCCAGTATGGATGCATTTTATATTTTTTATTGCCTGCCTTAGTGCTCAAGCAAGTACTTCTAACACAATGTTAAATAAGAGTGGTGAAAGTGGGCATCCTTGTCTTTTTCCAGATTTTAGAGGGAAAGCTTTTAGTATTTCCTCATTGAATATGATGTTAACTGTGGGTTTTTCATATATACCTTTTATCATGGTGAGGAAGTTTCCTTCTATTCCTACCTTTTGAAGTGTTTTTTATCATGAATGGGTGCTGTATTTTGTCAAAAGGTTTTTTTGCATCTACAGAGATGATCACGTGATTTTCTTCTTTCAATGTATTACATTGATTTTCTTATTTTGAACCATCCTTGCATACCTGGGATGAAACCCACTTGATCATGGTGTATAATTTGTTTGATGTGTTGTTGAATATGATTCCCAAGTATTTTTTTTGAGGATATTAGCATCTAGGTTCATTAGAGAGATTGGTCTATAGTTTTCCTTTCTTGTGGCATCTTTACTTGGTTTTGGTATTCCAGTGATGTTGGCATCATAGGATGAGATAGGCCATGTTCCCTCTACTTCTATTTTTTGGAAGAATTTAAATAGGATTAGTCCTAGTTTTTTTCTAGAAGATTTGGTAGAATTCACCTGTGAAGCCATCAGGTCCTAGACTCTTCTTATTTGGGAGGTTTATTTTTTTTTTAAGATTTATTTATTTATTTATTTCTCCCCCTGCTCCCTCATTGTTTTGTGCTCTATCTTCTCTCTGTGTGTCCTTCTGGGTCTGCTTGTCTTCTCTTTAGGTGGCACTGGGAATCGATCTTGGAAACTTCCAGAGTGGAGAGAGACACCAAATATCTTGCACCACCTCAGCTCCCTGGTCTGCTTCATCTCCTATTGTCTCTCTTCTGTGTCTCTTTTTGTTGTATCATCTTGCTACACCAGCTCTTTGCATGGGTCAGACTTCCTCAT
The DNA here is from genome assembly GCA_026826555.1 of Tolypeutes matacus. Taxonomy (NCBI): domain Eukaryota; kingdom Metazoa; phylum Chordata; class Mammalia; order Cingulata; family Chlamyphoridae; genus Tolypeutes; species Tolypeutes matacus. The sequence continues at coordinate 491,870 of JAKSZT010034205.1, read as the reverse complement.
GGGCCAGCACTACTGTGTGGGCCAGTGCTCTGCATGGACCAGCATTCCACGTGGGCCAGCTCTCCACTCCAGCCAGTTTGCTGCATGGGCCAGCTTGCTTTTCACCAAGAGGCCCCCAGAATCAAACCCTGTACCTCCTATATGGTAGACGGGAGCCCAATTACATGCCTGCATACCAGTTGGGAGGTTTTTGATGACTGATTCTATCTCATTATCTGTGATTGGTCTGTTGAGTTTATCAATTTCTTCTTTCATCAACATAGGCTGCTTGTGTGTTTCTAGGAATTTCTTCTAAATTATCCATCTTGTTGGCATACATTTTTTTTTCTAATTTTTTATTAGAGAAATTATAATTTTACAAAACATACATGCATAAAATACAAGATTCCCATACAAAACCCCACCACCAACACCTTGCATTGATATGGAACATTTATTACAATTGTTGGAAGCACTTAATACAATTTTTTAAAGTATTCTCTTATGATACTCTTTATTTCTGTGGGTTCAGTGGTGATAGCCCCTTCCTCATTTCTTATTTTATGTATTTTCATCTTCTCTCTCTCTCTCTCTCTCTTTTTTTTTTTTTGTTAGTCTAGCTAAAGGTTTGTCAATTTTATTAATGTTCTCAAAGAACCAGCTTTTAGTTTTGTTTATTTTTTTCTTGTGCTTTCTTATTTTCAATTTCCTTTAGCTCTGCTCTAAACTTTATTTCCTTCTTTCTATTTGTCTTGGAGTTAGTTTGTTTTTCTTTTTCTAATTCCTCCAGGTGTGCTGTTAGGCCTTTGATTTTAGCTCTTTGTTCTTTTTCAATATAGGGATTCCTGGCTATGAATTTCCCTCTCAACACTGCTTTTGCTGCATCCCATAGGTTTTGATACATTGTGTTTCATTTTCATTTGTTTCAAGATATTTATTGATTTCTTTTGCAATTTCATCTTTGACTCACTGATTATCTAAAAATGTGTTGTTTAACTTCCATATCTTTGTGTCTGTTCTGGTTCTCTGTTCTTTATTAATTTTTAGTCTCATTCCATTGTGGTCAGTGAAATTACTTTCATAATTTTAATCTTTCTGACTTCATTCATAAATGTTCTGTGGCTTAATATGTGGTCTATCCTAGAGAATGATCCCGGTGCACTTGAGAAGAATATATATCCTGCTGTATTTTGGTGTAATGTTCTGTATAAGTCTATTAGGTCCAGATCTTCTAATGTATTATTCAAGGTCTCTGTTTCTTTATTTATCCTCAATCGAGATATTCTGTCTAATGGTGATAATGGTGTATTAAAATCCTCCACCATTATTGTAGAGTCATCTATTCCTCCATTTAGTTTTTTCATTGTTTACCTGATGTATTTTGAGGCACACTGGTTAGGTGAATAAATGATTATGATTGTTCTTTCTTTTTGATAGTTTGCCCCTTTTATTAATATATAGTGGCCTTCTTTGTCTCTTATAATGATTTTTCATTTAAAGTCCATTTTGTCCAATATTAGTATAGCTACTCCTGTCCTTTTTTGGTTATCGTTTGCGTGTAAAATTGTTTTCCAACCATTCACTTTCAGCCTCCTTGCATCCCTGCATCTGAGGTGGGTTTCTGGTAGAAAGTATATAGACATTATATAGATGGTTATATTTCTTTATCTATTGTGCCAATCTGTGTCTCTCTTGACTGGTGAGATTAAGCCATTAACATTCAATGTTATTACTGATAGGAATTACTTATATTAGCCATATTTTTTTTAGGTTTAAGTATTCCACATGAGGTTTTTATTTCGCATTTTATATTTTAATTGTTCTTACAGTCTCCCCCAATTCTCTCTTTCCTGTTTTTCCCTTTCAAACTTCAGAACTGCATTTAGTATTTCTTGAAAGGTAGGCTACTTATTGACAATCTCTCAATTTATGTTTATCTGGGAATATTTTGAACTCTCCATCATTTTTGAATGCTAGCTTTACTGGATAGAGAATTCTTGGCTTGAAGAATTTTCTTTTAGCACCTTAACTATGTCATACCACTGACTTCTTGCTTCCATGGTTTCAGATGATCTATCAGCACTTAATCTTATCAAGTTCCCCTATATGTGATGGATCTCTTTTCTCTTGCTGCATTCAGTATTCTCTCTGTCTTGAGCATTGGACAATTTGTCAAGTATATGTCTTGGAGTTGGCCTGTTAGGATTTATACTGTTGGAGGTATGCTGTGCCTCCTGTACATGTACGTCCATGTTCTCAATAAAATAAAATAAAGGAATTTTACAGCCCTTATTTCCTCCAACACTCCTTCTGTCCCCTTTCCCTTCTCTTTTCCCTTTGGGATGCCTATAATGTGTATGTTTGTGTGCTTTGTGTTGTCATTCATTTTACAAAGGCCCTGGTGGATTTTTTCTATCTTTTTATCTATTTGTTCTACTATCTGTCTAATTTCAGATGTAGTGTCTTCCACATTGCTGATTCCTCTGCCTGTTCAAATCTGCCATTATGTGCTTCCAGTGTATTTTTTAATCTTTTGCATTGTGCCATTCATCACTATCATATCTGTATCTTTTTATGTATGTTTACAATTTATCAGTGTGTCCTCCCAGCCTCTTCTTAATATGCTTAATCTCTTCCTTCACTTCATGAATTTGATTCATGATATTTGTTTGGACATCTCTGATTATTTTTTCCATATTCTGCCTCTCCTCCTGTTTCTTAGTTTGTTCCTTGCCTGGGCCATGTCTTCCTGATTCTTAGTATGGCTTGTAATTTTTTGTTGTTGTCTAGGCATCTTTTTATCTTGATGGATTTATTCAGGTGATTATCTTCTCTTTCAACTCTAGGTTTTATTTTGTTGTTGTTTTTGTGTTTGTGGTAAAGATTCACTTTGATACTTCATTCCACTTATTGGATTTTCTTGCTGTTGTCTATGTTTTCTTGAAAAAAAAATTAAGACCAGGGAAAAGGAAAAAGATAAGATGAGAAATAAAATAATAGCAATAATTTTAAAAGGTAGATGTGGAACTGTGTAAGACCTAGGAAAATAACACAAGTAAGAAGTATGGAGGAATAACAAAAAAAGTAGAATAGAAACAATGAAATGAGAAAGAATATAAAAAAAATATACAGAATGAATTAAAAAGTTGGAATGATGATGAGAGGAAAAGAAAAAAGAAAAATAGAAAATGTAAACTAAAAAAGAGAAAGAAAATAGATAAAAGAGAGAGAAATAAAAACACAAACAATTGGAGACCAAAGAAAAAAGTGGAATGAAAGAACAACAATAGATGACAGCAGACAGAAAATATGAAGGAATGAAAAGAAATAGCGTACATAGAAAAAAATTGCTAAAAGGAAAAAAGGGAAACAAAGAAAGGGGAAACACAATAAACAAGAAACAAGACAGCAGCAACAAATTTTTAAAAAGAGAAAAAATAAAAACCAAGGAATATCTGCTTTCCCCATTAGACTCCTAAAGAGATTCTCAGGCTGCTTGTGTTCATCAGTGACTCTGCAGCTTGTCCTCTGCAGGTGATAAACTACATTTTTGTGAGTAAAAGAAGGGGAGGGGGGAGGAAACTTAAAAAAAAAAGAAAGAGTTCCAAGAAAACTAATATAAAAAGATCATCTATATGTTTCCTGTCATAAGGTAGCTGGATGCCTGATAACCCAGTGGATCACTTCTCTAAGAAGAGCTGGGAATTGAACCAGGGATCTTGTATATGCAAGGCAAGGATTGATTCCTCCATTGATCTTAACTGTCTCCTTAGGTTATTTAGCCTTCAGAAAGCTAACCAACCCCTTTCCCTGAGGCAGGTTAGATACCTAGCAGTTTGCCAGAGCCCTGCTGATTAGGCACCTGTCTGTCCCTACCCCCTCTCTAATCTAATTCCTCTCTTTACCAGGGTGGTTGGGTGTGATGGCCTGCCTGAGAAGATCCCCCTCCCCTCTCCCTGTCAGGTGGGCGTCCCTTCTGCGATTCAAAGCAGATTCAGGTGGCCAAACCCATTGCAAAGAAAACACTCTCCATCCTCTCAGACCCCTTTTCCTCTCAGGGAATGCCCCCCCCACTCTGTTCAGAGTAGCAAGCCAAGGCCTTCACCTAGGCTATTAGCTCTGAGGGCATGGTATATGTGCCTTTTCCAGCCACAGGGGCAAGCAACACACGGTTTTCCTTCGGCTTCTTTATCTTTCCAGTACTCTCTTAAATGACTCAGAGCTTCTTCCCATTCTATATATATCCAATTTAGCTCTTTTAGATAGTTCTCAGCCTTCTGTTTATTTTATTTATCTATCTATTTATTTATTATTTATTTATTTATTTATTTATTTATTTATTTATTTATTTGGTGAAAGGGTCAGACTCTGCCTACCTATATGATGCCATTTTCTGGCTTTAAATCTTTACCACCTCTGTTGTCCCTCTGGGATGGGTTTAAATTATAGCTACTGCTTCCTTTGTCTGGGGCCAATTGATATTTGTCTAGTTTGTTGGCATAGTTTCTCATAATATCCTCTTATGACTCTTTTTATTTCTTTGGGGTCAGTTGTAACTTCTGCCCTTTCATTTCTGATTGTATTTATTTACAACTTCTCTCTTTTCTTTCTTAGTCTAGCTAGGGGTTTGTCAATTTTATCGATCTTTTCAAAGAACCAGCTTTTGTTTTTGTTGCATTTTCTCTTTTTTGTTGTTGTTGTTGTTCTCAATTTCATTTATTTCTGCTCTAATCTTTATTATTTATTTCCTTCTGCTTGCTTTGGGATAGGTTTGCTTTTCTTTTTCTAGTTTCTCTAGGTGTTCAGGTAAATATTTGAGTTTAGCTCTTTCTTCTTTTTAGTATAGGTAGTTATGCTTATAAATTTCCCTCTCAAGTCCTCCTTCACTGTATCCCATAAGTGTTGATGAGTTTTGTTCTTATTTTCATTTGTCTCAATCAATTTACTGATTTCACTTGCAATTTCTTCTTTTGACTCACTGATTATTTGAAGTGTGTTGTTCAGCCTCCACACATTTGCAAATTTACTTTTCTCCTGTCTATTATTGATTTCTAGTTCCATTCCATTAGGATCTGAGAAGGTGCTTCGTATAACTTCAATCTTTTTATATTTATTGAGAGCTGCATTTTGCCCTAACATGGGGTCTATCCTGGAGAAAGATCCATAGGCATTTAAGAAGAATGTATAAACCACTGAATTTGGATGTAGTGTTCTGTATATGACTGTTAGGTCTTACTCATATATCTTATTGTTTAAGTTCTCTGTTTCCTTGTTGATCTTCTGTCTAGTTGTTCTATCTAATGATGTAAGTGGTGTGTTGAAGTGTCCAATGATTATTGTAGAGATGTCTATTCCTCACTTCAGTTTTCCCAGAGTGTGTCTCATGTATTTTGGGGCACCCTGGTTAGGTGCATAGATATTTATAACTGTTATGTCTTCTTGGTGGATTGTATCTTTCATTAATATACAATGGCATTCTGTATCTCTTATAACTCTTTGCATTTAAAGTCTGTTTTGTCTAAGTATAGCTATCCCTGCACTTTTTGGTTACTATTTGTATGGAGTATATTTTCCCAACCTTTCAATTTCAGCCATTTTGCATTCTTAGGTCTAAGGTGAGTTTCTTGTAAGCAGCATTTGGATGACTTATGTTTTTTTAATCCATTCTGTCAGTCTGTATCTTTTGATTGGGGAGTTTAATCCATTCACATTCAATGATATTACTGTAAATGCAGTATCTACTCCCATGATTTTATTCTTTGGCTTTCATATGTTCTATTAGTCAGCCAAAGGGGTGCTAATGTGAAATATCAAAGATTGGTTGGTCTTTATAAAGGGTATTTATTTGGGGTAGAAGTCCACAGATACCAGGCCATAAAGCATTAAGTTTCTTCTCTCATCAAAGTCCATTGCCACATGTTGGAGCAAGACAGCTTCCGACTTTGACAGGGTTCAGGCTTCTTGGGTTCCTCTCTTCCTGGGGTTACATTTCTCTCCTGGCTTAGCTCCTCTGGTTCCTCTACAAAGTCAGCTGTAGACTGTCAGACGAATGGCTCACTTCTGTTCTCCTGGGGCATTCTCTCCAACATCAGAACTCCTACATCAAAACTGCTTCTCAAAAACTGCCTCTTCTGTCCTTTGCCTTGCCTTTTATATTTGATTCCCCCACCCACCAAGGGGTGGGCCTCAACGCTCTGCTGACATGGCCCATTCAATGCCCTAATCATAACTTAATCATGCCCAGATTAACAGAACAGTTTACAAGCATGATCCTATTATATTTTTGGAATTCATAATTACATCAAATTGCCAGACAGCTACAATCCACCCTGTGAATTCCAAAAATATATTACAATATTAAAAAAAAAAATTAAATCAGTAACAATTCAAGTACAAAATCATATCATAATCAGTTTAAAGAAATACACTTTGTCTTCAGGCAAAATCACTTCTGCTGTAGACCACTGAAACTTACAAAACCATTTAACTGCTTCCAATACACAAATGAAAAGACAAAGGATAAACATTTTCAATTACATAAGAAGAAATTGGGATATTAAACAGGAGTCATGGATCCTCTACAGTTTAGTAAACCTGCAGGGCATCCTCCATTCGATTTCAAAATCTGAGAGGCATTCTTAAGACTATGATTTCTTCTCCTTGGGGCCACATGGGAACCCACCCTTTCCACAGGCTTGCCCAACGGCCATTTTCTTGGTTCCACCCTCATCAAGCATCTGGGTGTTGACCAAGATTTGGACCTCACCCTCCAAGCGTTTTGGGGTGATTGCCACACCTTACCAATCTTTGGGTTAGAGATTTAGCCCCCCTATTACAGTGAGGTGAAGACAACATTCCTCCTAACCTTTGTCATACAGGTTCAACCCTCTCAGAACAACGAGTTGGCCACCTGGCCTTCCCTAACATTTGGCATACAGGTTCAACCCTCTCAGAGCAATGGGATGACCACCTGGCCTTCTCTAATCCATAGGGGACAGGCACACCCCTCTCAGACCTATGGGGTGTTGACCTTAACTACCCTAATCTTTGAGGAATGTGTTCCACCCTCTCTGCCCCTGGGATGGCAAAACTCTCCCAGAACATCGGGTGGGGACATCCACCCTCTTCAACTGCTGAGGAAAACTCACCTCTCTGTACACATGAGTGGGGCTCCTCTCTTGGCCCAAGGAGATGTCTGAATTCCAGATCTCTTCTTCCATGGTTTTCTTCTTAAAGCTGTTTTTCCTTCAGTCTCTCCTTTCCATGTCCTCTTTTGTCCAAGCCGACCGTGGTTTTGTTCATATAGCACTCTCAAAAATGTTGTTGGTTTATCATGCAAGAAGCATGAGTCCAAGCCATCAGACAGTAAGACTTTCCACAAGTCTTTCCAAGATAACTGCATCTTCAATTCTGAGTTACAAGTTACAAGTTTAGTAAAGTCTTCAAATGGGGTACTTTCATCTGGGAATTTGATTTCCAGAAACTTGGATGTTCCGGAATCAGTTTCTGTTTTCTTTGTGCCCAAAAGTTCGGCCTTTGTGTATTTTGCTCATCTAGTATTTTGCTATAAGCTGCAAGGAGAAACCAAGCCACATTCTCCAAGTTTACCTTGGAAAGTTCTTCAGCTAAATGCTCTGGTTTGCCATTTTCAAATTCTGTCTTCCATATAACACCAGGAGTTAATCTTACTAAGTTCTCTGCAACTTTAAAACATGGATCACCTTTCCTCCAGTTTCCAATAATAGTTTCAACATTTACTTATAAGACATCATAGAAAGTTTCTTTAGCATCCATATTCCTATCAACAGTCTCTTCATAGTGATCTGGGCCTTTTCCATGAAGCATTTCACAATTCCTCCAAAAAATAGCCCTTACCCATTTATAAAACTGTTCCAACATTTTGGTATATGCAAAAGCACTTCCCCACTCCTAGGTACCAAATTCTGTATTAGTCAGCCAAAGGGGTGCTAATGTGAAATACCAAAAATGGGTTGGTCTTTACAAAGAGTATTTCTTTGGGGTAGAAGTCCACAGATTCCAGGCCATAAAGCGTTAAATTTCTTCTTTCACCAAAGTCCATTGCCACCTTTTGGAGCAAGATAGCTGCCGACTTTGCCAGGGTTCAGGCTTCTTGTGTTCCTCTCTTCACAGGGCTGCATTTCTTTCCTGGCTTAGCTCCTCTGGTTCCTCTACAAAGTCAGCTGTAGACTATCAGGCAAATGTCTCACTTCTTTTCTCCCAGTGCCTTCTCTCCAACATCAGAACTCCAACATCAAAACTGCTTCTCAAAAACTGCCTCCTCTCTCCTTTGCCTTGCCTTTTATATTTGAATCTCCCACCCATCAAAGGGTGGGCCTCAATGTCCTGCTGACATGGCCCAGTCAGTGCCCTAATCATAACTTAATTTTGCCCAGACTAACAGAACAGTTTACAAGCATGATCCAATTATATTTTTGGAATTCATAATTACATCAAATTGCCAGATGGCTACATATGTTATATCTTATTTTCACCTCTTTTTACTCTTTTGGTTTTCCTTTCTGCTATTCTTGCCTTCTACACTTTTCTCTAAGCCTCTTTCTCCTTTTTCTTTGGGCTATATGACTCCCTTTAATGCTTCCTGCAATGGTGGATTCTCTTCTTTTATGAACTCTTTGTTTCCATTTTTTGTGTGTGAATACTATAAACTCTCTAAATTCTCTTTCATATTTGAAGGATAGTCTTGCTGGTTAAATAATTCTCAGCTGGCTGCTTTTCTTTTTTAGTATCCTAATTATATCATCCTAATGTCTTCTAGCCTCCATAATTTCTGATGAGAAATCCACAGTAAGTGTTACTGTGTGTCCCCTTTATGTGATAGTTTGGGTCTTCCTTGCTGCTTTCAGAGTTTTCTCTTTATCTTTGGCATTTGCTTTTCTGAGTAGGATGTTTTTGGAGTTGGTATACTCAGATATATTCTGATTGGAGTAACTGTGCTTCTGGGACATGCACATTCATGTTTTTCTTGAGAGTTGGGAAATTTTCAATGATTATTTCCTCAAATACTCTTTCAACCTCTTTCTCCTTCTCTTCTCCTTCTGTCACTTGCATAACATATATTTTGTTATGTTTCATGTTATCATTAAACTCCCTGAGTCCCTGCTCAATTTTCCCCATTCTTTTCTTTCTCTGTTCTTCTCTCTCTTCAATTTCAGCTGTTCTGTTTTCTGCATCACTAATTCTTCTATGATTCTGAGTCATAAACTCTGTTATTTTTATATTCAGGTTTTAAAATTTTTCTTTGTGCTTACCCCATGTCTTCTTGATGTCCTTTATCTCTTTTGCCATATTGTCTTTCAACTTGTTCATTTAATTTAGGGGATTTGTATGAACCTCATTGATCAGTTGTCTCAAATAATGTGTCTCATCTGGGACTCTGATATGTTCCTTTGCTTGGGCCATTCCTTCCATTTTCTTAGTATGGCTTGTAATTTTTGGCTAATGTCTAGGCATCTGATTAGGATGGTGAGTTTATTCTGATGCTCAGTCTGTCTCTTTTGTATGGATTTAGTGGTGGGAGGCTGTGTGTTACTGCCATTCTTTGATTCTTAGTTCAACCTGTTCTAGGTCTTTATGATTGTCCCTTTTAGTTGCTCAAATGTGGGTCATGGACCTAGTAATGGGTTGCAGTCCTGCTTCCAAAGGCTTTGGGGAGGGAGCCTTTGAAGCAGGGTTCTTAACCTTTTCTGTTCCACAGACCACTTTGTCAGTCAGGTGAAATGAGTACTACTGTAAATTATTTATTGCATACATTCATAAGTAAAGGAAATGCTAGATTTTGGTTAGAGGTCAGAGAAAATAAAGATAATAAGTTGATTTTTTTCTATCTGAGTTCACAGACCCCATAAAATCCTTCCACAGGCTATTTGGAAGAATCTTTGGATGCTTGGTTAAAACCTTCTTTAGGAGGTAATGGCTAACATATAAGGGGTATTCAATTAATCTAAATTCCCTTATCTAAGATTCTAGGAGGCAAAGATGCTCCAATTCATAAAGCACCTTTCCTGATTTTCAGTGTTCGTTCAGTGATTTTTATCAGAGTTCTGTGCTCAAAGATAGTCAATAATTGTTCCTTGATTGAAAAAATAAAAAACTTTTGTAACAACAACAACAAAAAAAGCAATAACAACAAAAAACCCTGCTTTAAAGGCTGGAAAAAGCCTCTCTTACTTATTTACTTTTAATTTCATAAAATGAGCTTCCTTGGTCCACCAGCACAGATGGTGGGATTTGATGGCCTTCTCAATTCAAATCCTGGTTGAAATATTTTCACTTCAACAGATGATCCTGCCTCAAGGCTATTCAGAGCCTCGTAATTAAACATTTCTCAGACGTTGTTCTCCAACATTTGTCAGCAGCCCCCTCCCTTTTCCCCACATAGGAAATAATTCCACACCCTTCTGTGTCCTGAACAACAAGTCTCAATCAGTCTGGAGAGTGAGAGGATTAGATATCTTTAGTCCTATGCCAATTCTCAGGGCAAAAAAATGGTGCAAACCATCTGATCTGGAAGGTCTCTTGGGACAGAGCAGACCAAATTTCTTGGCCGAAAGCTGAATCAGCCTTAGGCTGTGACCCTCTTTCTCCCTTTTCCTGGGTAGGTAGACCACTGAAGGCCCCTCTGTCTATTGCTCCTAGGCAGAGGCCAGAAAATACAAATCTGTCTATTCTGAGGGTAGGGGTGGGTACCAGCTGCAGCTTCAGCTTTAACTCAGTTTCGCTGTCAAGATTCTTTTTTGTTTTCTTTTGTTTTTATTTTTCAAGATTCTTTCCTATGCCCATCTCTCTACCAGGTTTTGTCCAGCCTTCCCCTGGTGTCCTAAACCCCAGAATTTTTTTTTTTTTTTGCATGCAGATATGTTTAAGTTCAGGGCAGGTATAACAACAAATAGCAATTACAAAGTACTTGATAGACTAGAGGTGATGCATTACAAAGATGTTACTGATTCTTCTGGCAGTTAAGTATGTGTGCGAGCTTGTGTGTGTCTCACAAAAATAACAGTAACAATGTCAATAATGCATGTTTTTGAAAAAAGAAATATAGATTAATCAATCTAGTTCGAATCTGTAATAAAACTCCCTGTCACTTAAAAATTAATATAGGTGTTTTACACATGTGACTCTTCTGAGTTTACAATTCCCTGAACTTAAAATTCGATTTCCTTGTCCTTTTTTTAAAAAAAAAAAATCAATTTTATTTATCCATATTAATAAAGCATACAATTTATCCAAAGTGTACAGTGAATGGTATTTGGTATAATCACATGGTTGTGTGTTTACTTCAATCATTACTAAAGCATTTTCATTATTTCAATAATAATAATAAACAAAAAACAGACCAACCAACAAACAAGGAAATTCCTCCCCTCTCAATCTCTCTCTTTCTTCTGTTGTACATAGCTGCTATTTCTGGCTATTCTTGCACAATTAATTATTAACTTATTAAGCAGTTTTATTGAGATATATTCACATAACATATGATATATCCAAAGTGTATAATCATTTTTTTTCCAAGATGTTTCTGCCTATCCTTTAGCTATTTTTTTTTCTGAGAGAGAAGGGAGTTCTCTGTCTCTCTAATCTACCCTCTTCCCAGAAGTCTACAATTCTAGACTCTTTAAAAGAGATAAGGTAGTTGAATGCTTTAATGTGGCTGATATTACCTATGCAGTCAACTGAGAAGAAGACCTTTTGAATTCTATGTGGTGCCTTTATTTTCTTGTTTTTAACTCTAAAAGATAAGTCCATTTTAAATGCTCAATATTCAGCCAGAACGTTATTCCCCTCAGTTTTATTCTGTTAGATAAAAGAAAAAAACTCAGTTTGCCTTTTAACCTAGGCTTCTCCCCTGTTGCATGGGATATAATCATATAATTTTTCTTTGTATGGGGCTTTATGCAGATGGAATTAATAAGGAGGGTGGGGGAAAGAATTGTTTACTTTGATTCCATTTTCTATGTCTGTAGTTCTCAAAGATTAGGTAGTCCAGAATCACCTGGTGAGCTTGTTAAAACAAAGATTGATTTGCAGTCCCTACTTCAAACTCATTAATAGGTTCACCATAGGGCCCAAGAATTTGCAATTTTTTTCTTTATTTTTAAAGAAGCTATAGATTACATAAATGTTATATTGAAAACATAGGGTATTCCCACATACTCCACCCCTCCCTCTTCCACACTGTTCCTCATTAACAACATCTGTCATTAGTATGGTACATTTGTTACAAATGATGAATACATATTGAAGCATTGCTACTAACCATGGTCTATAATTTACATTATGGTTTTCACTTTGTGCTGCACAATTTTATAATAGGTTTTGACAGACAAAATGTATAATGGTTTGTATCCGTCATGCTATATCATGCAGAACAATATATGTCCCAAAAATTTCCCATGTTATACCTATTCCTCCCTCTCCCTCCCCTCAGAACCTGTGGTGACCATTGTCTTTATATAAATGTTACAAGTTCTTCCATTATTAGAATAATAATAAGTCTACTTTAGTCCATAGTTGCATTCCCCCCTTATGTTTGTTCATTCCTCATTCTTGAGGATTTGGGGTGTCGGGTGAGACTGATGAACTGGAGAGTAGGCATTTGCTGCAAATCTGCTGATTTTCAGGGCTCAATTGGCATATGAACAGCCAGAAGATTTAAGTCTCTCATACATATATTTGATGGGTGTAGTGCTAATTATTGGTTCAACTAAAAGAGGCAAAAGAACCAAGTGTGGGAAAATTATAGATGAGTCTAACTATGATACCTTGGGGAGATAGGTTATCATATATTCCAAGATAAGGCCCAACAACGGGGTGCCAATTAACTGGGGTTGTCTGCCTTGTCTTTCTTTAGAATCTTCAGGAGCACCCCTACTTGAGGCACTCTTTACTGTGGCAGTCAGTGAAATCCTCCTGAAAGGTGCATAAGGGTAATCTCTGGAATGACCTCCCGACTCACTTTGAAATCTCTTAGAAATAAAAACTCATTTGTATTTAATATTTCCCTCTTTTGGTCTAGGTCTTTTTCCAAATGCAAAATTAGTTGGTATTTGGTAATAATCCCTCAGTGCCAGGGAGGCTTATCCCCAAGAGTCATGTCCCTCATTGGGGGTCAGGGGTAGGTAGTGTTTTTATATGCTGAGTTTGAGCAACATTTGACCAACAAGGAGATTTTCAGGAGGTAACTCTTAGGCAATATATATTACTGGACTAAGTTTCAATCTCACAAGAACCAGGTTCATAAATACAACCATCAATTACAAGGGCCTGGCATATTGGTCCATTCTCCTTGGCTAGGTAGTGCCCATGTACTCTAGAGATTCTTGTGACTCTATTAGAGAAAGGAGCAGGACTTCCCACTATGGGAATTCAATATTCTTTCAATTATTGTGTGGGTCTCCACCCACTAAGAAAACATCCCAGGACCACATGAGCACATTCATATTCCCTAGAAGCATACCCCAGATATACTCATCCCCACACATCCCCTCACCACCAGCACCCCACAGCAGTAATCCTTCCCTGCCACAGCTGCAAACCTTCTGCAATCAAAAACCTCTCCCAAAATAAAGCCAAAAAATAATAAAATAAAAAAATACACGCAAGATTTTACATATTTAATAAATATGCTGTCTAGAGACCACTATGAAGACAACTGTTGCAGATTATTGCTTGGAAAAACTATCTTTATTGTATTTCTTCATCCCTTCACTTCTTACTCCACTAAATTGTTCCTTCTAATTTAATCAATAATCAAGGTTTTCAATATTACATATTATTGCATTTGGTAAATTTCTTTATTGTATTAATTATATTGTAGTTATATAAGACACCTCTACATTTTAAGTCGATTGAAGCTAAGGTATTTAGTGGTAGATCACAATGGTGTCTGAAATGTACTTTCAAATATTTTAGGAAAACAAATTAAGAAATAAACAAAATGGATATGCAGAGAGAAATAAAGCAATATTGCATATGTATTCAATTGTACAACCAATTGATGGGTATATAGGTGTTAACTGTACTATTCCTTTAACTTTTCTGTAGATTATACATGTTAAAAGAAAAGGCTTTTTGGAAAGAAAATGACCTACAGGATTTTATGGGTGATCCAAGCTAGGTTCAGAAAATAACAGCCAACTGGAATTTATTGTGCTTTGTGTCTTCTGCTTTGAATGAAGAAGACAAGTTGTCTTTGCTAGGAAGGCAGGAGACATCCATCCCAGCTGGGTGGTCCCAGCATAACCATCCACGTCATAAAGCTATAAGGGCCACTGCCCACTCGGCACAAAGCCAGGACCCCAGCTGACTCGGGAAGGGGCCTGAGACCAGGATGCGCCTGAGCACGGGGAACCGCGTCGTCTGCAGTTGTGCTGCTGTGACTCAGCAAGGGCGCTTCACTGCAGTCTGGAGTGCTGTGGAGGGGTCATCAGAGTCACCGTCGATACAGGAAAGTAGACCCTGGGCCATCCCAAATCCTGGCGCAATCGTGGGTGCGAAGGTGCTTTAGCCGTGCTCTCTGGCAGGGCAGCGGTTGCGATTCCTCCTGCATGCCCTGGGAGCTTGGGGACCCGGACTTTATCCATCCAATCAGAGGAAAATGCTTGAAAACAGCTGGGTAGATTCAAGAAGAATTCATGGATCCGTGAGAGTGCGATGGAGGAAGCGACCCAATGAGAGGATCTGGGAGGCTTCATTGAGCAAGTGAAGTTGATTAGATTGGTCGTGTGGTCTACGATGCGAACTGTGCTCTATAGTTGATGGCAATGCCCCAGGATGTGTAGGTCCATTGAGGGTGATGGGCCACACTTGTGGGAGATGTTTGTGTGGGATGTTGTGGGAGGTGTAGGAGGTGGGGAACGTGGGAATCCCTGTAGTTTCTGTGTAATATTTAGGTAATCTCAGCACCTTTAAAATATATATATATATATATATATATATATATATATATAACATTTTTGTAAGCAAATGGACATATATGCATATATATTTATATATCATTTTACAAATATTGGTATTTATTGTGAAAAAATTGATTTTTACCCACAATAAAAACAAACAACAAAAAAAGTTTGACTGTCAGGATATATACTTTAGGGGGATTCAGAGGAGGATGCAGTACTGGGAAAGCAGGGGAGGGGTTGTTGTAACTGGTTTCCCTGCTGGACCTGGAGGAGGGAGGAGGTGTAAGGGAGGTTTCAGAAGCCCAGGGTGTTAATAGGAGTTTCTCTTGAGTCAGCTCCTGTCTTGGGCCAGTGATCCAGCTGCAGTATTTTGTTGTGTTAAATAATTTAGTTAAAGATACTTATCAATATAAATTTATTATTATATAAACATAAGTTATTTTTTTTCTTTTTTAATTTTTATTTTTTATAAACAAATCTATTTTATTGGTACATATTAATAAAGCATACAGTTCATTCAATGTGTAAAATAATAGTATTTGGTATAATCTCATAGTTGTGCATTCATCATTTCAATCATTATTAGAGTATTTTCATTATTTCAATAATAATAGTAAACAAAAACTGACAAACAAAAAACACAAAAATTCTTCACCTCTCCATCTCTCTGTTTCCACTTCTTTTTTTAAATTTATATATATATAAATATATATATATATTTTTATTATTATTATTATTTTTATTATGGGTAAAAATCAAAATTCTCACAATACATACAAACATTTGCAAAATGATATATAAATATATATGCATATATGTGTATTTGCTTACAAAAATATTATTTATATATATATATACATATGTTTTAAGAGGTGCTTAGATTACCCAAAATATTACACAGAACCCACTGGGATTCCCATGTTGCACACCTCCCACACTTCCCACCACATCCCACACAAACATCTCCCACAGTGTGGCCCACCACCCTCAATGAACTTACACATCCTGGAGCCTTGCCACCAACCATAGACCACAGATCACACTGTAGACCACACTCTTTCCCACTCAGTTCTGAGTGGTGTATGCTGATTTAAAGTGGCCTACATCCGTTGCCACAACAGTACTCAGGATAACCTCCAACTCCCAAAGAAGCCCCTGTATTTCAACTGCTCATCCCCTCCCTACCCCAAAAGTGTCAAGTGGCCACTGGCTCCACCTCATTGTTATAATTTCTTGCATTGCTAGAATCACCATATGTGAACAAGAGAATACCATCAAGTCCACTCTAGTCCATAGTTCTTCCCCCAATCCTGAGGGGACTGGGATGGTGATGTCCACTTCAACTCCAAGTGAGAGAGGGCTTATATCCCATGGATATGGTGGGTGGGATGATCCTGCCTGCAGATGCAGGCCCTCTCCATTCCCTGTGATGGCCATTGCCAATTGTTGTCTCCTCACCAGGTGACTTGGATGAGTCCATTGAGTTGTAGGGTAGGAGTTGCAGCACCACCTAGATTTCATGCACACCTGGCACATAGGTAGGCGGGAGGCTCCAGTCTCTGGAAGTATACCTAAAAACTCCAGCATCACATATAGGTTTGAATAGAAGGGACTGGTGAACCATGTGCAGGGAGGACTTATTTGAGTCTAATTCTGTCACTCTCAGGAGCACAGATTCCAAAATAGAACCCACTGATAAGGCATCAGTCTCTGGGGCTATCCCCCCTTATATAGGACCAGGGTGTCTCCGGAGCTCTCAGGAACCCCACTGAGTGGGGTGATAGGCACTTAGATGTTCTATGAGCTCCTACTGAGGTGTGCGTAAGAGTTACCTCTGGGATGACCTCCCGACTCTCTTTGAAGTCTCTTAGCCACTTGAACTCATTTGTCTTTACCATTTCCCCCTTTTATTCAAGGTCTTTTTCCAGTTGTGTTGCCAGTTGGCACTTGGTATTAATCCCTCGTTGCCAGGGAGGCTCAT
>JAKSZT010034205.1:428623-474568 GCA_026826555.1 Tolypeutes matacus | reverse complement strand
ATATAACATTTTTGTAAGCAAATACACATATATGCATATATACTTATATATCATTTTGCAAATGTTTGTATGTATTGTGAGAATTTTGATTTTTACCCACAATAAAAATAAATTTAAAAAAAAGAAAAAAAAAGAAAAAAAAAAGAAGTATATGGAACAGGAAACATGGTTTCCCTCAGGGTATTATTTAGCCCTTCTCTCCTTAGGGAGTCCTTGCCCACAACCATCCAGGTGACAGACTGCAATCAAGGAAACAAGATCTCACTAGGCATGGGTGGGAGTCACCCTGGCTTAAAAGCTTCATGCAGCACAGAGCCCATATCTCTTGTAACAACTCCATAGGCACATCTCCCATTATCCCTTCAAGGGACCTCCCAATTATAAGATTCACCATATTCAAAAATGCCTAAGCTATAGTGTTCCCATAGATATTTATAGTGTTTTTGTTGTTCCTCCAAGTCCAGATGCAGTTTACCAATCAGGGTCATTTTGCCATTATGATATTGCCAAGCATTGTAAGTGACACACTACTTTATGAGTTTGATAAATCCAGAGCTGTGGATTTTACTGAAGATTAAATTATGGTCAAATTTGCATGGATTATAAGAAGTTTTTGTCACCACCTCCTTTTTAAAGTAGCTTTTTTGCGGTGACATAAAATAACTACAGATTTTAAAGTATAAAATAAGGTATGTTTTTACAAATCTATGTATCTATAAAACCATAATCACTATCAAGATACTGAACATATCCCTCACCTTGAAATATTCGCTCCTGCCTCATTGTAATCCTTCCCTCTGCTCCTCTCTGATCCCAGAATCCCCAGGCAACCACTTCTGTCCTATAGATTAGTTTGCATTTTCTAGCATTTTATATAAATGGAATGATACAATACATACTTTTTTTTCTGGAAGATTAGGAGGACCTGGATTTTCTCAGCAAAATTACTTTGAGATTCTTCTCTGTTTTTGTGTGATTCAATAGTTTATTTCTTTTTAATGCTGAATACTATTCTTTTATAAGGAGTTACCTCAATTTATTTATCTTTTCTCCATTTGCTAGCTCATGTCTTGTTTTCAGTTCTGAACTATTACTTTGTGTTGCAGCCATGGGGTGTTTTCTCGGGTTGGTTATTGTTCTATTTTTTTATCCAGTTGGTGGATACTGGGACATGAGCTCTTTGAGATAAATCACCAAACTGTATACTGATGAAAACTGCATTTTTCTTCTGGTCTATAAGATTTCCATAAAAAGATATATTTAAAAAATCTACACCAGCACCAGAATCCTGTCATCCCTCCGTGTTGACGCCACAGGTGAAGCCAGGGAAGGTAGAGATTTACCTGCTCTTTGGTGATCAAGATAGAGCCACTTCTCCCAACAACAACAGGAACACAATGGACTTACAAGTTAGGCAAACTGAAGTTCAGATTCCTGAACTGCTCACTCACCAGCCCCTTGACCAATGGCCTGTCACAAGGTAAGTGTTTATAAACCATTGCTTTCCCTGATCCACCAGACACCAGAAGCTGTGTAATTGTTCACTGCACACTCTCACAAGTTACCAGAATAGGGAGGTTATAGAGAGTGGGCACCAGAACAAAACAACTGGGTTTCACTCCTGGTTCTGCCACTGACTAGCTGTGACTTAGGGTCAACGAGTCATTTAAAGTTCTTGTGTTTCATCCACTGTAAAAATGGGGATGATAATAGTAGAAGCTACCACAGATGTGATGAGTGAGTTTACATAAGCCTTTAGAGCAAAGAAAGTGTACATTAAATTATTACAGGAGGCAGGAATTAATCTCTGCTGAGACTACACTGCAAGTCTCAAATTTGTCAGGTCAATGATGGCAACATTAAAAATGTATATGTATATAAATACATACATGCATATCATACATTCATATAAAATGAGAGTAGATAAGTAGATAGTAAATAAGAGTAGAAACTGACCCTCCATGTAATGATTGTTACTTTCTCCCTAAGAATGATACAGCAGGATTTTTTTGGGATTGGATGGTGGGGCATAGGCACAATTTCTCAATGAATGTGAAGATTGAGAAAGTGTGTACATATTTATTGACAATGGCTAATAATTGACCTGGTATTGGGGGAAGTGCTTTGTAGAAATGATCTCATTTAATCCCTATTTAATGATCACAACTTTCTTGGAATTAGGTTCAGAGTAGAGAGGTAAGTGAGGAAGAACCATGTTCAAATTCCTGGTTTCTAACTTCAAACTGTAATTCTCATTTCCAACACATTTACTGCTTCTCAAATGGACATTGACCTGGACTCGCCTTCGAGTGTCCTTTGTTGTAGAGGCCCACATTAAGCTTCATAACCAGGATGCTGCCCTCTGGCTCCCTTGAGAAGGTAGCTGTAACTTTATCTGTGAACTCAGGATAACCCCATTACTTTACCCGCTGCACCTCACCAACCACCAAAATGTATGTATTAATTCTTCGTCTTAAGAGCAGTGAAAAATGATTGAAGGGATTTATACAGAGGGTTGATATGATCAGAACTATATTATGAAAAAGCACCTATGTAGCTAGTGGAAGAAAAGTTAGGACTAATGAAGGTACACAGTGGTCATCACTGGGACACTACAGAGGCTCTTGCTCTGGTCTAGTGACCTGAAGGTATTCAATAAAGCCAGAAACTAGAGCACTGATTAAATTATGGAGATTTTCAGTGTGTGAGGGCTTAGAAGTAGGTGGGGACAAGGGATAACAGACCTTATCTTCCATGCAGGTTGTGCAGAAGAGTCAATCAGAAGGAGAAATGTCATTAGAAACCAATTGATGAGAAAGATCCAGGTATGTTCATAAATGGCCTTTATTATGCTAAGTTCCCTTTTACTCCTTTTTAATGACTTTTAGCTCTAATTGAGATGATCAAGTATGTGTTTGTGTTTTTTACATTCACTTTATTAATGTGATGCAGTACAGTGACTGATTTTCTTTTGCTGAGTCGTCCTTGCATTACTGAAATAAATCTCACTTGATTATTGTGTGCTGGCTCAGGCTTATGCCTAGTGATCTTAATTAAGAACCAATCTCCCACCAGCCCCACCCTAAGGAAGATCACAGCCCTATGTGATTCCAAATTACCACCATGATGCACTCCATCCACCACACTGCAGAGCCTCAGTCCTTTACTCCCATTCACTCTACCTCACTGTTTTTCATTCCCTCCAGATCAATTGTTTTCAAAGGGCAATTTTAATCATGCAATTCAAAACAATGCAGCTGCTTTCATAGATTGGAAAGAGATAAAATATGTACCATGTCCCAAAAGATACCCACTTATTCTCAGGCTCATCTTTCACCATCCTTCTCTCTCCCCTCACTCAGCCCAGGGCATCCTCCTGCCACAGAGCCTTTGCACAGGACTCTCATCCAGGCCATCTCTTAGCCCCTTACACTTTGTTTACTCTGGTGTTTACTCCCATTTTTTCTTCAGGTCACAGCCTAGATGCTACTTTCTCTGGGATGCATTTTCTGAACTCTCTAAAACTCTCTGAAACATTACAAGTTATTTTTGGCAAATTGCTCATTAGGTCAATTGGAAATGAAAATTAATTGCTAAATATAAGACCAAATATTTTATTGCATACTGCCAATAGTCTCCACACAGATTACCTTATAAAATATAAATTTTAGTAAATACAGTAGGATATTTGGGTGGAGGCTAAGTTGGGATTCTCTATATGGGGTTTATATTATATTACTTTTTAAACTGTCTTGTTAGCTTGAAAGTATTTCCATTTTTAAAAACTGTTTAAAATTACCCTAATATGCAATTTTTAGTTATTTGGAGCTGAGTTGCTTTGCCTTATGAAAAAAATTCAATTTATAGAATATTTCAATCATATAGAATAGTAGAAAGAATATTAAAATGATTTCCATGAACAAAGAAATCAATGTTTACAATGATAATCATTGATTGTAATCTCTTAATGTGCTGGCTCAGGCTCATGCCTAGTGGTCTTAATTAAGAACCAATCTCCCACCAGCTAATCTTTAACTCTTGCCCCACCAACTCCTCTTCACCATAAATTTGAAGCATATTCTAGGCCTCTTATGATAACTGTGTGAGCATTTCTTAATGTGCCTCTTAAGAGATACATTTTTAAGTTAATATAGAATTAATAGTACAAGGTATTAATAATAGGCTGGTATAATGGGAAACATCCACCTAAAGCAAAATATGGACTATAGTTATCAGTAATATTTTAACACTCTTGCATCACTTGTAACCAGGGTACCACAATAATGTTTAGGGTTAATAATAGGAGGATGTGTGTTCTGGGAATGTTGCAGTTTTTATTCCTAAAAAATATTTTCTGTCACAGATACAACCAAATTTCCCTATCAGGTATTCTGTTTTAACTTGAGACATCTCTGAATGTACATGCAATGAGCTCTAGTTCAAAGCTTCAACTTCAGAACAAAAGAAAAAAAAAGAAAGAAACAAGAAGAACTTTAAAGAGAAGCAAGAGAATTAATGTCTTCAGATTGTCCCTATGCCAGTTGAGCCCTAAAACCCAGCAGATATGCAGCTAACTCCTACTGTCCAGGTCTTTGGACCTTCATGAGACAAATAACAAAAGGGTGGTGATGGGCCAGCATCAACCCAAATGCAAGGAGAATTTTCAACTGCAAGCAAACCAATTCTATTCCTTTGCCCATAATATCTACATCCCTTCTCAGTATGAAGTAGTCAGAGTGGAAATCATCTCAAATCCCTCAAGACTGAAGAATGAAGAGAAATAAGGGGGGAGTGTAACCACTTTCTAAAGCAGATTTCTTGTTATTGTTGTTATGATCTTGTGTTAATTGAATTACATGTAACATTGATATCAAAATAAGTTTTAAATGACAAAGAAGGATGGCTCTGACATACATAAATAAATAAATGTTTCAAATACTAAAAAATTGAAAGTATTGTAAAACTATTACCATTACTGAAATATAAAATAATTAGCCATATTTTTTATTATGATTGTATATCCACTTCCCAAATTGAATAACATTTAAGACTATATGTTTGAAACTGGAAGTAAATTAAGTCTTCCATTGTAATGGCTTTATTGAACTTCTAAATCTAATACCTACATTTACCTGAGGAGGGAGATTAATATATATGAAAATTTTGAGTTAGAGGGGAAAGTGAGCATTTTGGCTCAAAGAAGGGAATAAAAGAAGTTAGTTTAGCTGGAGTGAGGCAACAAAATATGGAAAGAACGGTATCTTTTTTTAAACTTGGTTTTATTATAGAACATATAAAGCATATAGAATTGTAGAGAAAATAGTATAATATATCTCAAGTAAACATCAACCAATTTAAGTCCCCATGCTTTATGACCTCTCATTATTTTGAAACAAATCCTAGACATCTTAGGTTCTTATGTGCCCATATTGTATCTTGTTTCTCTTGATTGTAGAGTATCCTTTCATTAACATAATCAAAAGATATTGTCAGATTTATAGCTATTCTCCCATTTGTTTATAATAAGATATCCACTCTCTTAATTGACATAATTATTTTTGTTTTGCAAATAAATATATTAGAATCTGGAAAAGATGCAGATCATATTTTATCATACACGTGTTCTTCATGCCCTTAATATATGTTGTACACTTTCTTCCTCACTATTTTTGTCGAATAAATATTGTCAGTTTTCTTATAGAGTTGCTCACAGCCTGGATTTTTGTTAATGGCTCCCCTATATTGTGATTTCCATTGCTTCATAGCAAGAGGTTAGCAAGCTTAATTTGTGGACCAGTGAATATAGGTGGAGAAAGTGACAGAGCAATCATTGACTGGGAACAGTAGCGCCTCCTGGCACCTGCTTATAGAGTTGAAGGGAAGGAAGCAGAACTGAACAGCTATAGTTTGCTGAGGACCTTGAGAAATCTACAGGTGTGCATATCAGGAAAGAGAGAGAACACCGAAGAAAACTCAGATTCTCATATTCCAGGACCTGGATACCAGGCCTTAGTGAAGGGAGAATTCCTCATTGCACAGTGACTTAAACAACCTCTCTGGCCAACCTCCGAGTAAGACCATCTTCCCCTTTGCTTGGATTACCAGAAAGAAACAGTGACCATTGATTGTGAGCACAACTTCTGTGGCTATTGTGCTGGCAAGATCTACAGGACATCTCCCTGTCCCATCTGCCTGAAACACTGTCCCAGTGGGATTAAGTCCCACTTTTATTCATGTTGGCCTTAATTAACTGGTAACATCTTCAAAGATCCTATTGACAAATCGGTTCACATCCTCAGAAACAGGGGTTAGGATTTATTTTATTTTTCAAAATAATGCATTATTTATTAGGAATATCAAATACTCAAAGATTTAACATATAATAGAAATGTCATTTCAAATCAGTGAGAAAAGACTAAGTTTTTAAACAAATGATTTTTGAACAGATATTTGATTAACAGGTAGACCTACACCTTACATTAATCACAAAAATCAATACCAAATAAAGTTCTGAACATTAAACACTCACACGGGTGCACACATTATAAATACCTTAGAAGAAAATACAAAAAGTTTTATATTCTGAAATAAAAACCATGAAAAATTATAATTTTGGATATAATTACAAAAGATCTATAAGAAAAGACACCATAAGAAAGTTAGACAAGTGACTTACTGGGATAAAACATTAGAAACACACATAAAAGATTAATATCTAAACTATATGAAAAACTCTTAAGAAATCCATGGATAGAAAGACAAATCTTTCAGTATAAAAATGAGCAGTGGAGGGAATATTTCATTCACACAAAATACTTGAATGGGCTAAAATAAAAACATAAAAAGATGCCCATCCTCACAAGTGTCAGGGAATTGAGAAATAAAACAATAAAATAAAATTTTTTCATCCATTAGATTTAAAACAAATTTAAAAGTCTAATATTGAGCGTCCTCAATGATACGGGGAAGCAGGTACTCACCCCTTCACTGCTGAGGGGAAATGCATATTGATATAGCCATTTTGGAAGCTAACTATCTCTTTAAATTAAAAATGCTTAACATTCTGGCCCAGCAATTCAACTCCTAAGCATAAACCACAGAGAAATACTTACATTTGTATAAGGCATCATACAGGATGATGTTCAATTTCAGCAGTGCTTATAATTGGAAAAAAACCTGGAAACTACACGAAATGTCTACCATAGCCATGGAACACTACACAAATATAGACATTAGGTAAATGTCTAAAATTAAAAAATATATGTAGAAAAAGTTGCATAATGAAATACATATATTTATGTAAAAAAAAAAACTATAAACATTTCATTTCTTGTGTCTATATAGCATACATAAACATCAGTACCAGGAAGCATCACTCTTGAAGGGACATAATCTGTAGGAAGTGGCAATAATGAAATAACTGAATACAGGGAAATATTGGACCATAAATAAATTCCAAGGTGGTCCACACGGGAAGTGGCCAGTAGGGGACATGGTAACATTGAAATGTGCTCAGTCCAAGAAAAAGCAATCTATAAGGCACCCAGAGGGAAGGTCCCAAGTCCTGATAGAGCAATCCATTGAAGCACTTACTAACCAACGACCATCAGAACCATGAGCCATGTCATTTATTTGACTCTCTGACAATTTTTCTAGTTTCTACATCCAGAACACTGAGGGAGAAGTCATCCAGGATGACTTCCAGAATGCCACTGTCCCTATGTAGCAGGAACATATTTGGGGATGAATCAGGACTCATAGAATGTATTAAAATTTTATTTTTAAAGTTCCAGAATTGGAGTAATCTTACACTATCAGTTGTAATGGTCAACTGGTTTAATCCATTCACTGCAACACCTCTAACAGATCCTTTATGAGCTTGATCCTTGTGAAAACTCCCTTGATGTATACCAGACTGTATATTATATACTTCTATTTCCCTAATGAGAGGCTGATTAAAGCAAAGTTTCCACAAGAAATTAGATCTACTGCTGTTGTAGTTATGTTATCTTTCTTCAACTTTCTTGGCTTGAGAAAGTAAACACCTATTGTAGATCTTTGATAGTTCCAGGTTAAACAATATAACTTACCTTGATGGCAAGCAATACCATCCCGGTCACTTTCCTGAGTTTCCTCTGCTGCAAACTTTGTTATAAGTGAAGGTCTCACGGACATGGTGTTCTAAAGTCCTTTATGTTTGACTCTTTATTTATTAATCCATGGCCCAAACTCTTATTGAATTTTTCATGTATCATGGAAAATGACTGAAGAGTTCCATCTTGACTTGTGCTAAGAATTTGTTGTCCATTTTTGTCCATAATATCTGATTTTAGTAAAAGGGGCACTATGACCCATTCTGAATCTTAATAGCCAGCCTTCACTTGCAGGATGTCAAATATCCATATCCTGAAGAGCATTGCCAGTGCCATTTGCTGTAGAATGTGCATTTCTCATTTGGTTGATTAATTTTTTTTGTTTTCTAGATCCCAGAGTCCAATACAGCCACATGGGCTTCCAGCTGTCATTACTGGATAACCATCTATAAGAAATGAAATTGAAGTAATTGGTCCCTAGTCTGATGAACCTTCATTAATGTTTCATCAAGCTTAATGTTGTGAATGATAACCTGACCTGATACAAGACTAACTGCAACAACATCCACAGCTGGTGCCTGCTGAAGAGCTGTCACTCCAACTTTCCACCCTGGAAATATATATAGAAGTTTATTGAATTTTACATTCCACAACTTCAGGCTTCCTTGTTCACTGCCAAGAAGTATTTTATTCAAGTAGGTATTTGGATACAAAATTGCAAAAATTTTAAATATTTATTTATCAAATGTAGATGGGTCAAAGTCACAGTGGGTAGAGATTCCAATTTCAATAACTGAAATAGTTTTGAGTTCCCATCCTGGGGAGCCATGCCACATTATCTAACAGAACAGCAACAATTCCCCAAGTACAGGAGCAATGACTAGTGAAGAAGGATGGTCCATTGATGGGCCCTTGATATTGATGACTATGCTTATGAGCCTTTGCTCTTGATATTGCAACTTAGTCTAGAGTTGTAGGGTACCCAAGAGTTACTTCCTGAGAGCCTCCATGTTGCTCAATTGTGGCCTCTCTCTAAGCCAAACTCAGCATATAAACACATTACCTTCCCTCCAGCGTGGGACATGATTCCCAGGGATGAATTTCCCTGGCCCCAAGGGATTACTATCAAGCACCAACTAGCAATACAACTGTAAGAAGACCTCTAATAAAAGGGGGAAAAGGTAAACACAAATGAGTTTATATGGCTAAGAGACTTCAAAGTGAGTTGGAAGGTCATCCTTATGCATGTCTCAGCAGGATCACATAGACTGCCAAAGTAGATACTACCCCAAACAGTAGGACTCCTGAGGGCTCTGAAGACACCCATGTCCTAAGATCATGGCAGATAGCTTGGAGTTTGTGCCTCCGAGTGTGACAGAGTTGGACTCAGTTGTGACTTCTCTACACATGCCTCTTCTGTCCCTTCTATTTGAACTTATATTTGGTGCTGGAGTTGGTAGGCATACACCCAAGAGATTTGAATCTCTGGGCTGTCCATGTGCCAGCTGGGTCCTGAGCCTCAGAGGAGTTGCACCTACTCTCGTCTTTATTAGACTCACCCAAGACAACAAGGAGATGAGGATGGACAACCACCATACCAAGGAACGGATTGAGTCTACAACTGCAAGCAAGAGAATTCCATCCATCAGCCAAATGAGATTGAGGCCCCCTCTCAATTAGAGATGAAGTGGGCATCACCATCCTAGAATCTTCAGGATTGGGGAATCAAATTTGGACTTGAGTGGACTTATTGGTAATCTACTACAAACTTATTTTGATTCTAGCAATGGAAAAAAGTATATCATTGATGTGCAGACAGTGGCTGAAGGCATGGAGAGGAAAAAAGAGGCATAATATGGGGGCATTTTGGGGACTTGGAATTGTCCTGAATGACACTGTAGTAACAGATAAAGGCCATTATTTATCATGCCATAACCTACAGAATTGAGTGGGAGAGAGTATAAACTACAATGTAAACTATAATCCATCCTTAGTGGCAATGCTCCAAAATGTGTTCATCAATTGCAATGAATGTACCACCCTCAGGAAAGAAGTTGTTAATGTCAGGAAAAGTGGGAGGTGTGGGGCGTGGGGCATATGGGAATCCCTTAAATTTTTTTATCTAATATTTCATGCAGTCTAAGTATCTTCTAGAAAAAAATGATATATATATAAAGTCAATTGTAGGTATTCTTCTCCTGAATATACATGCCAAATAATAAGAATGCTGTCGGTATCAACAGAGATAACATGATCCTCAAAGGGTTGCAAAAGTTGGATTTCGGCCTTATGGCCCTTAAAGGTATGCACTACCTCTTTATTACCAGCAAATGCCGAGGAAACATTCCAATACTCAGCAAAGACTAGCCTCCCATCAGCTGCCATGTAGCAGATATCCTGTGGAACAGAGTTACTTACTGCAACTAGTCTAAGTTTCTGAACGTTGTAGGTATGGAAGCTCTTGCCCACTCAGGTAGTCACATAGAACAGGCGCTTCAGAGCACTGAACCGCACCAGATGTGGAATATCCTTACTAAAGAGTCCCAAGGCCAGAATCTTGCAAACAGCTTGCTGGCTGTAAGCCCTTCTGTGCTCTGCTCCATTGCTGCAGCCACTGTGGCGGCTTCGGTCTTCAAAGTCCTGAAAGAGAACACACACCTCAGGGGTTAGGATTTAAACATGTCAATTTTGAGGACATGATTCAATCCATAAAGTCCTAAACAAAATATTTTAAACGTAAGCCCAAGTCCTTTTCCTTTCTTGGTCTCCTCTCTCCAATACCCAAGTCCTAGAAATTTTTAAGTTACTATCCCTTAGTATAAACATTGACTAAGATAAAAGAAAACTCATAGTTCCTGATAATTAGCTTTGATTTACAAGGTAACATAACATATTAATGGATGCAGAGTTTGAAGCTAAGTAATTACTAAGGTCTCTGCTTACTCCGAAGTCTATGATTAAATTAGCTTTTCAGTGAAGAGGAGGAGAAAGTACAGAAGATACAATTAGAGAGATAAATGGGAAATGTCATCAGCAGCATGTCATTACCCAGAGGCTGATTGAATTCTTCATTCTGTCCAATGGGAAATGAAAGAGAGATTGACTGCATCTTGATTCTGTCCAATGAGAGGAAGGAAGGAATTTTCCTACAGGTTTACAAGCCTGAACCAGCCTGTATTCTAACCATTGCATCAAACCTACAAGTTGTGTGTGTTGTGTCCTGGACCAATGAAGACGAACTGCCTTACTGAAAAGAGGAGCAGAAAGTCTCATGTGAATGGTTTCCACAGCACCACTCACAAAAAGGACATCCTTCCACCCAGTGTACAGCCAAGAACAGAGCAAAGCATAGGCAGTGAGCAACCAAGAGACACAGGTAAGCAGGGACTAGGGAAGGGGGCTCAGTCTCAGGCAAACCAGAGCAGGAGGAGAAGCAGCAGGAGGCAAAGAGTGAGGCGACCTGCGAGGGAGGCTCATGGAGTCTATAATGCAGTGTTAAGGGAAAGAATTTAATCAGGGTGGTCTGGGGCCTTAATTGAGGAAGTGAATTGTGTGATTAATTATGAAGAAACCTTCTAACCAGCAGAGAGTCTACTTTAAGCTAGTTCAGAAGAGGATGCAGTAGGAGGGTTGATCAAGGTGGATAGCCTCATCTGCAGATGTGCGTGAGACCCAAAGATATCCATGTGTCATCTGTTCATCTGGATGTGAGGGAGGTGTGGAAATTATGAAGTGATCCTGAGTGTATACCTGTTTGCCAGGCACTGGCTAATTTCTGTTTTATTTTTGTTTTCAAACAATGAATTCTTTATATGGTGGTTTGTATATGATTATAGAAGAGTAAATATTTACTGATGTTTTTATATGTTTATACAAACAGTTCACATTTTACTATGCAATCATTTATGTGGAGTTTGTTTTGGTGAAAATCACAGAATTTAAGGGTTTCAGAGTCTTCACATAAGTCATCCAAGTTTTTTCAAATTCTGTATAGAGCATTGGGAATAATCAGTAAATCTAAAATTGAACATGAAGAACAGGAAGAGAAGTTTAAATACTCTGCAGAAACTCTTGGAACTGTACCACATCAAAGTATTGTTTTAAACTATGATCCTAGAAGTATATCTAATTTTATATTTCTGCTGACACCGAACTAAAATAAAAGATGAAGGTGGTGTTTGGTTCCCCTGCATTGCTGAAAGTGTGGAAGATCAAGCAACCATCTTCACTCTATTCCTCCCAAGTGTCACTTCATACAGAAGTTCATCAGATCAGGCCTGGATATCAATGTACATGACTTACCATCAAATGGAACCCAAATGTCTATCCTGGTTTTTCCACAATCTCAATTTACCTCTATTTGGGTGATTTGCATTGAATTTGGTAGCGGACACAAGGAGGGGGAAGGGATTGGAATAGAAGGAGACAGGTTTGGGACAGCTGTGATGAGGGGAAAAATCGGGAGACTCAAGGAATCTTAGAGGCTTAAAGAAAGGATTAAGAGAAGCTGGCATGGATGAAATGGAGTGGGGACATATTGCAAAATTGTTCATCCTTTAAAATATATTTTTATTCCAGAATATTTTAATCATA
Source organism: Tolypeutes matacus (assembly GCA_026826555.1). Classification (NCBI taxonomy): domain Eukaryota; kingdom Metazoa; phylum Chordata; class Mammalia; order Cingulata; family Chlamyphoridae; genus Tolypeutes; species Tolypeutes matacus. The sequence goes on along the minus strand of JAKSZT010034205.1, from coordinate 461,882 downwards.
TAAATTAGTAGAGAAAATAATATAATATAAATGCCATCTACCTATCGACAAACTTATTTCCCCAATCACATCCACCCCTAATTATTTTGAAACAAATTCTAGATATCATATTTTATGTGTCAATATTGCATTGTGTAACTCTAAATTAAAGAGCTGCCTTTTATTGCCATTCATGTTATTGTTAAGCTAATATAATGATTAAAAAAGCTTTTATATCAGCTACTCACCAGTTCAACTTACAATTTTTTATTGAAAACATGTTTTGGGATATGGAAAAATAATTTGGTGAGGCTTTGTAATTGATGCAAATTTTCATCATCATTTAAATACATAGTATTTTTTTCCATGTTATATTTTCTTGAAGAATCTTGGTCAATTGTCCCAAAGAGATGCTTATTCTCTTGATTTTGCAATTTAATCTCTACATAGTTAACTTTCAAAATTTCTTTGAGTTGTAGCTCTTTCTTGAAAATGAGAACTGAACAGCCATGCTTCAATTTGCTGCCCATTGAGCATACTTAGAGAAAGTGCCAGGAAGATCGATAATTGACTACTGCTATAACTCCTCTTCTGGCAGATGCTTCTAGAGCTGAGGTAAAAGAGGAAGAAACAGGTTTGAGCTTCTATATTTTCCTGGGTGAACCTGGGAAACCTACAGGCTGCCTAACAGAAAAAAGAAAGTACTGAGAAGTAATCAGCTTTTTATTTTTCACAGTTTCTGGAAATGAGAACCAGACCTTTCTGAAAGGAGTTTCCTCAGACTGAAATCCTCACTGCAGCATGGCCATTAAAGCCTCTTTGACTGATCTTCAAGCACAGGCCAGCTGCCACATCTGCCTGGATTACCTGAGAGACCCTGTGACCATTGACTGTGGCCACAGCTTCTGTGGCTTCTGCCTCCAGCAGTGCTGGGAAGATCTAAATGACATCTTCCCCTGTCGTGTCTGACTTCACCACTTCCCCAATGGGAACTTTACAAGGAACACTCAGGCCACATGATTGAACTTGTGAAGCAGCTTGCCCCCAGGAGGAGAAAGAGGAAACATCAGGAAGAGAAAACCCTGTGTGAGAAACAGTCAACTTCTGATCCTGTTCTGTGAGAAGGACCTGGAGCTGTTGTGTGCAAAGTGCAGGGTCTCCTCTGAACACTGACATCACTCCCTCAGGCCCCTTGAGCAAGCTGCAGCTAGTCACAGGAAAAAGCTCAAAAGCTCCATTGAGTCCCTGAAGAACATTGAGGGTGGTAAGAAGGGTCATGAAATGCAACTCTTAAAATCATGTGAATTGAAATGCAAGGTCAAAAAGCGGAGGAGTGAATTAAACTCTGAATTTGAATAACCTAAGTGTCTCTTAGGAAAGGAGCACGAAGGAAATTTTATGAGGCTATGAAGTGAACAGAAGGTTGTTGAAGACAAACTGACTGCAAAGAAAGGCCAACTTTCAAACCATATATCCTCATTAAAAAATTTTTTAAGTGAAGTAACAGAGAAGCATGGACAGACAGGCCTGGATTAACTGACAGGCATTGAAAGTATCCACAACAAGCATGAAAACCTAAAAACCCCATCAATCTTTTCTTATGGATTACAGAAAGAGAGTCTTAGTCTCCCTCCACAATATTTTAGCATGTTAAAAATGATGAGCTTGTTTAAGGAAGATTTAACACTAGATCCAGGAAGTGCACACCCAAACTTTACCATGACAGAAGATAGAAAAACTACTCTTTTGGCAATGAAGAAACAAAAACGTTCTCATAAATCCAAGGCATTTACTTCTTACCAAGCCGTCTGTACTTGTGAGGGGTTTGATGCTGGAAAACATTTTTGGCAAGTAGAAATGAATGGCACAGGAGAATTGGCCTTTGGTGTTTGTACATAATCATTCCCTAAAAATGCTCTCATATGATCACCATTCAATGGATGCTGGAAAGTTCATCTTTGCAGTAGTATACATGATATGTCAGATTCAGAAATCCACAGACACATTGGAATTTTTTTGGACTATGAGTTGGGAGAAGTTTCACTTTACAATTTGTATGATAGATCACATACATATACTTTCACAAGTACGTTTACAAAAAAAAAAAATTGTGCCTTTTTTCTCTGTTGAACCTGATGCAAAACATGTTATAATCAGTATGTTCTTAGATGAATGATGAACTATCTAGGAGACTTTTGTACATTATATGTTCCTCCTGTGTTCTTGTACATTACTTGTAATAAAGATTATGACTCATTTTTGATGTTCAATTAATAAAAGTTTGGAAGGACTCACCTCTTTCTCTTACCCTTCTGCCCATATCTGGGGAGGATGACAAGAAAATCTGGGTGATCCCCCTCTGGTATAGGTGGGAGATCAAACCAACCCAAAGCATTGCCTGCAAAGCAATCTTCATCCCACTCTCATGACTTAATCACCATAAAACCCCAAACTAGTCTCCTTTCTCTGCTCTCATATCATACCTGGATCTGCTTTGGAGTCATCCACGTCTCCACAAAAAGACTCATTACAAGAATAATAAATCTTTTCATACTCTCTTAGTGTCTGTGTGACATCATCAGTCTTGAGATCCACAGTGAATTTGGTGGGGTTGGTGACATTGCCCATGAGAAAGCCCACAGCAATACTTAGAAATTGTATTATCCCAGTTGAATTTGTGGCACATGCTGAATCCACAAATTATTCTCTATTGCATTATTTTCCAAATACCAGGAAACATTCATTTTTGTTCTGTTTTGTAGGAATCCATCCTGCAAAATCTTGCATGCATCTGTCCAGCAGAACTCATAATGGCTCAATGAAATTAATCTGAACATGGAGGTTGAGAGAGGTCAGGGGGAGAGCAGCTAAAGAAGCTATTCTCTCAAGCTGATCCCAGCATGCTTTTTATTCAGGATTTTTTCACAGTCAACTTCAGGGGAACAGTTAGGTATGGCAGCACTTGTGAGGAGTGTAAATAATCTCATAAGAATTCCAGGCTGATAATGGAGAAGCAGGATTACAGTTTAGTTATATACTTAGGAGATAAGGTGGGATAAGAGAGATAGGATAAGCAGGAGTGGTGATTTCTCTGTGTGAACAGAGAAAAAAGGCCTCCAAACTATTTCTTAGATGTAAAGATCAGAGGGTTCCCACACTATTTTGTCTGTAGTTAACTTTAATTTGTTGTGTCTATTTCATGAACAGTCATGGGATTCAGCTAAAAAATCCTTTTGCAATTGTAAATTTTTAAAATTATGAAAAATTAATGAATTACACCAATGTTTCCTAAAAAATTCCGTAGATATATCTCATTCATAGTTGATTGAAGAGGCAGAAATTTTTAAACAATAAATGAACTTGTTTATCACTGGTGATATGGAGAAATCTCCAGGTATACATAAGTGAAAAAGAGAAAGTGCTGCACAATGCCCATAGCATGTTCCCACTGCTGCAAAAACAAGCCAATGAACAAGCATTTCTGTGTTTGTGTTTTTGTGTATGCATAGGATGTTTCCAGAATGCTTCAAAAGAAACAGAATGGTAATGCTGAAGAGTCATTAGAACTAGTAGTCTGTGGTAAGAGGGTAATTTGCTTTTCCTTATACTCTGCAGTAATGTATGAAATTTTATCATGTACATCTATATCATTGCAAATTGTTTTTTAGTTTTGTACCAAATAAATCTATTTGATATTCCTGAGAAAATTACTGGAACCCAGGTATTAATGTTGCCAAATAAATAAACTTTTTTCCTATTCCTCGAATGGGCAGTCATCCACATGGAGGAAATCCACACAGCATACAGTTTTTATTTTTCTGTTTTCTTGACTGGCAGTTTTCCAACCATAAGATTTCACTATAAAACTCCTAAAGAAGACTAGATCTGCTCCCTCATCCCCCAACTGTTCCAATGACTATCATAGTGTAATGAAGAGGGTAACTGTATTTGGACCTGTTATATCTGGTAGCCTTGAGATGAAGAATGCTCAAAACTTTTTGTTGGTGGATAGCCTCCATTTTTATGTACCCAGGAACCTGATAACTCACCAAAGTCATACTGTTCATGGTAGCAGAATCTAAGTGGGCTAAGAACTGCCTCAAACATTCTCACATTCTAATGGCAATAAGAATGTTTCTTACCTAAAAACAGATATGAACATTGAAGCAGAGATCTATGACAGATGAACTGTTTGCATTCTGCTTTGGAACTGCTGACAGAATGAATGTGAGGGCTGGTGTGGACACTGGGGAAAGAAGGCATAGCAAGGTCAAGTATTGGGTAAGCACTTTCTGTTAAATGTTTGAATTGTGACTCAGTAGTTCTTTCTGCTTCATATTATTTACATTTTTCAAGAAATGTCATTAAAATAACATAATAGGGACCTGATGAAGCTCAATGGTTGAGCACTTGCTTCCAACATAAGGAGCCCTGGTTTCAATCCTAAAAATAATAATAACAATAATATCATATAAACTTGTGAATGAAACTGGGTCTAGGAATTCTGAATATTTTGCTGTTGTGTCTTAATAGACTTTCCTTTTTTTTTTTTTTTTTTTTTTTTTTTGAGGTACCAGGGGGGGTGAGGATTGAACCTGGGATCACATAGGTAGGAACCCAATACTCAACCTCTGAGCCACATCGGCTTCCCTGAGTTGGTTTTTTCATTTGTTTTGCTTGTTGTTTGTTTTTTCAGGAGACACTGGAAGGAACTCAGGACTTCCCATGTGGGAGGCAGGTGCTTAACTGCTTGGGCCACATCCATTCCCTCTTAATAGAATTTAAAAGCTCATTCTTTCTTGACAACCCAATACAGAAAACTCTAGTTTCCTGATATATGCTGGTAAGTTTTTCCCAAACTTGATATAAGATCACATTCCTCTGGAAGCTCTCTCAAATAGAAATCCCTGCAGCCTTCTTCAGCCACCCAAGGTCTAGGGTGATTTCTGGATCTCTACATTTTAAGTGGATTTTTAACATTTCAAGCCCCTGTTGCATATAGGTAATAGATACAGACTTTGAGAAAGTTGTAGGAGGCAATTCCACTAATAGAATATCTGATCACTCTAAGTTCTTCTTCTTTTCCTGGAGAAACAAGAATTTCTGAAGGAATTATCCTTAAATAGAATAATCCCTCACAGCACAATGTCTTTGCAGCCTTTCTGACTGACCTCCAAGCAGAGGCCAGCTGGCCCATCCACCTGGATTTCCTGAGAAACCCAGTGACCCTTAATTGCCGTCACAAATTCTGTAGATTTCCCAGCCTCACTGAGTTCTGGGAAGATCTACAGGGTATCCTCCCCTGTCCTGTCTGCCTCCACCACTGCCTTGACAGAAGCTTCAAGAGGAAAAGGTAATGATTTCACATGATTGATATTGTGAAGCAATTTCCCATCAGGAGGAGCAAAAGCAACCTGCAGGATGAGAAACCCCTGTGAGAGAAATACAATCAGATCCCAGCTCATTTCTGGGAGAGAGATCTTGAGCTACTTTGGACTTAGTCCAAGTTCTCCTTTGGCAACCAGTATCACCACCTGATGCCCACTGAGTAAGCTGCAGCTACTCACAGGATGAAAGTCCAGAGCTAAATTGAGCCTCTGAAAAAGCATGATAAAGATGCTGAGAAGTGGTTAAAAATCCAAGTACTGAAATAATTTGAATTGAGGATACAGGTGGCAAATTTGAGGGAGGAATTATACTCTGATGTGAACAATTTAAGAGTTTATTGGGAAAAGAGAAGGATATAATTGCTTTGAAATTACAAATTGAAGATATGGATGCTGGGAAAAAACCTAAGGGAAAACAAGGTCAAATTAGAGCACATTTACACCCTAACCAATCTACTGAGTGATATAGCATAAAAGTGTTTGCAGTCAGAACAGACTTATTTCCAGGTATTGAAAGTATCTACACCAAGAATGAAAAGTTAAACACTTCAGAAGTCTTTTGGAGTACACATTAAATACAGGTATAAATTCAATAACACCTACAAGATGATATCATTACTCTACATTAACTACTTAGGTTTTTAAAATTTCTTTTTTTTTTTGAGAAATACTGATTTTAATTAAATATAAGCTAAACTCTAGGCATTCATCATCTTTCTGCTTAAAAATTAGCAAAACTGTTGAGACAAGGCATAGTTTTTTTCCCCATACTTGTTATGTGGCTCCAGTTGCAAAAAAGAAAGTTTATGAAAATGTTAAACATAAAAATAGAAGTCTGAGGTTAAAATAAAACTGTAAAAAAAAAAAAAAACTTGTCAATGTTGTTTTTAAAATTTATTACAACATGGCAAGGAGCTATGAAAGAGTGAAAATTTGAAAAAGAAATTAAAGTTTCTTTGTTTTACTATTTTTAAATTTTCCTACAAAGTACTTTTTTTTTTTTCTTTTGGAGTTTAATATCATATTTCTAGCAAAGTATCTTTAAGTTACTGTTTTTCCCCAAAATAAATGACAGCACAACCAAAACAGCAGCATTTAACCCACCATCACACATATGCCACAATCAGATCATGATTATAATATCCCATGTATCATTTGAAGAACAGGATGGGTCCATGTAAAGCTATGTTAAATTTGGAAGATAAAAAAAGGAAGGAAGGAACAGAAAAATAAATAAGTAAATAAAAATAAAAAAATGAAAAAAATTAAAAAAGTCTTTTGATATGAATTAAAGAAAAAAAATGTATCAGGCAATTTGAAAAGAATTTTAATCTACAGGTAACAACATATTATAATAAATTTGACACTCATGCTAATGTTCACTCTAAACTCATTATCTCAGAAGTCAGAAAAAGAGTGACATTAGGAAAGATGAACCCAAACTTGCCTTACAATCTTGAAAACTTTATTTTTTTTACCAGGGATTTGTTTGTGGCAGGAATTATTATCAGGTACAAATAAGAGGCAAGGAGGATTGGTCTGTAAGTGTCTGTAAACACTCTAACCCCCAAAATGCTGTTACTTTGCCATACCCAAAAGATAGATGCTGGTGATCCAACCTTGGTCTTAAACTCCTGTTGCTGTGGAGAAAATAAAATCCAGATGGATAGGATTTTTCTGTACAATGAGTTGGGAGAGGTTTCATTTTATAATTTATATAATAGGTCTCTCGATTATATTTTCATTGAAACATTTAGGAAAAAAACTTAGCCTTTTTTCTTTAATAGATCTATTTCAGATATTCTTACAACTCATATAATAATCAGTGAAAAACAATTTGCTAATTGTTGGTATGATATGATCTCAATAATAATGATGTTTTGTGATTTGATTGTTTTTAAACTTTATTTTTGAAGTAAGTATCGAGTCATGAGAAGTTGCAAAGATAGTGCGCTGTGTATTTTTATGAAACACTAGAAGACAGTTATTTGCAGTCCCTCCATTTCTGTATCTGTAACATTATTGATCATGCCTGTTTCACAAGAATGTTGGAAGAAACGTCTACCAAATAGAAATGCAATTCTAAAATAAAAGATTTACAAATTAAATTTTCTTACCTTTGCTTTTTTGAACTTACATAAATGCACTTTGTAACATTCACCATTTTTTTCCTGTAGTTTCTCCATCTATAAATACATCAGCCTATCAAGTATGATATAAATTCCATATTTTCCATTTTAATGAAGAAAGAGGTCTTTAATTTTCTGTAATGTGGGAGAATAGAGAAGCTCATTGAACCTCAAAAAGTGTTTAGACCACTATTTAAGAAACCAACAGGAAAGATTGTTTACAGTAGAGGAGATAAGGTGGGAAGGACTAATGTAATTTAAGCTCATCAGTGATAGGGTGTTGATGGCAATTATCCTCCACCAAGGGCTGATAAGCTCTTGTAACACAATTAACCAGGACAGAAGTGGTTAACTAAGTTTAAGCTGTATGGCACTTGAAAGGTTGGTGGTGACTGTTCCTGCCAATATAAAGACTGTATTCTATTAATTAAGAAATGGCCAGGGTTACAAACTAAGCCCATCCACAAAACTGTAGTGTACAGAAAATATCACTTCCAGTATTTCATTTTATCCTTCATTTTACAAATTCTTTTTAGATTTGTATTTGTTTTGTTGTTTTCTCATAATTTATAAAACCAGGTCCACATATATTACCTCAAAACAAATACTGTATTTCCTTATGGTAAATTACCATTGTTTAGTAAGCAATTATATTGTAGACACTATATGTTTATTGTTTGCAATTCCTGGAAATGAGAGTTTTATATCGCATAGTTGTAATTTTTTGCCTATCTCTATAATTTGAGGAAGGTGTGTGGTATAATGCCTGAAATTAAGACTCAATACTAAGTATTTTCTTGATATCAGGTCAAATCAGGAGGGCATCAAACACCCTACAATTCTATTCCCTCTGTGCTTTCACAAATAAAGTCCCCTGGCCAAACTTCTTTATCAGATAGTCCAGAGGCACAGTGACCGATTTTTCCTGAGTAGGGGGATGCAGGCCCTGCCAGCTGTGGAATTACTTTTAACAAGGCAATCACATCCTCCAGATGGAACCAGCAGTCACTGCTGCCCCTTGTTACACCATAACCTGAGACTCACAGTCCCTACCTGTTCTGAGTGCAACCCCCGTGTGTCCTGGTTGTTGGACCATATCCTCTTCTGCAAACTGGCAGCACATTTGACTCATAAGTGTTACCCTAAGTATATCACATTTCCAATAGAAGGGCCCACTTGATCCAATGCCACAAAGGACAAACACATCTCTTAGTGAGAAGGTGATTCCTTCAAGAGCAAAAACAGGAAGTGGGGGAATCTTCCCAAAACCCATTCAAAGTGAGAATGGGAAATAAGGTTTTTATAGGCAAAAGGAGAGGGGTAGGGGAGAAGAAAAACAAGTGATGCCAGAGATCTTGTGAGGAGAGTACATGCAATTTCTCAGTTTTGTGTTGAACCTATAACTTTCAATTAGCATGTTAAATATATTTCTCAGAGACTTAATGTCTTTAGATAGTTCATATGCTCATTGAGCCCTGAAATCAGCAGATGTGTGGCCAGCTCCAACTCACCAGGTCTTTGGGCTTACCCTGAACAACTAATAAAATGATGATGGACAAATTCCATCCTAAAATTAAGAAGCATCTTCAACTGCAAGCAAAACAATTCCATTCCTCTACCCCATAATATCTACATGTCTTCTTAGCCCTAAGCAGTCAGAGTAGACATCATTGCAAATCCCTCAAGGCTGATGAATGAACAAAAATAAAGGGGAGTTTAACCACCGACCTAAGTAGATTTATTGTTATTATAGTTTGGATAACTGAATAACATGTAACATTGATAAAACAAATAAAATTTTAAATTAAAAAAGAAACAAAGCAACTGCAGCCTATCTCTTCTGTCCAGTGTAAGGTGTTCTGTGTTCAGTTTCCCCCATAGCCTAGAGCAGAAATTCCCTCATCAATGGGATGAGGAGGAGATGGATAAAACCATTGGCATTGTATAAAGGATCACCCAACAAACACCAAGGACACTTAGTCAGCTTTAACTAACTGCTCTTTTGCTATTTAACTTGATCCATAAGGTGGAAACAACTACCTGGGACCCAACCACCAATGGCTGCACACCGTGCATGGTAGCTTTTGTGCCAGGCTCTGTTGTCTCTATCAGGCATTGCCAACTCTTCTCTCTGTAAATTGTTGTTCTTTCCCCAATAGCTATTGTAGGTTGACCATATCCAAGCTATAATTGATGTCAGGTGCAGCCTGTGTCTGGCAGGGGCTCTCTGGGATTCTTACTACCCAGTCTCAGGCAGAGGTACCCTCACCAAGCCTGTATAGGGAACATATGTCCCTGGCCTGGCCATAGGGCTATGGGACAATAAAAGTGTATCGATCATAGCCAATCAGGGCCTGAGTCCCACTTGTCAGAAGTTGAGGTTTCAGGTTCTCAGTTTCCCAAGAAACCCTAGCATGACTAAGCCTGTCCAGATGGAGGCTAGAGTTGCTGAAAATGCTTCCTTCATTAGAAATGCTGAGCAAGAAACCCAGGCCCATCATTCCTCTGTCCATAAACTGGGAGATCATGGGAGTAAAATTGTGGCCTTCAATAAAACTTATCTTTATTTAGCATAAGCTGACATTCCAAGGTCCAGCTCATCTACTGTGTATTTGCTGCCCCCCACCCTGAGCATAGGATCCCATGTGGATAAGTCCTGATGGTCTCTGATCTCTGAAGAGTGCTGAATGAATGGAGCTAAACTAAAGTACATGTAATCATCAGGTCTTTGTCCGTACAGTGATTGTTCCCCAAAGTGTACTTTGAGTGAGAAGCAGGGACAATGGCTGCCCTAGGAACCCAAGGACCTGGAGGAAGCTTATCCTGTGAACATCCTAATACATGTGTACTTCACAGGGCTAGTCATGTTGCAGGTTTCATCTCATTCAATGCTCACAGCAATTATGGTTGCCAAGGATAGATTAGAAATTTGGGGGCCCTGATGTTAAGAGAGGGAGAAAAAAATTACAACCCAGACAAGTCCTTCTCCAGAAACCCAAAATTTGGTCTCCACATACCCTGTCTACCACATAGGGGCAATGAAAATTTCTGCAGTGGGGCATGTTCTCTTCTTTCAGTGTGGAGAAGACAGAGTTCACAGCCTGCACCTGCCTCCTGCCTCTGAAAACCCAAAGACTTGCTGAAGGATCACAGAACTTTTCCCTATCACTACCCCACAGGTATTCTACATTATAATCTTTAACAAGTGTGACAGCACACAATGCAGGGATATGTTTTCTGGAAAAGTTAGGGCAACTTCTTCTCTCCTCACCTGAGACTCTTTCCACATGAGGAAGAGACCAAAGCTGTTTACTATCCTGTCTCCTTACTCTAACTCCATGAAGGAAGGCACTACCTTCCTGGATCCTCCTAATTGGGTCTCTTCCCAATTTTCTGTCTGTCGTGGCCCCAGGAGCATCTTGTTTGTAGAATCAATGAGTTGGATTTAAGCATTTCAGTCTGAGCCTTTGGTAAAGTCTGGTTCCCAAGGACTCCAAGCTCACAGGGCAGGCCAGATGCTCTGGACAGACTCCCTCACCATGTGTCTATGTGACATGTTCCGGGAGAAATCCCAGCCTTTGATAGTAAGCACAACCAATGCAGCTTTTTCATACCCAGGATAGAGCCAGGAGCTGGAACAGTCTGGAGTTTGCTTTTCCAGTTCCCTTGATGATTCTGGAGAGCCCTCCTCTACAGCCTTAGGCCATGGTAAGGCACTGAATCTAGCAGGGGGATTTGTTTAAGCTCTGGTCTTTCTGAGGTTCTGGACCCTTCTGAGTCCCTGCTCACCTGAAGCCCAAAGTCCACTCATGTGCTGAAGCCCTGGTGGCATCCTGGCTGTGTGCTGGGTGGGGAGAAGCCCTTATGTCTTTATGGAGTGGGTATTGCTGCCAGGACCATCCAACAGATACTGACAGCTCTTTCTTACCACACACATCCCAGGTGTCTTCTTCTTCCATGTCTGAAGACACAATACACCTCTACTTCTTCAGTTCACTGTTAAGGTCAGAACCTGTTTGGGTTTGAACTTAAAACTTTGAAGGGAAATTCCTTTCCTTGGGCCTTTGTAGAGTCTGGGCAATGGAAGAAGCCTTAGGTAGTCATGGCCATGGATATGTAGAAGAAGACATTACTAGGGAAAGTGTTTAAAAATTTTGGATTTGGAAAGCAGTGTGTATAGTTATCAAAATAGTCTGATGTGTGAGACTTCCTAAGTTATCTTAAATGCTACCTTTTTTTTTCAGCCAGGGGAATGCTTTATCTTCAGTCTCTCAGGGCATCTGTGACTCCATTCCCACCTTTGAAAGGACAAGAAAAGGACTCTGTTTCCCCAGCCTTTCTTGGTAACTAATGGTGCCTTTGGTCTACACAGACTGAATAGTCAGACACCTGTAGTTCCATCCCCTCCCACAAGTAGGATAGATGGGAAGCTGGGCATCCTCAGCCTTTCCAAGGAGCAGCAGACACTTTCTGACTGCCCAGCCTGAATGGTGGGTACCTGTGTATCCACCCCCACTCCCCAATAGGAAAGGAATGGTTGGTGTTTCCACAGCCTTTCCAGAAAATGGTAGACACTTTTGGCCTGCATAGACTGGACTGTTGGATCCTGTGGATCCATCCCAAACCCCTAATAGGATAGGATAGCATGGAGTTAAAACCTAGAGTGAAGGTTATTAGGAGATAGAAGGAGGGTTGAGAAGAACTACTGATGCTTAATGTATGTAGAAGCATTAATTAACTTGACTGTAAAAGTGTGGAAATGGATGATGGTAACACATAGTGAGCAGCAGCTGGTTTATAAATGGGTTTGTAGCTGAAAAGCATGGCCTAGGAATGTAAATGTCAATTGAAAGAAAGCTATAGAATAATCCAGGGACTGAATAATACAGTGAACACAGTGGTAGATGAGAATTGTGGTTGATGCAAGTGTGTCCTTCTATGAGCTACAGTGGATGTACGTCACTATTGCAGGGTGGTGGGAATGTGAAGAAGCATGGGAAAAATAAAACTGGTGTGACCTATGGACTGCGTTTAACAACAATACTGTAATATTCTTGCATCAATGCCAAAGATGTACTTTGTTGATAATGGAGATATATGGAAAACGTGTGCCAATTGGCCCATGCTTGGTGGTAATAATCTGATGATATTATCTCATAATCTGTAACAAATAGTCCACCATGGTGCAGTGTGTTGGTGAAGGGGTGTTTTATAAGAATTCTACACATGTTCATGATTGTTTTGTAAGTACACAACCTCTGTAATAAACATAATAGGGTGTGTTTTGAGAAAAATACACCAAAAGTAAGATATCGACTATAGTTAGTAGTAATATTTTGATAATGCTCTTACATAGTTTATAACAAATGTTTCACAACAATGCAAAATGTTGGTGGGGAGTAATGTTTGGGACCCCGGTATGATATTATGTATGTTTATTTTTTAAGTTCACAACTTGTATTATATACTTATTTTTTAATGTATGTTCATGTATGAACTTCATACTTCAATAAAAATATATTTGAAAAAATAATCCAGTTATGATTTTTGCTCAAACCAGTGATCTCATTGAGAGGAGAAAATGGTTGTTTTCTCATTTTGCACTCCTACATTTAAATACTAGCATTCTTTTCTGAAGAATAATATTATCCTGAGTCCCCTCCCTACCAGTTATAGTAAACCTTTGGACTTGTGGATTCTTTTTCATTCAGTGTATTATAATCAATTATTTTATTTTTGGAGGCTCAAGGTGTTCCAAATGTTGCCAGTTGAGCCCCATTAAGTCAACTTCCATGTCTTTATTAGAAGTCCTCATTAGTCTTTGAGTACATTCCTGCTGTCTGACATAAAAGAGTTTTCAGTCTCATTTTGATCTTTCTGTGCCCCAGACCTAGAATAACCAAGAATCCTTGCTGCTTTGAAACATGTTTAAATACCAATATCTGGGGGTACTGAACCCTTTTAAAAGTTTGATGTAAAAAAAATGGGGGTAAACTTGTAAACAACCATGAATAGTCTTAGATTTTATCTTGTTACAAGCTAAGCATATGGCATGTCAATGTTTCAAGGATTCTGGCAAAAGACACTGGCTATTCTTGGGTCAAAGACAGCATAAGCTGTCTGCTAGCATCAGTTTCCCATGTGCCCAAAATCCATTTAGGAGGGCCTAGATGAATTCTGTGCATACTGATGAGTTTCCATCAAAGTCAGGGAAGATCAATCTTAGGAAATCCTGATCGTTTCTAATGTGCATCAAAGAACCATATCCAAAAATTTCCCTAGAGAGTGACACTATTTTATCAGACTGAATAGAAAACATGTTTTAAATTCAACACCATTGAGATGGTTTTAAAACACAATAGATGGAATCATGTAGGAAGGGACTATTGATTGACAGCAGAAGATTTGCAGGACTGAAACACTCCAGTATTTCAGGGAGAGCAAAGGAAGATCTGGCTAAGGACATTCAGGAATGTCCAGGGCAGTAACCAAGAGAGGGAGAAGTCCCATGAGGTAAATGAAGAAGCTTTTAAAAAATTGGGAATGGCCAAATGTGACAGAAGTCCTTTCTTCATTTTTTCACCTGCTCAAGTTCCCAGATAAGGAAATTTTTATCTCCTTATCTGGGAAGAATCCTTTGACCAGAGACTTTATTACTTATCCCAAGCTACCATTTACTGAAGACTTTCCCAAGTACTTCACAGATTTTCTCATTCAGCAGAATCCTCACAATATCTCTGTGAGATAGAAGTGGTGATCCCAATTTGAACATGTGAAAACTGAATGTTTAGAATACTGAATGTTTAGAATACTGAAGTCACATGCACAGTTTCACTATGTGATATAAGCCAGGCCTGTCTGACCCAATTACCAAGCTCATTTATTGCTCCTTGTTGGACTTGTGTTTCATTTTTCAGTATGGTGTGTACTGCTGGCCTGAACATGTTCTTATAATTCACCATGTTGTTCCTTTTTGATTATTTCCTATTTCACTTGGGTATAATCTAAAATACAGAATTACCAAGTGATTTGATCAAACAATTCTCTAACTGCTTTGATGGAGATATGAGGCATAGAGAAATTGCCTTAGAAAGACAGGTTTTGAAGAGGTAATCAATTCTAGGGCTCACTATTCATTTCTATATCTTGAGGTAATAATCATTACTGCACAGAGCTGCTGTGAAGATTCAACTGGTCCTTTAAATGATGAATTTTACAAAATGCATATACATGTTAAATAACTCAGTTAATGAAGGCTATTCTTATCTAATTAAGAGAAGATAAAATCCTGGGGCAAATAATAATGGAGAGTAAGGAATAGAATATAGGTTTCTTCATAAAATATTCTCGATATTTTTAATAGTACCTATTTATGTTCTCAAAGGACAATTTATTTTAAAATAAAATAGGCAGAAGTTATATGTGTGGGCATGGTACAACTGGCAAGTTAAATGTTCAGAGAAAAAGAGGCAGCTTCAGAATACACAGTTGCTCCAATTTTCTTAAATACCAATAAATATCCACATGGAGACATGTGCTTTCATATACATATTTTACTATGGATGGATGCACTGATGTCATTCCAGGTAATGATTAGACTCTAAACAGGTGAACAGAGGACAGGAAGTCACTGTATACCCTTTGTCCATGAGGGGTGTTTCCATCACACTCATGATATCACATTGATTTTTAATGAGTTTTGCAGCAAATAGTCAGGAATTCATTCATTTAAAGGAAAATCCTTACAGTCTACCCTGAATGGATGGCCATCCTTATAAAGAGGCCAAAACATTTTTCTGTTGCTCATTTCTACACTCTGAACTGCATCTCTTAGGCAATAGGTAATGTGCTGTTAGTCTTGCCTAACACAGATAGTGAACACTCAACAAATTTGTTGAATATATAAATGAATGAATTGTAAGTGAATAGGATGTCAAGCAGACACTGTACATATTAACATAAATCTCTTGAGAGGGATCAGTTCTGGAGGTGCAGATTCAGTGGTTGCCACTGTATGGGTAGTTGCTAAAACCATGTGCCATGGGTGACATTATCAAGGGCCCTCAAATATGAAAGTTACCAGTGTGACTTATTTAACTTACATATCTAGGATCCTCCAAAATAAAAATACAGGTACATTACTCCTAGGGAAGTCTGCTCTTACCCCTGCCTTGGCCTACCCATCCATAGCCCCACTCTTTCCAATATACCTACAAAGTTCCCAACTCCAGATTGAGCAGGGAGGAAGTAAAGAAGTTTCTACCAGGAGCTTCTCTGCTATGCATAAGGCTGTGGAATTTGAAAATGATTGGAACTAATCAGTGAATCCAGAAGACAGAACCAGTGACCAAAAGGAGCAGATGATATTAAAACATATGAGAAGGATCATGCTAAGCCTAATTAGTAAAGTCATCCTTCATCTTGAATGAGAAAGAATACTGAAGAATTTTCAAAGTAAATAATGCAGGCAGAAACCAGATCACTGATTAAATTGAAGAGTAGGGTTTCTTGGCAGGAGTAGGAAGAGGTGGAAACAAGGGAAATTGCATCAAGTCTTCTATGCCTCTGCTTCAGAAGATGCATTCAGAGAGGAAGATGGGAAATGTCATTGGGAGCCCGTCATTTCTCTGCTGCCAATTGCATCTGGAATCTGTCCAATGATACAAAGGAAGGGAAAACCTTTACATAATGGAAAGGCCAACTTAGGTCATATTCAGACCTTAACAGTGAACACAGAAGTTGTACTGTCTTTTGCTTTCTAACATGGACCAAGGAAGACATCTCTAACTTGCACTAAGGGAGCAGCCTACCATTCCCAGTGACTTCCTGACCAGTGGCTATAAGGGAAGCTCCTAAGACACCTTTAGCCACAAACGGGAGGAGAGTATCTAAATAAGGAATATGCCATTGGCCTTAGCTGAGTGGAGATTCAGTGAAAGGGCTCTAGACTTTGGCTGGGTGTGCGCTGGAGGTAACCACACTCATCTAGAGGATACTATTATAATTAACATAAGTATACTAGCATTAAGGCAAGTTAAAATAACTAGAAATAATTTTATTATCAGCAACAATCCAACTTCCCAAATTGAATTATAATTTGGATGAAAGTGTGTATTTGAAACTGGATCTGCATAAGGTCAATACATTGTATTTAATTTGTGTGCCATAAAAATTTACATTAAATCCTCATTTCTTCTTCAATAATTTCTTTTCTTTTCTTGATATTTTTAATTTGAAAAACTTGATCAATTTGTCTGCAGAATTTCCAACACTCTGAATTTCTCTACTTGGATACCTATATGGTTCATAACATATTTCTTTGCCTCTATTGCCTGCAAATAGCAGTTGCTCTACAAGACTTGATATTATCTAAGTTCAAATTTTTGCCAAAACTACTTCACTGATAGTATTGTGTACACCTTCAGGAAGTCTATAATGTCTATTTTTCTTACTTTATATGGGTATTTGTAGATGTGTTTATCACTGCCGAGATCCATTGAATAAAAGGTTTACACAATGCTGATGATTTTATTTTCTAAGAAATTTGAATTTTTGGTGGAAATTATCTTTATATAAACATATGTTTTAATTATTTTGTCACCCTGAGATACTGCTCAAGTAATCATGGATTAATAAGTGTTTGATTGTATATCCTTTCACAATGGGAATATCTTTGTCCACAGAAATGATATTGTGTCTTGAAATTGTGATTATTCCTGATAAAGAGGACTCCATAGCTAACTTTCAATAAGATGGAACAGTGAATACAGGAGGAGAAGGAGGCAGGCAGATTGGATATTGCTTGTGGGGTGGTGTGCTTTTTAGAAACTTTCCCTGGAACTGAAGGGAAGGAGAGAACCTGTTTGAAAGGAGAGTATCTTTGTCTGTACTGTCTTCCAGGTCCAAATTTTCCTGATTCCTGTAGAATCAGCCCTCTCTAAAGGGCGTTTTCACACACAAAACACCTAATTGCACAATGCCCTTTTTGTGTCTCCCTGGTTGATATCCAAGCAGAGGCCAGCTGTCCCAACTGCCTGTACTACTTAAGAGACCCAGTGACCCTTGACTGTGGCCACAATTTCTGTCACTCCTGCATCTACCAATGTTGGGAATGTCTATGGTACATCTTTTTTATTTTCCTATGGTACATCTTATCTTATCCTTTCACTTGCAGCACTGCTCCAGTGGGAATGTTTGTTTTTTTTTTTCTCCAGTGGGAATTTAAAGAAGAACATTCAATTATGTCATGTGACTGAAATTGTCAAGCAACTTCTCACGAGGTGGAACAAGAGGAAAAGGCAGGAAGAGAAACACTTGTGTGAAAAACACAGTCAGGCTCTGGCTCTGTTCTATGAGAAGGACCACAAACATTATGTGCCCCTCTGGCCACAAAGATCACCACTTGATATCACTTGAGCAAGCTGCAGTTAGTCACAGGAAGAAGCTCAAATCCTCCATTAAGCACCTGAAGAAGCAAGTTGAAGATGTTCAAAAGGAGTTAGAAATGTAAGTCTCAGAATATTTGAATTGATGATGAAGGTAAGAAGTTGCAGTGGGGAATTGCATTCAGAATTTGAATAACAAAAGCATTTACTGGAAGAGGAAAGAAGAAGAACAGGATGCCATTTTGGTGGGAATTGATGAAAGAGGAGGATGTTGAGGAAAAATTAATTGAAAACCAAATGCAAATTTCAGACCATATTTCCACAGTGAAAAATATGATGAGAGAAATAAAAGAAAAGTATGTGCAGGCAGATCTTGATTTACTGAAAGGTCTTGAAAGTAACCACAATAGATATAAAAAACCTAAAATCCTCAGATGTCTTTTCATATGAAATAAAGCAAGAGAATTGCTCTTTCTCTCCACAATATTTTAGCCTGAAGAAAACAGATTATTTAAAGTAGATTTGACACTAGATCCTGAAATAGTCCACCCCAATATTATTCAGAAAACAGGAAGAGGATGACCTACAGAATGATGAAACCAAACTTAGATTACAGTCCCGAGATTTATTTTTAACCCAGCTCTCCTGAGTTGTGAAGATTTTGATGCTGACAGGAGTTGTTGGAAAGTAGAAATAAGAGGCACAGTTGAATGGTCCATAATTGTGTGTAAAGATTCTTTCCTTAGAAATGCTAATACACCACCATCACCAAGTTACAGATGCTGGCAAATTCAGCATTCAACTATTACAAGTGAAACATGGACTTTCATGGGAATTGGTATGTTTCTAGATTATGAGTTGGGAGAAGTTTCATTTTATAATTGGAACAATAGATACATTCACAGAAAACCTGAAGCCTCTTTTCTTTACTGGATCTACTTCAGACTCTCTTACATTCTGTATCATCACAGATGAGATGAACTCCTTAGAAAGCTGATTTGTATCCTGTTAAAATTTTCTTTCTGTAATCATAGAATATCCTAAGATATTGTATAAACCTTGTTTAATTTTTTCATAACCTATTTTAAAAATTATGTTTTTTTTCCCAAAAGCAAAGAGAGGTGTTTTTTGTCCTTCCTATTTCTGTAACTAAGGATAATATGGCGCTTCTCTTGTTTTGTCACAGTTACAGCGTGGGAATCAATTGGGAATTGCAATTTGCCATTCTGAAAAGAGAGTCTTTAGAATTATCATGTTATTCTCAATGTTCCTTTTTCAAAATACCAATAAATATATTTTATCCAAATTACCTACTTGTTATATATACACATATCTTATGAATTCACCACTTTATGTTTGCTTAAATGTCCATACTCACAATATTGAAAACATGTATTTAGAGAGGTTTTATGTTTTCTGTGCCATTGATAAAGAGAAGCCAGTTGTAAAGTGGCAAGCATTTAGATCATTATTTGAAAATACAACTTTTACAAGAGAAGGCCAGAAATCAGAGATGAGGAGAGGTGAATCATGTCTTTGAAGTTTACTAAGCAATTTGGTAGTAATGCTGGGGTCCTCCAGCAAAGGTTGAAAACTTTTCTCAAGCAATTCACCCAGATAGTACTGAGTATCTATGCTTAGTAACTAGGGCCCTGTAGATTACAGTGACTAACCAATAATGTTTAATATCCATGATATATAAAGAGATCTTACAACTCAATAATAAAAAGACAAACAACTCAATTTAAAAAATGGTCAACAAACTTGAATAGATATGTTACCAAAAAGGAAATACAAATGGAATAAAAGAACATGAAAAGATGTTCAACATCACTAGCAACATGGGAAATGAAAATCAAAGCTTCAATGAACTATCATTTCATACCTATTAGAATGGCCATTATTAAAAAGATGGAAAACTACAAGTGTTAGAATGGATGAAAAGTGATAGGAATGTTTTTTCACTGTTGGTGGGATTGTAGGATGGTATGGCCACTGTGGAATTCTGTCCAGTGGTTCCCAAGGAATTTTGCTACAGGATCCATCAATCCTACTTCTAGGTGTATACTCAGAAGACTGAAAGCAAGGAAAACAAACAGACTTTTGCACACTGAAGTCCATAGTGGCATTATTTACAATTGAAAAAAGATGGAAAAAACCCAGGTGTCCATCAGCCAATGAATGGATAAATAAAATGTGTTGTATACATATGATGGAATATTATGCAACTATAAGAAGAGATGAAGTCATGAGGTACATGAAAACATGGATGAAACTTGATGACAATATCTTGAATGAAACAAGCCAGACTCAAAAGGACAAATATTGTACGATATCACTAATAAGAATTAAATAAAATTAACAAAATCATGGAGTTAATAGCTAGAAGATTGGTCACGAGAAGATAAAATGAGGATGGTGAATGAGTAGCTGAGGATTAATTGGTGTGGAATTTGTAATAAGGTTGATTGCAGATGTATGGAATTGGAGAGAGGTTATGATAGCACATTACATTGAATGTAATTAGCAGCACCAATATGTGGGTATGATCGTGGTTGAAAGAGAAAGTTTATGTAATTAGAAGGAAAACTAAAGGATGAAATATGGGACTGTGTAGCATACTGAACCCTGTTGCTGATGATGAGTGTGGTTAATAGTAAAAATATAAGAATATTCTTCCATGAGTCAGAACAAATATGTGTTGCTATTGTAGGATGTTCAAAATGGGGAGGTAATTATGCAAAAGTACACCTAAAGCAGACTATGTACTGTAGGTAATAGCAATACATTAATATTTTTTTCATTAATTGAAAAAAAGAGAGAGAAAATTATGCTGTGTGACAGAAACCAGACACAAAGTACATATTGTTTGACTCCAATTATATGAACAGCAAATATGGGTAGATTTGTAGACATGGAATTGGATTGGTGGTTATATATAGCAGAGCACAGACAGGGGGATTGGGAGGTGACTGCTAAAGGGTAGGGTGTTTTTTTCTGTATGGAGTAATGAAAAAGCTCTAATATTGAATGCCATGATGAATTCACAACTCTATGATTATACCAAAAGCCACCAAATGTACATTTTAGATGGATTTAAGGTATGTGGATACATCTCAATAAAATTGCCTTAATGAAAAAAGATAGAGGATTTCTCAGAGTGAGGAAAAAGAGGATGATGCAGTGTGGAGTCATCCACAGGAGTCTCAGCTAGAGTGTAAAAATGTTTTATTTCCTAATCTGGGTGATTTGTAAGAGGGTTTTCATTTTACAACTTTTCTTTAAATAATATCAATATATGTATCAACTTTTGTTTGCATGCTTCTTTCTGCAGTAAAAACAAAACAAAATAACAAGTACCCAGTCTAATTTTAAATGGAAAAGAAACATCTTTCTGAAACAGAAACCGAATAGAAACTCATGTAACTCTGGAACTTGAGAAATAAGTGGCAGCCAGCTTTACTCTATGAAGGCATAGAGACAGAAAACTTTCAAATATTGGTAGAAATTAAGAACAAACTTTTGCCTGCAGTGTTCAAAAGCTAAAAATGTAAAATTCTATTAATATAAAAAATCAAGGAATAATGGCATTTATAACAGATAACAAAACCATATTTTTGAGGTCAGTTAGGGTCCAGGCATGTGTAAATCTCATCTTGTGTGCCCTTCATTATTACTTTGTATGATAGGTATTATTTCGATGTTTACCATGAGTCACTCTCTAATGTCTCTTCAGGAGGGTTGGACTCTGCATGTTCTGTCCTGTCAGAGGCAGATACACTCTCAGTCTCACTGTCTTTGTTGTGCTGAATGTCTTCTTGTCACAAAGGGCAACTGGTCCTTTGTTGCTGAGATAGGTGCTAAAGGGGGCTTGGCTTACAACCTGCAGCCAATCACAGAGTAATCTGTCAGCTACTTTTCTAGCCATCGGATGTTCAGTGGATATCAACCCAATCTAAGCAATTCTCTTGGTCAGAAAACAGCAATGACTCCAAGGAGTCATTTTGTTTCTGGGGATGAGAAATTTTTTTTTTCATTTTAAAAATGCATTTGTCTTTGCACCCTGACCACTGTTGCATTTGAGGCAACCACTGATTCTTCTGTCCACTCCACCACCACCCTATATCCATGTCTACAACTCTGGGGCTGAACAGAACAATGGAAAATATATGGCCTTTAAGAGTAGATCACCTGTGCTTGATTCCAGCCTTTGTCATCTACTACCTGGAGGGTTTGGGAAAGTTATCTAGCATTCTAAACTCTAAGAGACTAGGCAAAACAGGCATAAAAATCTTGGTGTGAAACAAGAAAAAACAATTTACAGTGATTTCGATGTACATGATAAAAATCCATACATTACTATAGGATATAATGAAAAGCAAATTATTCTCTCACCACAGACCACTAGTCCTAATGACTCTTCAGCATTACCATTCTGTTTCTGTTGAAGCATTCCAGAAACATCCTTTGCATATACAGAAACACAAGTATATAAATTCTTGTTCCTTGACTTGTTTTTGTAGCAGTTGGAGCATGTTGTGGGCAATGTGCTGCACTTTGTCTTTTTCACTTTTATATACATGGAGATTTCTTCATAGAACCTATGAAGACATATTACACCTACTTTTAAAAATTTGCTTCTCTTCAATCAAGTATGAATGTGACATATCTATGGAATTTTTAAGAAACACTGTAATTGTATAATTTTTTGTAATTTTTAAATTTTCCAATTGCAGAAGGATTTTTAGCCATTACTATTCATGAAATAGACATAACAAATTAATTACAGGCAAAATGGAACAAAAATGAATGTTTCCTGGTATTTGGAAAATAATAAAATTAAGAATACTTCCTGGGATAAACATGTGCCACAAATTCAACTGGGATAATACAATTTCCAAGTATTGCTGTGGGTGCTCCTCATAAGTAATGTCACCACCTCCACCAAATTCAGTATGGATTTCAAGACTGATGATGTCACACAGACACCAAGAAAGTATGAAAAGATTTATTATACTTGTAATGAGACTTTCTGTGGAGAGGTAGGTAACTCTAAAGCAGATCCAGATATATGAGAGCAGAGAACGGAGACTATGTTGGGGTTTTATGGTGATTAGGTGGTGAGAGTGAGATGAAGATTGCTTTGCAGGCCATACTTTGGGTTGGTTTGATCTCCCACCTATACCAGAGGGGTTCACCCAGATTTTCTTGTCAATCTCCTCAGACACGGGCAGAAGGGGAGGAGAAAGAGGTGAGTCCTCCAAATTTTTACTAATTGAACATCATAATTGAGTCACAATCTTTATTACAAGTAATCTACAAGAACACAGGAGGAATATATAATGTATAAAAGTTTCCTAAGTAGTTCATTATTCATCTAGTACCATACTGATTTTAAGATGTTTTGCATTAGGTTCAACATAGAAAAAAAGCACATTTTTTTTCTGTAACATACCTATGAAAGTATATATATGTGATCTATCATTCAAATTGTAAAATGAAACCTCTCCCAACTCTTAGTCCAGAAAGATTCCAAAGCATCTATGGATTTCTGAATCTAACATACCATGTATACTACTCCAAAGATGAACTTTCCAGTATCCATGGATTGGTGATCATGATATCAGAGCAATTCTGGAGAAGGATTCTGTACAAGCACTAAAGGCCATTTTGCCTGTACCAATCACTTCTACTTGATACTTCAACTTGATACTTCCAGCATCAAAATCCTCACAACTCTAGACAGCTGGGCAAGAAGTAAATGCCTTGAATTTATGAAGACATTTTTGTTCTTCATTCCCAACATAGCCTTTTTCTATCTTCTAAAATGGTAAGGTTTCGGTGGGCAATTCCAGGATCTAGTGTCAACTTATCCCTAATTATACTCATCATTTTTAGCATGCTAAAATATTGTGAAGGGAGACTAAGACTCTCTCTAATCCATATGAAAAGACTGCTGGAGTTTTACGTTTTCATGCTTGTTGTGGATACTTTCAATACCTGTCAGTAAATCGAGGTCTGCCTGTACATGCTTCTCTGTTATTTCACTTAACAAATTTTGTAATGAGTATATATGGTTTGAAAGTTAGCTTTTGTTTACAGCCAGTTTGTCTTCAACATCCTTCTGCTCACTTAGTAGCCTCATAAAATTAACTTCCTGCTCTTTTTCTAAGAGACATTTAAGTTTTTCAAATTCAGAGATTAATTCCCTCTTCCACTTATGCAACATCCAATTTAATTCATATGATTTTAAGAGTTGCCTTTCATGACCCTTCTCAGTCCTCTCAATGATCTTCTTCAGAGATTCAATGGAGCTTTGAGCTTCTTCCTGTGACTAGCTGTAGGTTACTCAAGGGGCATCAGATGGTGATCCTGGGGTTCAGAAGTGATCATGCACTGTGCACACAACAGGTCCTTCCCACAAAACAGGGTCAGCATCTGGTTGTGTTTCTCATAAGGGCTTTCTCTTGCTCCACCTGGGGGCAAGCTGCTTCACAACCTCAGTCATTTGGCCTAACTGGATGTTCCTTATGAAGTTCTCATTGCAGCAGGGTGGAGGCACACAGGGCAGGGGATGATGTCCTGCAGAGCTTCCCAGCACTGCTGGATACAAGAGCCACAGAAGTTGTGGCCATAGTCAATAGTCATAGTGTCTCTCAAGTAATCCAGGCAGATGTGGCAGCTGGCCTGTGCTTGAAGGTCAGTCAAGGAGGCTGCAACAGCCATGTTGCAGTGAGAATTTCTGTCTGAGGAAACTCCTTTCAGAAAGGTCTGGTTCTCCTTTCCAAAATCTGTGAAAAATGAAAAGTTGATTACTTCTTAGTACTTTCTTTTTTCTGTTAAGCAGCCTGCAGGTTTCCTGGATTCACCCAGGAAAATATAGCAGCTCAAACCTGTTTCTGCCTCTTTCACCTCAGCTCTGGAAGCATCCGCCAGAAGAGGAGTTATAGGAGCAGTCAATTACTAATCTTCCTGGCACCTTCTCTAAGTATGCTCAATGGGCAGCAAATTGAAGCATGACTGCTAAGTTCTCATTTTCAAGAAAAATCCAATATCCAGGAAGATGGCACACCAGTAAGAAATGGGAATCTCTTCTCCAGAATAATAGCTAGAGGACAGGCTGAAACAGGCCCAAAAAAGATCATCTAGGCTTTAGGACAGCAGGTGAAGGCTGCACACTACCCAGAGAAGAGAGGGATAAAAGAGGGAAATTGTGATGACAGAACTGTGAGTTGGAACCAGTAGCGGCTGCTGCTGCAGGCACCCCCCCTCCACTCTTTAGAATTCTCAGAACTCTGGGCCTGCGACTACAGACAAAGGGGGCTCCAGGGATCTACCACTCCAGGAAAGGGGAAAGAGAGGAACACAGCCTAAGGCTGACTCACGTTCTGACCCAGAAATTTGGGCTGTGGAGACCCACGGACCCTTCCAGGCCAGGTGGGACCACACAGTTGTTTGCCCTGGGAGCCTACGAAGGACCGGAGAAATCCAAACCTTGCAATCTCCCTCTCTTCTAGCTTGGACTAATTGTTGAGGACTCCACAGGAGAGGGGAGAGAGAGCCTGGGGATGACTTGGCTTTTGACTCATAGGTTTGGTCTTCTGTGTCCAGAGAGTCCTTCCAGGCCAGGTAGGGCTGCACTATGGTTTGCCTTGGAGACTGCAAGGGGCTAAAGATATACAAACCTCCAAATCTCCTCCTCTACTAACAGGGACTGATTGATGAGGACTCAGAAGGGAGTGAAAATATCTCCCAGCTGGGAAAAGGGAGGGGGCTGCCAGAGAAGACTCAAGAACTCTCTCAGAAAGTTTGAATTACAAGGCTCTTAGCCCCCACTCAGGAAGCCGTATCACATTGATCTGGTCTGTGTCAAAACAAATACACTCTGACCAGGCATTGAATTGAATGCTGCCAAAGAGTGTCATCTCCTGGCAGACCAAGGAAGTGCACAAAAGAAAATTAAAAATAAATAAGAGAGGCTTTTCCTGGCCTCTATAGTCTCCCTTCCCAAGGCCCTAGGAAGTGACTCTACAACCAATTACTGGATCCAGTGCCCAGTTTTGAGCAACCAGCAGGACAATCCTAACAATCCAGGTCGAGCCAAATATCAATGAGCTGTGGTAACTCACAGCCTCCTGCCATTAAATCCCTATAAAAGAGAAAGAGACTGGGTATCTGAGTAAACTACACCCTGACCAGATGCTAAAAGACCAGCCAAAAATTATGAGCCATATTAAAGAATAAAAGGCATGACCTAGGTAAAGGAATATATCAAAGTCTGAGAAGAGATGCAGAACTTGAGAGAAGTAATCAGCGAGATGGGCACAAATTTCCAAAATCAAATTAATGAGTTGAAGGAAATATAGTTACAGAGATAAATGACATCAAGAAGACATTGAGTGAATGCAAAGAAGAACTTGAAATCCTGAACAGAAATGTAATGGAGTTAATGGGAATGAAAGACACAATACGAGAGGTAAAAAAAACATTTGAGGCATACAAAAGCAGACTTGATATGATAGAAGAAAGAATAAGTGATACCAAACACAGAGCAGCTAAAATTGAAGAGAGAAAAGAAAAGAGAGAGAAAAGAATGGAAAAAATTGAGCAGGGACTCAGAGACTTGAATGACAACACAAAACGCACCAACATACATGTCATGGGAGTTCCAGAAGAGGAAGAGAAGGGAAAAGGGGCAGAAAGAGTATTTGAGGAAATAATAGCCAAAAATTCCCCAACTCTCACAAAAGAAATGAGCTTACATGTCCAAGAAGTACACCGTATCCAAATCAGAATAAATCGAAACAGACCTACGCCAAATCACATACTACAGAATGTCAAATGTAAAAGATAAAGAGAAAATTCTCAGAGCAGCAAGAGAGAAGCAAAAGATCATGTACAAGGGATGTCCAGTAAGACTTAGCGCAGATTTCTCTTCAGAAACCATGGAGACAAGAATAGAGTGGTATGATTCAAATTATGAATCTGAAAGAGAAAAACTGCCAGCCAAGAATTCTTTATCCAGCAAAACTGTCCTTCAAATATGAAGGTGAGTATAAAATATTCACAAACAAACAGAAACTAAGATAGTTTGCAAAAAAGAATCAAGCTTTGTAGGAAATATTAAAGGAAGCCTTAGAACCTGAAAAAAAAAAAAAAAGACAGGAGAGAGAGGCTTGGAGGAGAGTATACAAGAAAGAATAGAAGAAAGGATAACCAAAAGAGTAAAAAGAGAGACAAATATAAGATGACATATGAAAATCAAAGAATGAAATGGTGGAAGTAAACAGTGCATTTACAGTAATATCATTGAAAGTGAATGGACTAAACTCCCCAATCAAAAGATACAGGCTGACAGAATGGATAAAAATAACATGAACCATATGCTGCTTACAAGAAACTCACCTCAGACCCAGGGATACAAACCGTCTGAAAGTGAAAGGTTGGAAAAAGATACTCCATGCGAATAGTAACCAGAAAAGAGCAGGGGTAGCTACACTAATATCAGACAAAACAGACTTCAAATGCAAAAAATTTATAAGAGATACAGAAGGCCATTATATATTAATAAAAGGGATGATCCACCAGGAAGAAACAACTATCATAAATATCTATGCACCTAACGAGGGTGCCCCAAAATATATGAGAAAAACTCTGGCAAAAGTGACGGGAGAAATAGACATTTCTACAATAATCATTGGAAACCTCAACACCCCACTCACAACATTAGATAGAGCAACCAGACAGAAGATGAACAAGGAAACAGAGAACTTGAATTATATGATAAACAAGTTAGATCTAACAGACAAATACTGAACACTGCATCCAAACTCAGCAGGTTGTACATTCTTCTCAAGTGCCCATGGAATTTTTCAGGATAGACCACGTGTTAGGTCACAATTCAGCTATCAATAAGTATAAAAAGATTGAAATTATACAATGCTCCTTCTCAGATCATAATGGAATGAAATTAGAAATCAATAACAGACAGGAAAAAAGTAAATTTGCAAATGTATGTAGATTCAACAACACACTCCTAAATAATCAGTGGGTCAAAGAAGAAATTGCAAATGAAATGAGTAAATATATTAAGGCAAATGAAAAAGAGAACACCTCTAATGTATCAAAACTTATGGGATACAGCGAAGCCAGTCTTGAGAGGGAAATTTATAGCCCTAAATGCCTATATTAAAAAAGAAGAAAGAGCTAAACTCAAAGTTTTAACTGAACAACTAAAGAAACTAGAAAAAGAACAGCAAATAAATCCGAAAGCAAGCAAAAGGAAAGAAATAATAAAGATTAGAGCAGAAATTAATGAAAATGAGAACAGAAAAATAAGGTAGAAAATCAACAAATCCAAAAGCTGGTTCTTTGAGAAGATCAATAAAATTGACTAACCACTAGCTAGACTAACAAAGAAAAAAAGAGAGAAGATACAAATAAATACAATCAGAAATGAAAGGCAGAAGTTACAAATTACCTCACAGAAATAAAAAGAATCATAAGAGGATATTATGAAAAACTATATGCCAAAAAACTAGACAACCTAGATGAAATGGACAAATTTCTAGAAATGCACAACCAATCTACACTGACGCTACAAGAAATACAAGAACTTAACAAGCCAATCACATTTAAGGAGATTGAATCCTTCATCAAAAATCTCCCAGCAAAGAAATGTCCATGACCAGATGGCTTCACAGGTGAATTCTAGCACACATTTTGAAAAGAATTAACACCAATATTTTTTAAACTCTTCCAAAAAATCTTAGAAGAAGGCAAATTACCCAACACATTTCATGGAGCCAACATCACCTTAATACCAAAGCAAGATAAAGATTCTACAAGAAAAGAAAATTAGAGACTAATCACTCTAATGAACATAGATGCAAAATTCCCAACAAAATACTTGCAAATTGAATCCAACAGCAGCATATCAAAAGACTTATACATCACGACCAAGTGGGATTTATACCTGGTATGCAAGGCTGGTTCAACATAAGCAATCAAGGTAATATATGACATTAACAAATTGAAAGAAAAAACCACATGATCATCTTCATAGATGCAGAAAAGGCATTTGACAAAATCCAGCATCTTTTTTTTTATCTTTATTTTGTACATTTAATAATTGAAAATATAAACAATTAAAAACTAAAAAGTAAACACAGATGAAAAAATATATATATTTCTCAATTAAATGTAATGGATACATATAATTTTTTTTTTGAATCAAACAATATATTACACAATATATTTGGTTCATGGTAACGCATTCATACAGTATTTGTCCTTTCGTGTCTGGCTTGCTTCACTCAACATAATGTCCTCCAGGTTCATCCATGTTGCCATATGCTTTATGACTTCATTTTTTTTTTTACAGCTGCATAATATTCCATCGTGTGAATAGACCACAGTTTGTTTACCCATTCATCTGTTGATGGACACCTGGGTGGTTTCAAACTTTTGGCAATGGAGAATAATGTGGCTATGAACATCGGTGTACAGATGTCTGTTCGTGTCACTGCTCTCAGTTCTTCTGGGTATATACCCAGTAGTGCTATTGCAGGGTCACATGGCAAGTCTATATTCAACTTCTTTAGGAAATGATAAACAGTCCTCCATAGTGGCTGTACCATTCTGCATTCCCCAAAACAGTGAAGAAGTGTTCCTATCTCTCCACATCCTCTCCAACACTTGCAGTTCTCTGTCTTTTTAATATTGGCCATTCTGATAGGTGTGAAATGATATCTCATTATAGTTTTGATTTACATTTCCCTAATCATAAGTGATGTTGAGCATTTCTTCATGTGTTTTTTTTTTTCCATTTGTATTTCTTCTTCGGAGAAATGTCTATTCAAGTCTTTTGCCCATTTTTTAATTGGGTCATTTGTCTTATTATTATTGAGTTGTAACATCTCTTTATATATCCTGGATATTAAACACTTATCAGATAAGTGATTTCCAAATATTTTTTCCCATTGAGTTGTTTGCCTTTTCACCCTTCTGACAAAGTCCTGTGAGGTGCAAAAGTGTTTAATTTTGAGGAGGTTCCATTTATCTACCTTTTCTTTTGTTGCACATGCTTTGGGTGTAAGGTCTAAGAAACCACCACCTACTACAAGGTCTTGAAGATGTTTCCCTACATTTTCTTCTAGTAGTTTTATGGTCCTGGCTTTTATATTTAGATTTTTGATCCTTTTTGAGATCATTCTTGTATAGGGGGTGAGATAGGGGTCCTCTTTCATTCTTTTGGTTATAGATATCCAGTTCTCCCAACACCATTTATTGAAGAGACTGTTTTTTCCCATCAGTGTGGGCTTGGTAGGTTTGTCAAAAATCAGTTGACTGTATAGTTGAGGGTTTATTTCTTGATTCTCAATCTATTCCACTGATCGATATGTCTATCTTTATGCCAGTACCATGCTGTTTTGACCACTGTAGCTTTGTAATATGTTTCAAGGTCAGGCAGGGAAATTCCTCCCAAATTGCTCTACTTTTTTAGAATACTTTTGGCTATTCGGGTGCACTTACCCTTCCAGATGAATTTGGTAATTGCCTTCTCTAATTCTGTAAAGTAAGCTGTTGGGATTTTGATTGGTATTGCATTGAATCTATAAATAAGTTTGGGCAAGATTGACATCTTCACGATATTTATTCTTCCAATCCATGAACACAGAATGACTTTCCATTTGTTTAGGTATTTTTAAATTTCTTTTAGCATTGTTTTGCAGTTTTCTGCATATAGGTCCTGAACTTCTTTGGTTAAATTAACTCCTAGGTATTTGAGTCTTTTTGTTGCTATTGAAAATGGAATTTTCCTCCTGATTTCCTCCTCAGATGGTTCAGTACTAGTGTACAAAAACATTACTGGCTTTTGCATGTTGATCTTGTATCCTGCCACTTTGATGAACTCATTTATTAGTTCAAGTAGCTTTGTTGTGGATACTTCAGGATTTTCTAAATACAGGAGCATGTCATCCACAAAACAGTGAGAGTTTTACTTCCTCTTTTCCTATTTGGATGCCTTTAATTTTTTGGTCTGGTCTAATTGCCCTCGCTAGAACTTCTAGTACAATGTTGAATAACAATGGTGACAGAGGGCATCCTTGTCTTTTTCCTGATCTTAGAGGGAAAGCTTTCAACCTTTCCCCATTGAGTATGATGTTGGCTGTGAGTTTTTCATATATGCCTTTTATCATATTTAGGAATTTTCTTTTTATTCCTATCTTTTGAATTATTTTTATCAAAAAAGGATGTTGGATTTTGTCAAATGCCTTTTCTGCATCTATTGAGATGATCATGTGTTTTTTTTCCTTTCAATTTGTTGATGTGGTGTATTACATTGATTGATTTTCTTATGTTGAACCAGCCTTGCATACCAGGAATAAATCCCACTTGGTCATGATGTATAAGTCTTTTGATATGCTGTTGGATTTGATTTGCAAGTATTTTCTTGAGAATTTTTGCATCTATGTTCATTAGAGACACTGGTCTGTAATTTTCTTTTCTTGTGGAATCTTTATCTGGCTTTGGTATTAGGGTGATGTTGGCTTCATAAAATGTGTTGGGTAATTTTCCCTCATCTTCAATTTTTTGCAAGAGTTACAAAGGATTGGTTTAAATTCTTTTAGAAATGCTTGGTAGAATTCACCTGTGAAGCCATCTGGTCCTGGACTTTTCTTTTCTGGGAGATTTTTGATGACGGATTCAATCTCCTTAATTGTGATTGGTTTGTTAAGTTCTTGTATTTCTTGTTGTGTCAGTGTAGGTTGGTTATGCGTTTCTGGAAATTTGTCCATTTCATCTAGGTTGTCTAGTTTGTTGGCATATATTTTCTCATAATATCCTCTTATGATTCATTTTATATCTATGATTTCATTTGTAATTTTTCCCTTTTCATTTCTGATTGTATTTATTTGCATCTTATCTCTTTTTTTCTTTCTTAGTCTAGCTAGTGGTTAGTCAATTTTATTGATCTTCTCAAAGAACCAGCTTTTGGTTTTGTTGATTTTCTCTATAGTTTTTCTGTTCTCATTTTCATTTATTTCTCCTCTAATTTTTATTATTTCTTTCCTTCTTTTTCCGTTGGGATTGGTTTGCTGTTCTTTTTCTTGTTTCTCAAGTTGTTTAGTTAAATCTTTGAGTTTAGCTCTTTCTTCTTTTTTAATATAGGCATTTAGGGCTATAAATTTCCCTCTCAAGCCTGCCTTTGCTCTATCCCATAAGTTTTGATACGTTGTGTTCTTATGTTCATTTGTCTCAATATATTTATTAATTTCACTTGCAATTTCTTCTTTGACCCACGGAATATTTAGGAGTGTGTTTTTCAGTCTCCACACTTTTGCAAATTTACTTTTATCCTGTCTGTTATTGATTTCTAGTATCATTCCATTATGATCTGAGAAGGTACTTTGTATAATTTCAATCTTTTTATATTTATTGAGAGCTGTATTGTGACCTAACATGTGGTCTATCTGGAGAAAGATCCACGGGCACTTGAGAAGGATGTATAACCTGCTGAGTTTGGATGCAGTGTTCTGTATATGTCTATTAGGTCTAACTTATTTATCATATTGTTCAAGTTCTCTGTTTCCTTGTTCATCTTTTGTCTAGTTGTTCTATGTAATGATGTGAGAGGGATGTTGAAGTCTCCAACGATTATTGTAGAAATGTCTATTTCTCCCTTCAGGTTTGCCAGAGTTTGTCACATATATTTTGGGGCACCCTGGTTAGGTGCATATATATTTATGACTGTTATATCTTCCTGGAGGATCGTCCCTTTTATTAATATATAATGGCCTTCCACATCTCTTATCACATTTTGCATTTGAAGTCTGATTTGTCTGATATTAGTATAGCTACCCTTGCTCTTTTCTGTTTATGATTCACATGGAGTATCATTTTCCAAACTTTTACTTTCAGCTGGTTTGAATCCTTGGGTCTGAGGTGAATTTCTTGTAAGCAGCATATGGATGGCTCGTTTTTTTTAAATCCGTTCTGTCAGCCTGTATCTTTTGATTGGGGAACTTAATCCATTCACATTCAATGATATTACTGAAAATGCACTAAATTATATTTCTTCCATTTTATTCTTTGTTTTTCATATGTCATCCTATTTTTGTCTCTCTTTTCACTCTTTTGGTTATTCTTTCTGCTTTTCTTTCATCTATACTCTCTTCCAAGCCTCTCTCTCCTGTTTTTTGCTTTCAGGTTCTCAGGTTTCCTTTAATATTTCCTGCAAAGGTGGATTCTTTTTTGCAAACCCTCTTAGTTTCTGTTTGTCTGTGAATACTTTATATTCACCTTCATATTTGAAGGACAGTTTTGCTGGATAAAGAATTTTTGGCTGGCAGTTTTTCTCTTTCAGTTTCCTAAT
>JAKSZT010034205.1:407148-428223 GCA_026826555.1 Tolypeutes matacus | reverse complement strand
CCCCCCCTTGCTGCTTGTGCTCGCTGGGTCAGCTAACCACGCCGTGTGGGCGGGCTTCCCTTCACCAGGAGGCCCCAGGAACCGAACCCAGGGCCTCCCATATGGTAAATGGGAGCCCTACTGATTGAGCCACAGCCGCTTCCCATAGGTCTATTTGGATTTATTCTCATTGGGGTTTGGTGCGCTTCCTGGACATGCGAGTTCATTTCTTTCGTGAGAGTTGGGAAATGTTCACCTATTATTTCCTCAAATAATCTTTCTGCCCCTTTTCCTTTCTCTTCCCCTTCTGGAACTCTCATGACACGTATGTTGTTGTGTTTTGTGTTGTCATTCAACTCTCTGAGCCCCTGCTCAATTTTTCCATTCTTTTCTCTCTTCAATTTTAGCTGCTCTGTCTTCGGTATCACTTATTCTTTCTTCTATCATTTTGAGTCTGCTGTTGTATGCCTCAAATGTATTTTTGACCTCACCTATTGTGTCTTTCATTCCCATGAACTCCGTTACTTTTCTGTTCAGGATTTCAAATTCTTCTTTGCATTTGCTCAATGACTTCTTGATGTCATTGATCTCTTTAGCTATATTCGATTTCATCTCATTAATTTGATTTTGGAAATTTGTGCTCATCTCACTGATTAATTCTCTCAAATTTTGAATATCTTCTGGGACTTTGCTGTATTCCTTTTTTTAGGTCAAGTCTTCTATTTTCTTAGTATGGCTCATAATCTTTTGTTGGTGCTTAGGCATCTGGTTAGTTTGTATTTTACTTAGATGCTCTATTTTTCTTTTATGGGGTTTTAGTGGCAGGAGGCTGTGAGTTACCACAGCTCTTTGATTTTTGACTCAACCTTGATTGTTAGGATTGTTCTGCTAGTTGCTCAAACCTGGGCACTGGACCCAGTAATTCGTTATAGAGTCGTTTCTGAAGTCCTTGGGCAGGGAGGCTATAGAGGCCAGGAAAAGCCTCTCTTACTTATTAATTTTATTATGTGCACTTCCTTGGTCTGCAAGGAGATGTCGCTTGATGTCAGCTCTCAATTCAATGCCAGATTGGAGTGTATTTGTTGTGACACAGACCAGATCAATGTGATAGAGCTTCCTGTCTGGGGGCTAAGAGCCCAGTGATTCAAACTTTCTGAGACAGTTCTCCAGACTTCTCTGGTAGCGCCCCCCTTTTCACAGCTTGGAAATATTTCCACTCCCTTCTGAATCCTCAACAATCAGTCCCTGTTAGTAGAGGAGGAAATTGGGAGGTTTGTATATCTTTTTCCCCTTGCAGGCTCAAAGGCAAACAATGGCGCAGCCCCACCCGGCCTGGAAGGGTTCTTGGGACAGGGCAAACCAAACCTGGGAGGCAAAAGCAGGTTCAGCCCCAGGATCTCTCTCCCCTCTCCTGTGGAGACCTCAACAATTAGTCCAGGCTAGAAGAGAGGGAGGTTGGGAGGGTCGGATTTCTCCTGTCTTTCCTAGGCTCCCAGGGCAAACCACCATGTGGAAGAGTCCATGGGGTCCACAGCCTAAATTACAGGTCAGAACCTGAGTCAGCCTAAGGCTGTGTCCCTCTCTCTCCCCTTTCCAGGAGTGGTAAATCCCTGGAGCCCCCTTTGTCTGTGGTCACAAGCCCAGAGGCCCAAGAATTCTAAAGAGTGTGGGGGAGGGTGCCAGCAGCAGCAGAAACTGCTACTTCCCAATCACGGTTCTGTTGTCTTGATTTCCCTCTTCCGAACCTCTCTCCTCTGGGTGGTGTGCAGCCTTCACCTGCTGTGGTAAACCCTAGAAGATCTTTTGCGGGCCTGTTTCAGCCTGTCCACTAGCTATTTTTCTGGAGAAAAGATTCCCGTGTCTTACTAGTCCGCCATATTCCCGGAAGTCTCCCTTTTTTGAAAAAACACTTCAAAAGATAGGAATAAAAGGAAAATTCCTCAATATGATAAAAAGCTTATATGAAAAACCCACAGCCAACATCATACTCAATGGGGAAATGTTGAAAGCTTTCCCTCTAACCTCGGGAACAAGACAAGAATTCCCACTGTCACCATTGTTATTCAGCATTTTACTAGAAGTTCCAGCTAGGGCAATTAGACAAGAGAAAAAATTAAAACCATGTAAATAGGAAAAGAGCAAGTAAAACTCTCACTGTTTGTGGATGATTTGATTCTGAACTTAGAAAATCATGAAGTTTCCACGACAAAGCTACTTGAGCTAATAAATGAGTTCAGCAAAGTGGCAAGATACAAGATCAACATGCAAAAATTGGTAATGTTTTGTATAATAATACTGAACAACCTGAGCTGGAAATCAGGGGCAAAATTCCATTTTCAATAGTAACAAAAAGACACAAATACCTAGGAGTTAATTTAACAAAAGAAGTACAGGACCTATATGCAAAAAACTGCAAAACAATGGTAAAAGAAAAATTTAAAGACCTAAACAAATGGAAAGACATTCTATGTTCATGGATTGGAAGAATAAATATCATGAAGATATCAATCCTACCCAAAATGATTTATAGATTGAATGCAATACCAGTCAAAATCCCAACAGCTTTCTTTATAGAATTAAAGAAGGCAATTACCAAATTCATCTGGAAGGGTAAGTGCACCCAAATAGCCAAAAGCATTCTAAAAAAGCAGAGCAACATGGGAGGAATTTCACTGCCTGAGCTTGAAACATATTACAAAGCTACAGTGTTCAAAACTGCATGGTACTGGCATAAAGATAGACACATTGATCAGTGGAATAGAATTACGAACCCAGCAATAAACCCTCAACTATACAGTCAACTGGTTTTTGACAAACCTACCAAGGCTATGCTAATGGGTAAAAAACAGTCTCTTCAACAAATGGTATTGGGAGAACTGGATATCTATAACCAAAAAAATGAAAGAGGACTCCTGCCTCATCCCGTATACAAGAATGAACTCAAAATGGATCAAAGATCTAAATATAAAAGCCAGGACTGTAAAACTACTAGAAGAAAATGTAGGGAAACATCTTCAAGACCTTGTAGTAGGTGGTGTGTTCTTGGACCTTAAACCCAACTGATAAGGGTTTAATATCCAGGATATATAAAGAGATGTTACAACTCAACAAGAAAATGACAAATGACCCAATTAAAATATTGGTGAAAATCTTGAATAGATATTTCTCCAAAGAAGAAATACAAATGGCAAAAAAAACACATGAAGAAATGCTCAACATCACTCATGATTGAGGAAATGCAAATCAAAAGTACAATGAGATATCATTTCATACCTATCAGATGGGCCACTATTAAAAAGACAGAGAACAACAAGTGTTGGAAAGGATATGGAAAGATAAGAACACTTCTTCACTGTTTTGTTTTGGGGAATGCAGAATGGTACAGCCACTATGGAGGACTGTTTGGCAGTTCCTGAAGAAGT
The DNA here is from genome assembly GCA_026826555.1 of Tolypeutes matacus. Classification (NCBI taxonomy): domain Eukaryota; kingdom Metazoa; phylum Chordata; class Mammalia; order Cingulata; family Chlamyphoridae; genus Tolypeutes; species Tolypeutes matacus. Next base: position 424,822 of record JAKSZT010034205.1, on the reverse strand, counting down.
TGAATATAGACTTGCCATGTGACCCTGCAATACCACTTCTGGGTGTATACCCAGAAGAAATGACAACAGTGATACGAACAGACATCTGCACACCGATGTTCATAGCAACATTATTCACCATTGCCCAAAGTTGGAAACCACCCAGGTGTCCATCAACAGACGAATGGATAAACAAATTCTGGTGTATTCACATGATTGAATATTATGCAGGTGTAAGAAGAAATGAAGTTGTAAAGCATATGACAACATGGATGAACCAGGAGGACATTATGTTGAGCGAAGCAAGCCAGACACAAAAGGACAAATACTGTATGAATGTGTTACTATGAACCAAATATGTTGTGTAACATATTGTTTGATTCAAAAAAATTCTATATGTATCCATTACATTTAATTGAGAAATGTATATACTTATTCACCTGTGTTTACGTTTTAGTTTTTTGTTTTTTTTTTAAAGATTTTTATTTATTTATTCATTTATCCCCCTCTTGCTGCTTGTGCTCGCTGGGTCAGCTAACCGCGCCACGTGGGCGGGCTTGCCTTCACCAGGAGGTCCCCGGAACCGAACTCAGGGCCTCCCATATGGTAAACGGGAGCCTTACTGATTGAGCCACAGCCGCTTCCCTACTTTTTAGTTTTTAACAGTTTACATTTTCAATTATTAAATGTACAAAGTAAGTTAAAAAATTGTGAAAAAAAAAAAGAAAGATCAACAACTCAAAGAAATTATGGAAGTTAACTATGTAAAGAAATAATTGCAAATTCAAGACAGTAAGTATCTCTATGGGACAATTGACCAAGATTCTTCAAAAAAATATAAGAAGGAAAAAAGAATACTATGTATTTAAATGATGATGAAAATTTATATCAATTACAAAGCCTTACCTAATTATTTTTACAGATCCAAAAACATATTTCCAATAAAAATTTATAAATCGTAGTGGAAATTAGCCGATATAAAAATTTTAATCATGATATTAGATTAACAATTATAGGAATGGTATTCAAGGAGGCCCTTTAATTTAGAGATATATAATGCAATGTTGACAAATAATGTATTATATCTAGGATTTGCTTCAAAATAATTAGAGGTGGATAGGATTGGGAAATAATTTGATAGATGGTGTTTATTACATTATTTTCTGTATTATTTTATATGATTACAATATTGTAGAATAAAATTATATTTTAAAGGATGAACTTTTTTGCAGTATGTCCCCACTCCATTTCTCCCAAACCAGCTTCTATTAATCCCTTCTTTAGGACTCTAAGTTTCCTTGAGACTCCTGATTCTTTTCCTCCTCACAGCTGTCCCAAACCTGTCTCCTTCTATTCCAATCCCTTCATCCTCATTGTGTCCACTCCCAAACTCAATGAAAATCCCAAATTGAGGTAAATTGAGATTGTGGAAAGACCAGGATAGACATTTGGGCTCCATCTGGTATGTCATGTACATTGATATCCAGACTCCATGAAGCTTCCTCACAGGTCACCTCACTCTTTGCCTCCTGTTGCTTCTCCTCCTTATCTGACCTGCCCAAGACTGAGTTCCCTTCCAGAGTCCCTGCTTACTGGTGGCTCCAAGGTGCTCACTGACTATGCTTTGCTCTATTCTTGGCTGTAAACTGGGTGGAGGGATGTCCTTTTTGTGAGTGGTGCTGCCAGGACCACTCACATGAGGCTGTCTCCTCCTTCCCGTATGACAGTCTGTCTTCCTTGGTCCGCGACAGAAAATACAACACACACAACTTCTGGGTTTGGTGCAATGGTTAGAATATAGCCTGGTTCAGGCTAATAAACCTGTAGGAAGTTTCCTCCCTTTCTCTCATTGGACAGAATCAAGATGAAATCAACCGCTCTTTTCATTTCCCATCGGACAGAATGAAGAATTCATTTAGCCTCTGGGAAATGACAGGCTGCTGATGACATTTCCCATTTACCTCTCTGATTGTATCTTCTGTACCTACTCCTCCTCCTCCACTGAAATTCTAATTTAATCACAGACTTCAGAGTAAGCAGAGACCTTAGTAATTAATTACATAGCTCCAAACTCTACATCCATTAATATGTTATGTTACCTTATAAATCAAAGCTGATATCAGTAACTAGAATATGCATTTTCTTTTGTCTTTGTCAAAGTTTATACTGAGAGTAGTAACTTAAAAATTTCTAGGACTTGGGTATTGGAGAGAGGAGACCAAAAGTGAAAAAGACTTGCACTAAAGTTTAAAATATTCCTTGTTTAGGACTTTATGGATTGACATGTCTTCAAAATTGATATGTTTAAATCCTAACCCCATTTGTGAGGATGTGACTCAATTTGTTAATAAGATCTTTGACTATGTTACCAGTTAAGTTAAAGCCAGAATGAATCAGAGGGCATGTAATCCCATTTGGACAGTGCTTCAGGCAGATGGGACAGGGATATGTCCTATAGATCTTGCCAGCACTGGTATATACCATAGGACATGTGCTCACAGACAATGGTCACTGTATTTCTTGGGTGATCATAAAAAAGGGGCAGTTGGCCTCTGCTTGGAGGTCAGCCAGAGAGGTTGCTTAAGCCATTGTGCCACAAAGAATCCTCTCTTCACTCAGGCCTGGTATCCAGGAGCTGGGATATGAGAATCTGAGTTATTCTCGGTGTTCTCTCTCTTTCCTGATATGAATGCTTGTAGATTTCTCAAGATCCTCAGCAAACTATAGCTGTTCAGTTCTGCTTCCTTCCCTTCAACTCTATAAGCAGGTGCCAGGAGACACTACTGTTTCCAGTCAATCACTGCTCTGTCATTTTCTCCACATATGTTCAATGATCCACAAACTTAGCTTGCTAACCTTCTTGTTCAGGAGAGAGCTACAACTTCATGAAGCAATGGAAATCACAGCATAGGGAAGCCATTAACAAAATCCAGGCTGTGAGCAACTCTATAAGAAAACTGACAATATTTATTCCACAAAAATAGCAAGGAAAAAAGAGTACAACATATATTAAGGAGATGAAGAACACGTGTAAGACAAAATATTATCTGCATCTTTTCCAGATTCTAATATATTCATTTCCGAAACAAAAATAGCTACAGGTCAATTGTGAGAGTGTATATCTTATAATAAACAAATAGGATAATAGTTATAAATCTGACAATATGTTTTGATTATTCTAGTGAAAGGATACTCTACAATCGAGAGATACAAGATACAAAATGGGCACATAAGAACCTAAGTTGTATAGGATTTACTTCTAAATAATAAGAGGTGGTAATCCATGGGCACATAATTGGTGGATGCTTTCTTCAGATTTATTATACTATTTTCTCTACAGTTCTATATACTTTACGTATTCCATAATAAAATCAATTTTTAAAAAGATACCATTCTTTTCAGTATTTTGTTACCTCACACCAGCTAAGCCACCTTCTTTTACTCCATTCTTTCAGCCAAAATGCTCACTTTCCCCTCTATCTCAAAGCTTTCATATATCTTCATTTACTTCCCCAGGGAAAAGTAGGTATTAGATTTAGAAGATCTATAAAGCCATTACTATGGAAGATTTAATTAGGGTCCAGTTTCAAATATATGGTCTTAAATGTTATCATTCAATTTGGGAAGGTGGATATACAATCATAATAAAAATATTGCTAATTATTTTAAATATCAATATGGTATTTTTATTTTTTAATATTTGCAATGTTTATTTATTTATTCCAGAATTATCTCTCTTTTTCATTTAAAATTTATTTTTATATCAACAGTACAAGTAAATCAATTAACACAAGATAATAACTACAATAACAATAAATCTGCTTTAGAAAGTGGTTACACTTCCCTCTTATTTCTGTTCATTCCTCAGTCATGAGGAATTTGAGATGATGTCCCCTCTGACTACATCATACTAAGAAGGGATGTAGATATTATTGGACAGATGAATGGGATTGTGTTGCTTGCAGTTGAAAATTCTCCTTGCTTTTGGGATGGTGCTGGCCCATCACCATCCTTTTGTTAATTGTCCAGTGCAGATCCAAAGAACTGGAGAGTAGAAGTTAGCTGCCTACCTGCTGGGTTTCAGGACTCAACCAGCATATGAACAATCTGAGGACTTTGTTTCTCTTGTTTCTCATTTAAAGTTCTTCTTCTTCCCTATTTTTTTCCTTCTTTTGTTCTGAAGATGAAGTTTTGACCTGCAGCTGGCTGCATTCCAAGAAGCCTCAGAGGAAAACAGAATATTTCACAGGGAAATTTCATTGTATCTGTGACAGAAAACATTTATTAAGAATAAAAAATGCAACATTTCCATAGACCCCCTCCTGTTAAAATATTATTGTTAACTATAGTCCATATTTTGCTTTAGGTGGATTTTTCCCCATAACCAGCCTATTATTAATACCTTCTACTATTAGTTTTATATTAATTTAAAAAATGTATCTTTTAAGAGACCCATTAAGCAATGTTTATACAGTTATCATAAGGGGCCGATAATTTGCTTCCAATTAATGGTGAAGGGGAGTTTGTGGGGCAAGAGATAAATATTGGCAATGAATTTATAATTGTAAATGTTGGTTTCTTTGTTCATGGAAATCATTTTAATATTTTTCTACTATTCTGTATGATTGAGATATTGTGTAAATTGAATTTTTTCAGAAAGCTCATATTTTTAAATTGGCTTGTGTGTTGCTGCCCCATACTAACCAAGTTAATTCTCTTTTACTCCATGCTTGGACCGCATCTCTTTACTTACATCTCAAAGACCTCAAAATCCTTCATTTTCTCCTGTCTTCCTCCTCACAGTAGACCCAAATATTCCTTTTTCTCTTTCCACTTAAACCCCAACTACTTCCTAGTGTCTTTAATTTCACAATATTATCTCACATCGATGTAAATTGAGATTGAGGATAGACCTCAGCAGGCAATAAGGTTCCCTCTGATTTTATGACACATTGGTTGGATTACAAGCCTAAATCTCGTACAACCTGTTTTATTTTAGGAATACAAGGAATGGTGATAACTTCCCTCACCATTCCTTTTAGCTTGGTTTCAGCAGAAACAAATAGAGATATACCTCTTGGAACATTTTATTTTTAAACAATGAGAATTTGGCATGGCACAAGCTTGAAAAGTATTTACATCTGTCTCCCTTATTTTGGTCATTTTGGATTTGCTTATTATTTGGAATAAGATACTCAAAATTGGATTAGTATATTCAATAGAGAAAGAATACTTTCTTTGACAAATGGTGTTGGGAAAACTGGATATCCACAAGCCAAAGTATGAAAGTGGACCCCAACCTCACTCCATATACAAAAATTAACTCCAACTATATCAAAGGCCTAAATATTAGAACTATAAATATAAAACCCTAGAGGCTAGCATAGGAACATCTTTCAGGACATTGTATTAAGCAATGGATTCCTAGCCTTTTTACAGAAATCTAACGTTTTTAAATTGGCTTCTGTGTTACTAATCTTTAGTAGACAAGTTAAATTCTCCCTTATTTCAGTCATGAAATCATAATGAAAATAGATCCCTTTCATTATTCCAATCATAAAAATAAACAAAACAACAACCAAGTAAAACTCATTAACTCTTAATCTCTCTATGCTTCCCCTGATATATATAGCTGCTATTCTGTTTCCTTCTCTCTAGTATGTTAGTATTTATATTTTGTAAATGTTTTTTTAGTATTATATTTATCAATATAATTTATCACCTTTTATAAAAAAAAAAGAAAGAAATCAAGCTTCATAAGAAAAGAATGCTGTCCATCCAAGTGCCTGATGCTGACAAAATCAAATAACAAGAGTGTAATGGGCCATGGATTGATTTATGATAATTATATATTTTAAATTAATTAGTTAATTTATTCAACAAATGTTCATTGAACACCTCTAATCAAACATGAGCTGGTAACATAGAAATGAACAAAAAATATCCCTACACTGTCCTTGCTTTAGCCATTCCCATGCCTTCTTGTTTCAAGACCCTTGAAGTTTTTCTCCCTCTACTGGACATCCCTGTGGCTCATTCCTTCATTTCAGAGATGACTCTAATAAAATATCACCTTATCAGATAGGCCTTCCCTGTCCATAATATGTAAAATATCCCATCCTCTGCCCCCATTAGCATTGTTCTCTGTCTCCATGCATTGCTTTTTTTCTTCAAAGTACATATCACTATTGGACATAAAATAAATTTAATAGAGAAGAAAAAACAATAGATAGCATTAATAAAGCCAAAAATTGGTTCTTGGAAATGATCAGTAAAATTGGCAAACATTAATGTAGAGTGATAAAGAAAAAAAAAGAGAGATGAAGGAAATAAAATCAGAAATGAGATGAGGTGTCATTACTTCTGGTCCCACAGGAATAAAAAGGATCATAAGGTGATACTATGAACAGCTTATGACAACAAATTAAACAAAGTAGATGACATGGAAAAATTCCTAGAAAAACCCAAATAACCTACCCTGATTCTAGAAGAAATAGAAGATCTCAATGGACCAATCACACATGAAGAGATTGAATCAGTCATCAAAAACCTCCAAAAAAGAAAAACCTAGGACCAGAAGGAGTCACAGGTAAATTCAACCAATCCTTCCAAGAAGAATTAATACCAATCTTGTTCAAAATTTTTCAAAAAATTTAAGAGGAGCAAATAAATTCCCATTGTTTAATCTGACTCATTTTATGGTATTTGTATGAGTGGCCTAAGAAACTAAAACATGTGCAGATTTCTCATTGGAAACCACTGTAACAAGAAGGCAATGGGATGACATATTTGAAGCACTGAAAGTAAAAAACTGCCACCCAAGATTTCCATATCACACAAAACTGTATTTCAAAAATGAGGTAAAGAGGAAGACATTTCTGGATAAACAAAAGCTGAGAGAACTTACCACCACTAAAATAACTGTACAATAGAAGCAATAGAGAGTTTTGCAGGTTGAAATGGAAAGATGATGGACAATAAATCAAATAAAGGTCCTTAGTAAGCATAATGACATGGGAAATATTAATGCCAGAACTATTAAGTTTTATTTTTATTTTTTGCTTTCCAACCTCACATTTTACTTCCTACAGTATCTAAAAGGTAAATGCATAAAATGTAATGATAATCAGGGGATTTGGACACATGATGTCGCATGTGTATTTTGTGATAAGAAATTCATAAAAATGGGAGTATGGAGAGTTATAGCAACACAATTTGTGTGTAATATTAAAATTAAGATTGTATTAAAACAATGAGATTATTATAGGCTTAGAATGTTAAAGTTAAGTGCAGTGGCAAATATTATGAATATATGGGAGAATATGTAAGCTCAAAGAGACAGAAATTAGAGCACAACTTGCCAAGGGCAGGGCTGAAAAGTACAGCATTAATGCAAAAAGGATATAGGTTTTCTGTTTGGGGAAATGGGAAGGCTTTATTAATGGAAAGTGGTGAGAGTCCCACAGTATTATGAAGGTGGTTAATCACACTCAATGACATGCTTGGAAGTGGCTCAGATGGTAAAGTGTATATTGTATATATGACCACAATTAAAAATAAAAGAAAGAGCAACTAAAAAGACAATGATAATTAAATGCAAAACATGATCCTGGATAGGATGTGAACAAGATCTGAGGGATCATATTGGGACATATGAAAAAAACTGAAATCTAGAGTATAAGCTTTATACCCATATTAAATTTCCTGAACTTGTTAACTGCAGTTAAGGTGGTTACATGAGTGAATATCCTTGTTCTTAGAGGCAGCATCAACTCAAAATTAGGTCTAATTCCTGGATCATCTTTTCTGAAAGTAATAGAAATTTGCTGTAGAACATTTCCAGGAGTTTCTGAGGAGTATTGCATTTCATTTCCTTGTTCTTCATGTTCAATTTTAGATTTGCTGACTTTTCCTAATGCTCTGCACAAATTTGTTAAAATCTGGACAAAAAAATTTTAAAGACCCTGAAACCTTTAAGTTCCTGTGGTTTTTGCCAATACAAATTCCACAAAGATTACTGAAAGGTAAAAAATGAATAAAATCATATACAAAACTTTCAATAGAGAATTCATTGGTTAAAAAAGAAAATGAAACCAAAATGCCAATGTCTGGCACATAGTAGGTGCACACTCAGGATCACCTCCTAATTTCCATGCCTCCCTCACATCCAGGTGAGCAGAAGACACATGGAGATCTCAGGGTTTCATCCACATCTACAGATGGGCTATCTCACCTTGATTGATTCTCTTACTGCATCCTCTGCTGAACTGGCTTAAATTGGACCCTCTTCTAGCTAGAAGGTCTCTTCAAAATTAATCAAACAGTTCAATTCCACAGTTAAGCCCCCCAGACCACCATGATTAATTCAGTTCCCCTATTATCAGCCATTATGGGCTCCCCTCACAGGTCACCTCACTCCCTGCCTCAGGCAGCTTGGTTTTCCTGCTCTAGTCCAACCTTGACTGAGCCCCCTTCTTAAATCCCTGCTTACCTGTGGCTCCTGGGGTATTCACTGCCTATGCTGCCTTCTGGTAGTGGCTGTGCACTGGTTGCAGAACAAGAGTGTAGGTGGCACTGCTGGAACCTCCCATTGGACACTAAGGGTTCATCCCTTCCATGCAAGGCAGTCTGCCTGCCTTAGTCCAGGTCAGAAAATACAATACTGCACAACTTCTGCATTTGCTACAATGGTTGGTATACAGCTTATAATCTCATAAGAAATTTCTTCCCTTTTCTCATTGGACCGAGTCAAGATGCAATCAGCTTCCAGAAAATGGCAGGCTCCAGATAAAATTTCCCATCTACCTTTCTGATTGCTTCTTCTGTACCGGGATGCTTCCACCTACTCTTCCTCCTCCACTGAAATTCTCTCTAATTTAATCAGTGAGTTTTTCTGATTCCTCTGAATACTCTGAAATGTCCTTCCTTTATTAGTTTCAAGAATGCAGATCGGTGGCTTTGATAAAGAGCCTTGGCATGCTACTTCTCAAAGTCACTAAATTCTGTCAGGCACTTAAACGAGTTGTTTCCGGAGACAGTCTTTCACTTATTCTCCTGAATTCAAACTCATTCTGTTTGTTCTCAACTTCCAAGGGCCACCAGGCAGGTGACAAGCCTCTCTCTTCCCAATGCTCATAGTGTAGGTGGGGCTTTTATGGGCGTGTTGAATGAGACAGAGTGGTGTGATTACCGAGCAGTGCCGAGGCAAGTATAGGAACAGGCTTCGTTAGGTGGGATGTAGGAGAATTTTGTTTTTGGGTGACCCAGATATCTAGCTTAAATAAGTTCACCTAGTGATACTGACATTTTGTATAACCCCTGATAAATCATCCATAGCATGATTTCCACTATTACTCAATTGGTGGCAACATTTGCATATTTTCTCCCACACTTATCATTCTCAGGATTTTTATATTAATATACACTATATCCATTTAACCCTCCATTCACTGATGGCTCATTCACTCACATATTCATTCATCAAGTTTGCTGAGTGCTGGCTTTGTGTGCACGTTGACTAGAAGTCTGGATACAAGGATCATAGCTCCCACCATCAGGTAGCTGCAGTGCAGAGGGGAGAGATGAGTACCAGAATGAAGGTTTGAGTCTCCTTATCATGTGTATGGTCATCTACTCACAGGGTTGTACTATTTTCTTTTAATCTAGAGTACAAAACCTGTACCTAAGTATTCTTAGCTGAGAAAGGTCTTCTAAAAAGTAAAATGATATACCATATAAAATAGAAAACATTCACATGGTAGAATTGTTAGAATGACTCATAATCTTTTCCTTTCTAGAAGAAGTCACAGATACTGACTTCTTAATAAACTGCCCTCAATAGTCTATGCATATAAAAACAAACATTTATCTGAATGAGTATATATTTGTAGAACAGGCTCCTTAGCTTATCTCCAAAGAGGTGAAACCTACATCTTCTGCACCTGAGTATATTTCACTTATTTTTTTCCTATATCAGTACATATACTCTGTTTTACTAAAAATGTACTACCAACATTAAGGTCAAGCCTGAAAGGGAAATCTTATAAATATAATGCATATTTTCAAAGAACCTGTAATATATCTGCTCCTTGGATTAGTATTTCTCTCCAGTGTATATTTTAACTTTTCCCTAAGAATAGCTATCATTTACTGAGTTGCCAGCTATGTTATATACACTATTTCAAATGCTCCCTCTAAACATACAATTGATTCTACCCAGAAGACCTGTGAGAGTGTGACAGTTACCTTCAATATACAGAATGGGAAAGTGAGTCCTAGAATAAGTAACTTGTTCAAGTCAAATTGTTCTCTTGTCATCTGTAATTTCTCCATCTTCACACATCTCCTCCTGGGTGCCTCTGTATCATTCTGAAGACACTCAGTTGTGTAATGGAATTATCAACTGACGTGACAATTCCATGTCTCAGAATGTACATCAAATAAATACTCTAAACCCATAACTTCAAAGGAGGAACTTGGCGACTTATAAAAAGTTCATACCAGTAGTGTTTGCTAGAATGGAAAGCTAAAAAAAAAAGAGAATGACATAGGTAATGGAATGTGCTTGGGAATTTCAATGGAGCTAATCATTTGGAGCTTAGCTCAGCCCCCACAAGTTATGTGTCCTTGGAAAGTTTAATTTGTTTCTTTGAAACTCAATCTCTCTTATTTATGTTAAAGAAATCCCTAATACTCATTGTCATATTTCAATTAAGTTAGAAATTGTATTCAATAACCATTACATTGACAGAACTCAATAAATACCATATAGATAATATCAATATTTGCTTAGTGCATATGAAAGAGAAAATGATAAGAAAATGAAAGAAGACTCTGTATGCAAGAAATACATAGTACAATATTGACACATAAAAACATTTGTATTTTTCTTTTTTTTCTGCTTGTATGATATATTGTTTAGATTACAGGCCTGATATCATACAACCTTTGCTATCTGGGGCTGGTTCAATAGTCCCCCACCATTTTAGGAATACATGGAAGTCTGATAACTTCCCTCACCTTCTCTTTTAGTTTGGTTTAAGCATAGACGCAAATAAAGGTACACTTCTTGGAACATTTTATTTTTAAACAATAGGAATTTGGAACAGCACAAGATTCAAGAAATTCTGAAAAGTATTTACATTTCTCTTCCTTATTTTGGAGATTGATTTTAAATCTCCTATATGTCTGCACATGATTCTTAAAAGTTGATCAGTCTACTCAATGGGGAAAGAATTCTCTTTCTTTTACAAATGTTGCCGGGAAAACTGCATATTCAAAATGTGCAATGTCTACTTGGACTTTCATCCATTAGCAGATTATTTTTTCACGTATTCTTTCACAAAATTTGAGTGTTCACTATGTGTGAGGTTTTCCAGAAGCCTGGAATAGAAGAATAGCAGCTCCCATCATCAGGCTGCTATAGTGTAGAGGGAGAGGAGTAAAACAGAACAAAGACTTTGGCCTTTATTTTACATGGATGCCTTCTACACAGAGGAGAGTAGGAGAATTTCCAATTAGTTTACACACATGCTGGCTTTCCAGAGGCAGGTGATATAAAAGATTTCAAAAGCAAAATAATATATGGTATATGATAGAAAATATTCACTTGGTAGAATGGTTATAGAGTCAGTCCTTTCCTCTATTTGCATTTCTACAGGAAATTACTGTTAATGACCCTTTTTAAAAATAAAATTTTAATGAAGTATATAATCATACATGAATATACATAAACAATATATGTTTAGTAAAAGTTCTGACTTTACGGAACAAATATGCATGTCCTCAAACAAGACTCCCATATATCTCTCCATCACCAACAACTTACATTGTTCTGAAACATTTGTTACAAATTATGGAAGATCATTGTTAAAATATTACTACTAACTATAGCCCATATTTTATGTTTGGTGTATTTTCCCGCAACCCACCCTATTATAAACACTCTATATTAGGGTTATATATTTGATATCATTCATGAGAGGACTTTATCATACTGTCCTGTCAGCCACAGTACATCTTCCACCCAGGATTTACTGTATAATACAGACAGATGCTTTGTACAATCTATTCAAAATGTACACTCTGGCTCTCATTTTCATCACAGAGTTGTGCTGCCATTACCTCGGTTAATTTTAGAATGTTATAATTACTCCAAAAGGAAAAATCCCATTGCTCCTTATACTCTCCCATTGTTCTTTAGAATTGAAATAATACCTATAATATCTTCTTACCATTGCTGCAAAGCATTACAATATTACTGTTATCATCCATAAGTTACATTAGTTGCAATTGTCCCATGTATCACCATATCTCAGCACTTTGTAAAAGAAGAGCATTCATGTATTTATACTATTAACCACAATCTTCATCCACCACTGAAATCACTATATTATATATTCTCTAGATTACTCACTGGTTTCCTTGCAATTCACATTTATGTCCACAGATTACCCCTTTCAGCCACAATCACATTTATAAATCATCACTGTTAGTTATACTCAGTGCAATGTATTACTATCAATTGTATTCATTTCCACGCTTTTACAATTAACTTTAATAATGATGATGTATACATTAAGCATGAAGTCCCATTCTCAATGCACTATTTCTTAGTAATCTACACTCTAGAGTTTACCTCCATGAATTTGCTCATCATATTTAGTTCATATAGTGAGACTATGTGATATTTGTCCTTTTGCATCTGACTTATTTCACTCAACTTAATATCCTCTAGGTTCATTCATGTTGTCACATGCATCTTGATTTCATTTTTTCTTTCAGCTGAATAGTATTCCATTGTAGGTATATACCTCATTTTATGTATCCATTCATCAGATAATGGATGCTTAGGGTGGTCCTATATTTTAGCCATTGTGAATTAGGCTGATATGAACATCCATGTGCAAATGTCAGTTCATGTCATTGCTGAATATATTCCTAGTAATAGTGTTGTTGGATCATATGGCAGTTCTATATTCAACTTCTTGAGGTATTGCAAATTGTTTTCCACAAAGGCTGCACAATTCTACATTCCTACCAACAGTGAAGGAGTGTTCATGTTTCTCCAAATCCTTTCCAGTACTTGAAGTTTTCTTTTCTTTTTAATAATATCCATTCTATATGGTGAGAAATGGTATATCATTAGACTTTTGACCTGCATTCCCCTAAGAGCTAGTGATACTGTGCATTTTTTTCTTTTTTCTTTTCTTTTTTTTTTTTTTTTTTCAATTTGTATTTCCTTTTAGGAGACATATCTATTCAAGTCTTTTGCCCATTTTTAAATTGGGTTGCTTTTCTTTTTATGGTTTAGTTGTATGATCTCTTCATATAACATGTTTTCAAACAGTTATTAGATTTGTGGTTTCCAAATGTTTCTCCCATTGAGTAGGCTACCATTTTACCTTCTTGACAAAATCATTTGAAGAACAGAAGCATTTAGTTTTGAGGGGACCCAATTTATCTATTTATGCTTTTGTTTCTTGTGCTTTCCTGGTATTAATAAAATACCATCTACCACCAGATCTGGAATGCTGTGTTCCTACATTCATGTCCTTGATTCATTTTGAGTTAATTTTTGTGTATGGTGTGAGATAGGGGCCTTCTTTCTTTCTTTTGGATATGGATATTCAGTTCTTCCAGCACAATTTGTTGAATAGATTGTTCTGACACAGCTGGGTGGGTTTGACAACCTTGCCAAAAATCACTTGACTGTAGATGTGAAGGTCAATTTCTGGGTTCTTGATTCAGTTCTATTGGTTAATCTATCTATCTTTATGCTACTACCATGCTGTTTTTACAATGTAGCTAAGTAATATGTTTTTTTTTTAAAGAAAATCATTAAAGACTGTATTCTCCTTTTTTTAACTTTATTTTGTACATCTAATAATTGAAAACATAAACAATTAAAAACTAAAAAGTAAACACATGAATAAATATATACATTTCTCAATTAAATGTAATAGATACATGTGATTTTTTTTTGAATCAAACAATATATTACACAATATATTTGGTTCATACTAATGCATTCATACAGTGTTTGTCCTTTTGTGTCTGGCTTGCTCCACTCAACATAATGTCCTGCAGGTTCATCCATGTTGCCATATACTTTATGACTTCATTTCTTCTTACAGCTGCATAATATTCCATCGTGTGAATAGACCACAGTTTGTTTATTGATTCATCTGTTGATGGGCACCTGGGTTGTTTCCAACTTTTGGCAATGGTGAATAATGTGGCTGTTTGGCAGTTCCTAAAGAAGTTGAAAATAGACTTGCCATGTGACCCTGCAATACCACTACTGGGTATATACCCACAAGAACTGAGAGCAGTGATAAGTAGTATGCTTTAAAGTTAAGAAGTGAGAGCCCTCCAACTTTGTTCTCCTTTATAAAGGAATTTTTTTTGATATCCAGGACCTCGTACCCTTCCAAATACATTTGATAATTGGGTTTTCTATTTCTACATAAAAGACTGTTGGGATTTTTACAGTGATTGGGTTGAATCTTTAAATCAATTTGGGTAGAATTGACTTTTTAATGATATTTAGTCTTTCAGTCCACGAACATGGTATGCCCTTCTATTTATTTAAATCTTCTTTGTTTTTTGTTTATTTTTAGCAAAGTTTTGTAAATTTTCTGAATACAGTTCTTTTATATACTAGGTTAAGATTTTTTCTGAATTATTTGATTTTGTTAGTGGCTGTTATAACTGGATTTTTTGTTTTGTTTTCTTCCTCAGATTGCTCATCAGTAGTATATATAAACACTACTGATTTTTGCATATTAATCTTGAATTCTGAGACTTTGCTGAACCCATCTATTAGATCTAGTAGATTTGTTGTGGATTTTTCAGGATTTTCTATATATGGATCATATCTTCAGTGAATAGCAAAAGTTTTATTTCTTCCTTTCTGTTGGATGTCTTTTAATTATTTTTCTTCCCTAATTGATTTACTAAGAATTGTGGCACAATATTGAATAGCAGTGGTGACATTGGTTATCCTTGTCTTTTTCCTGATCTCAGGGGGAAAGCTTTCAGTCTTACACCACTGAGTAAAGTGAAAGCTGGAGGTTTTTCATATAAGCACTTTACCGTATTGGAAAAGCTTGCTTCTATTCCTATCTTTCCAAGTTTTTGTTTTTAGTCAAGAAACGATGCTATATTTTTCAAATGCCTTTTCTGCATCAATTGAGAGGATCATGTGATTTTTGTTCTTCAAATTATCAGTATGGCTTATTATACTCATTTTCTTGTGCCTAAAAATCCTTGCATACCTGGGAAAAAACTTACTTGATAATGATATATAATAATTTTAATGTGCTTTTGAATTTTTATTGCAAGAATTTTTTGAGCATTTTTGCATCTATATTCATTAGAAATATTGGTCTGTAATTTTCTCTTTTTGTAGCATCTTTATTGTTTTTAGTATTAGGGTAATGGTGATTACATAGAATGAGTTTGACAGTGTTCATTTCTGTTCAATTTTTTGGAAGAGCTTGAGCAAGATTGGCATTAGATTGTCTTTGAATGAGTGGAAGAATTTACCTATGAAGGCTTCTTGTCCTGGGCTTTTCATCTTTCAGAGTACTGTGATGACTGATACAGTCTCTGCATTTGTGATTGGTTTATTGAGATGTTCTATTTCTTCTAGAGTCAGTATAGGCTGTTAGTGTGTCTCTAGGAATTTGTCCATTTATTCTACATTGCCTAGTTTTTTGGTGTATAGTTTTTCATAGTATCCTCTTATGATCTCTCTTATTTCTACTGGGCCAGTGGTAATCTACTCTCACTCATTTCTGATAATATTTATTTGCATCTTCTCCCTTTTTTCTGTGACAGTCTAACTAAATATTCATGGATTTTGTTGATCTTCTCAAAGAAAAAACTTTTGGTTTTGTTGACTCTCTTTTATGTTTATTTATTTTTTGAGGTACTGGAGATTGCTGATTGAACTCAGGACCTTGTGTGTGGGAAGCTAGCAGTCAACCACTGAGCCACATCGGCTTCCCTGATTTGGTTTCTTCATTTGTTTAGCTTATTGTTTTGTTTTTGTTTCTTCAGGAGGTACTGGGAACCGAACCTGGGACTGCCCATGTTGGAAGTGGGCATTCAACTGCTTGAGCCATATCCACTCTCCCTCTATTGTTTTTGTTCTCATTTTCATTATTTCTTCTGTGATTTTCATTACTTCTTTCCTTTGGCCAGTTTGGGATTAGTTTTCTGTTCTTTTTTGAGTTCCTCCAGGTGTGCAGTTATGTCTTCAATTTTAACACTTTCTTCTTTATTAATGTAAGGATTAAGAGCTGTATATTTCCCTCTCAGCACTGCCTTTGCAGTGTCCCATTGCTTTGATATGTTTTGCTCCCATTTTCATTTCTCTAAAGATATTTAATGAATTCTCTTGTAATTTTTTTCTTTCACACCCTGATTACTTGATTGTGCTGTTTCATCACCATATATTTATGAAATTTCTGTTTCCATCCATTATTGTACCCAGAATAATTCTGTTATGATAAGAGAAAGTGTTTTGTATATTTCACACATTATATATTTATTGAGACCTGTCTTGTGACCCAACATATGGTCTATTCTGGAAAAATATACATAAGCATTTGAAAAGAAAGTATATCTGTTATTTTGGGGTATAATGTTCTATAAATATCTGTAAGGTCTAGTTAATTTATCATATCATATTATTTAATTTATCATTTAAATATAGCTCTTTATTTCTTTATTTATCCTCTGATCAGATGTTATAACCAATACTGAGAGTAGTATATTGAAATCTCCAACTATTATTGTAATGATATTTATTTCTCCCTTCACTTTTGTCAGTGTTTGCCTTATGTATCTTGGGTCACTTAGGTTAAGGGCATAACTATTTATTACAATTATTTCTTCTTGGAGAATTGCCTAATTTTAAATATATAATGACCTTCCTCATCCCTTATCACAGTTTTTCAGTAAGAATCTACTTTCTCTGATATTACTATCACAACTCCAGATTTCTTTTGATTTCTTTTTTTTCTTTTTAATAAATATATACAATTCTCAATTAAATGTAATGGATACATGTAAAATTTTTTAATCAAATAATATATTACACAATATATTTGGTTCATAGTAATGCATTCATACAGTATTTCATACAGTATTTACCCTTTTGTGTCTGGCTTGCTTCACATAATATCCTCCAGGTCCATCTATGTTGCCATATGCTTTATGAATTCATTCTTACAGCTGCATAATATTCCATCCTGTGAATAGACCACAGTTTGTTTACCCATTCACCTGTTGATGGACACCAGGGTGGTTTCCAACTTTTGGCAATGGTGAATAATGTGGCTATGAACATCGGTGTGCAGATGTCTGTTCGTGTCACTGCTCTCAGTTCTTCTGGGTATATACCCAATAGTGGTATTGCAGGGTCACATGGTAAGTCTATATTCAACTTCTTTAGGAACTGCCAAACAGTCCTCCATAGTGGTTGTACCATCCTGCAGTCCCACCAATGGTGAAGAAGTGTTCCTATCTCTCCACATCCTCTCCAACACTTGTAGTTCTCTGTCTTTTTAATAGTGGCCATTCTGATAGGTGTGAAATGATATCTCATTGTAGTTTTGATTTGCATTTCCCTAATCATAAGTGATGTTGAGTATTTCTTCATGTGTTTTTTTGCCATTTGTATTTC
>JAKSZT010034205.1:375328-407048 GCA_026826555.1 Tolypeutes matacus | reverse complement strand
GTTGAGTTGTAACATCTCTTTATATATCCTGGATATTAAACCTTTATCAGATATGTGATTTCCAAATATTTTTTCCCATTAAGTTGGCTGCCTTTTCACCCTTCTGACAAAGTCCTGTGAGGTGCAAAAGTGTTTAATTTTGAGTAGGTCCCATTTATCTACTTTTTCTTTTGTTGCACATGCTTTGGGTGTGAGGTCCAAGAAACCACCAACTATTACAAGGTCTTGAATATGTTTCCCTACATTTTCTTCTAGTAGTTTTATGGTCCTGGCTTTTATATTTAGATCTTTGATCGATTTTGAGTTGATTCTTGTATAGGGGGTGAGATAGGGGTCCTCTTTTATTCTATTGGTTATAGATGTCCAGTTCTCCCAACACCATTTGTGGACGAGACTGTTTTTTTCCTTCAGCGTGGGCTTGGTAGGTTTGTCAAAAACCAGTTGAGAGAGGGCTTAGAGTGGACTTGATGGTATTCTCTTGTTCACATATGGTGATTCTAGCAATGCAAGAAATTATAACAATGAGATGGAACCAGTGGCCACTTGACACTTTTGGGGTAGGGACGGGATGAGCAGTTGAAATACAGGGGCTTCTTTGGGAGTTGGAGGTTGTCCTGAGTACTGTTGTGGCAACAGATGTAGGCCATTTTAAATCAGCACACACCACTCAGAACTGTGTGGGAGAGAGTGTGGTCTACAGTGTGAACTGTGGTCTATGGTTGGTGGCAAGGCTCCATGATGTGTAAGTTCATTGAGGGTGGTGGGCCACACTTGTGGGAGATGTTTGTGTGGGATGTGGTGGGAGGTGTAGGAGGTGGGCAACATGGGAATCCCAGTGGGTTCCGTGTAATATTTTGGGTAATCTAAGCACCTCTTAAAATATATGTGTATATATATATATAAATAACATTTTTGTAAGCAAATACACATATATGCATATATATTTATATATCATTTTGCAAATGTTTGTATGTATTGTGAGAATTTTTATTTTTACCCACAATAAAAATAAATTAAAAAAAAAGAGGACAAGGAAGGCTAAAACAATATCAACAACAACAACAACAAAAAAAAAAAAAAACAGTTGACTGTATAGGTGACAGTATATTTCTGGATTCTCAATTCTATTACACTGATCAATATGTCTATCTTTATGCCAGTACCATGCTGTTTTGACCACTGTAGCTTTTTAATATGTTTCAAGGTCAGGCAGTGAAATTCCTCCCACATTGCTCTTATAGATGCAAAAATTCTCAACAAAATACTTGCAATTCGAATCCAACAGCTTATCAAAAGACATATACATCATGACCAAGTGGGATTTATTCCTGGTATGGAAGGCTGGTTCAACATAAGAAAATCAATCAATGTAATACACCACATTAACAAATTGAAGGAAAAAAACCACATGATCATCTCAATAGATGCAGAAAAGGCATTCGACAAAATCCAACATCCCTTTTTGATAAAAATACTTCAAAAGATAAGAATAAAAGGAAAAATCCTCAATATGATAAAAGGCATATATGAAAAACCGACAGCCAACATCATACTCAATGGGGAAAGGTTGAAAGCTTTCCCTCTAAGATAATGAACAAGACAAGGATGCCTTCTGTCACCATTGTTATTCAACATTGTACTAGAAGTTCTAGCGAGGGCAATTAGACCAGGCCAAAAAATTAAAGGCATCCAAATAGGAAAAGAGGAAGTAAAACTCTCACTGTTTTGTGGATGACATGCTCCTGTATTTAGAAAATCCTGAAGTATCCACAACAAAGCTACTTGAACCAATAAATGAGTTCATCAAAGTGGCAGGATACAAAATCAACATGCAAAAGTCAGTAATGTTTATGTACACTAGTACTGAACCATCTGAGGAGGAAATCAGGAGGAAAATTCCATTTTCAATAGCAACAAAAAGACTCAAATACCTAGGAGTTAATTTAACCAAGGAAGTAAAGGACTTATATGCAGAAAACTACAAAACAATGCTAAAAGAAATTTAAAAAGACCTAAACAAATGGAAAGACTTTCCGTGTTCATGGATTGGAAGAATAAATCTCGTGAAGATGACAATCTTGCCCAAACTGATTTATAGATTCAATGCAATACCAATCAAAATCCCAACAGCTTACTTTACAGAATTAGAAAAGGGAATTATCAAATTCATCTGGAAGAGTAAGTGCACCTGAATGGCCAAAAATATTCTTTTGATTTCTTATGCATGGAATATCTATTTCCAACCCTTTGCTTTCAACCTGGTTGTGTCCTCACATCTAATGTGAGTCTCTTTTAAAAACATATAAAAGGCTCATATTTCTTTATCCATTCTATCAGTATGTGTCTTTTGATTGGGGTGTTCAAGTCATTAACATTCATATTATCACTGTAAAGACATTATTTACTTCATCCATTTTATCTTTTGCTTTCCATTGTCTGTCTTTTTACCCTTTATTTTACCCTTCCTAAAAATCTTTATTTCTACACTCTTCTCCAAATCTCTCACCCTTGTTTATTTTCCTCTCAGACTGCAGCGTTCCTTTCAGTATATCTTGTAATTATGGTGTTATGGTACAGACTCTCTCAGTTTGTGTTTATCTGTGAACAATTTAAACTCACCTTCATTTTTGAAGGATACATAATTCTTGGTTGTCAGTTTTTCCTCCCAGTTTTTCTCTTTATTTGTCTTTGAATTTCCACCAATTCAAATATCAATTGATAGAGTTTATGTGCCTGTAATGTATTTTTTTATTTTATTTTATTTTATCTTTTCAAAGATACTTAGATTATAAACATGTCACATAAAAAATATAAGGGATTCCCATATATCCCATTCCCCACACCGCCCACATTTTCCCACATTAACAACATCCTTCATTAGTGTAGTACATTCATTGCAATTGATGAACACATTTTGGAGCATTGCCACTAAGTATGGATTATAATTTACATTGTAGTTTATACTCTGTCCCACACAATTCTGTAGATTATAACAAAATTTATAATGGCCTGTATCTGTCATTGCAGTGTCATTCAGGACAATTCCTAAGTCCCAAAAAATGTCACCATATTATACCTCTTTCCCTCTCCCTGACCTCAGAACCTACAGTTTCTGCCTCCACATCAAAGATATAATTTCTTCCATTGCTAGAATCACAAAAAATCTGTAGTAGAATACCAGTAATTCCACTCTAGTCCATAGTTCATTCCCCAGTCCGGAAGATTAGAGAGTCTACAACTGCAAAAAAGAGAATCTCACCCATCAGCCTTATGGTACTGAAGCCCCCTCTAATGTATTTTTAATTTCATCCATTGTATCTTTCATTCCTGCAAGATCTGTTACTTTTCTTTGCAGGTTTTCAAATTGCTGTATATTCTTACTCATTTTGTTCTAATATCCTTATATCTTTAGTTATATTTTCCTTCAATTCCTTGAATTAATTTCAGAGATTTATGTGATTTTCATTGATTAATTTTCTTAATCCTGTATCTTGTCCACATATTTGGTTTTTCCTTTGTCTGGCCATCTCCTTTTCTTAGTATGGCTTGTAATATTTTTGCCAATATCTAAGCATCATATATGTTGGTGAATGATAAAAAACACACGTAAACAAAGCATCATATAAAGTGTTCATTGATTAAAAAAGAAAATGAAAGAAATGAGCTGGTGCCTGGCACACAGTAGGTTCACACTCAGAGTCACCTCCTAATTTCCATGCTTCCCTCACATCCAGGTAAGCAGAAGACACATGGAGATCTCAGTGTCTCCTTCGCTTCTACAGATGGGGCTACCCCACATTAACCATACTATTGCATTCTCTGTTGAACAAGCTTAAATTAGACACTGTGCTGGCTAGAAGGTCTCTTCAAAATTAATCAAACACTTCACTTCCTCAGTTAAGTCTCCCAGCCAACCCTGATTAACTCAGTTACCCTATTTTCAGGCATTATAAACTGTGATGAGGATCTCTCACAGGTCACCTCACTCTCTACCTCAGGCTGCTTGGTCTTCCTACTGTGGCCCACATGAAACTAAATTGCCTTTCTGAGGCTCTGCTTACCTGTTGCTCCAGGGATGCTCACTGCCTATACTTGCTCTGATGTTGGCTGTGCACAGGGTGTGGAACTGTCCTTTATGTGAATTGTGCTGCTGGGACAATCCATCTGAGCATGTTCCCTTCTCCCTGCCTTGTAGTGCACAGTGTCTTCCTAAGTCCAAGTCAGAAGATTCAACACAGCCCAACATCCAGGTTCATTGAAATGATAAGAATATAGACGGCTTCTGGCTTGTAAACCTGTAAGAAGTTTCTCCCGTTTGTCACATTGGAGAGAATCAAAATGCAATTAGCCTCTCTTTCCTTTGTCCCAAGATGCAATTAGCCTCCAGGAAATTACAGGCTCCCAATGACATTAACCATCTACCTTTTTGATTGCATTCCCTGTACCCACCTACTTCTTCTCTTCCAGTGAAACTCTGTCTAATAAAATAACTGGATTCATTTCTGATTCCACTGAATACTTTGAAAATCCTCTCTTTATTTTTCTAAGACGTGCAGACCTGTGACTTCATTAACCAGTCTTGGCTTGCTACTTCTCAAGCTTTTTAAACTCTGTCAGCTACCTAAAAGAGTTGTTTCCAGATTCGGTCTTTCACTTAGTATTCTGAATTCACAAACTCATTATTTTTGTTCACAAATTCTGCAAATCACCAGGCAATGGACAAGCTCCTCTTTTTTCTCTGCTCTTACTGGAGATTGGACTTTTGTCAGAATATTGAATGGGATAGGGTAGTGAGATGACTGGGCAGTGCCTAGGCAGGTATAGGAGCAGGCTTCTTGATGTGGAAAGTATCAGAATTTTCTTCTGAGTGATCAAGACATGGAGTTTAGTGGTCCTGACCATTTTGTGAAGCCACTGATAACTCATCCTTAGCATATGATTTCAACTATTACTCCAGAGGTAAAAACATGAGTCTTTTCCTCAATACTAGATCTTTGTCAGGTTCTTTTTATTATTATATACACTATCCAATTACCAATCAATTCATTGATAGCTCATTCATTCACTTATCCATTCAACAAATTTGTTGATTGCTGACTTTGTGTGCATGTTGACAAGAAGTCTGGATGCAAGGATCACAGCACCCACCATCAGAGTGGTGCAGTGCAGAGGGGAGAGATGAGTTTCAGAATGAAGGTATTAGTCTCCTTCTCAAGTTGATGGTAATCTACTCAAAGGAGAGTTGGAAAATTTTCCTTTAATCTGGCACACAAAACTTCTCCATCATCCCACATCACCTTCTATATGCCTCTATATTACAGACAAAACTGTTGGATTAGTGTGACTGTATTATCAACTGCATTGAAAATTCCATAATTCATAATGCACACAAAATCAATATTGTAAATCCATAATTTCAAGGGACAATTTTTGGCATTTATAAAGAAATCGTCATGATAGTACTGTTAGTTATAATGGAATGCTAGAACAAAGAGGGCTACATAGGTAATTGAATGTGCCAGTTTGAATGGAGCTAATAATTTGGAGCTTAGCTAAGCCACCCAGAAGATATGTGTCCTGAAAAATTTTATTAATTTGTCTGAGCCTTAATCCTTCTTCTGTATATCAAAGAAATGCCTAAGACTCAGTGCTGCATTTCAATTAAATTAGAACATGTATTCTATAATCCATGCCAGTGGCAGAACACAGAAAGTACTATATAAATAATATTAACATTTTCTCAGGACCCATCAAGGGGGAAATGGTAAGAAAATTCCTGGGAAATAGACTTCCAAGTAAGAAAAGGCCTTCGTAATTAATTAATTTTCCAGCTCCTAATCCTACATTCATTAAAATTTTATTTTCCTTTCTAAATCAAAGCTGATAGTGACTATAATATGAGCTTTCTTTTACCTTGGTCAAAATTATACTGACATGCAATAAATTTAACAATTCTATGACTAAAGCATTAGTGAGAGGAGACAAAGAAAGGAAAACAGAAAAATGAGTTTCAGAATGAAAGTAACATTTAACAATTTAACAATTCTATGACTAAAGTATTGGTGAGAGGAGACCAAGAAAGGAAAAGGACCAGTGCTTATGTTTAAAATATTACTTATTTCAGATTGAATCATATCCTCAAAAAAGAAATGTTCAAATGCTAAGCCCTGGTGCTGACGATGTGAACCCATTTGTAAAAGAGATCTTCAAAAATGTTCCTAGTTAAGGCGAAAATGAATCAGGGTGGTACTTAATCCCATTGGGACCATGCTGAAGGCAGATGTGACAGGAGGTGATGTCCTGTAGATCTTCTCAGGACTGGTGGATGCAGGAGCCACAGAATTTGTGCCTGCAGTCAATGGTTATTGTGTCTGTCGCGGTAGCCAATCCATGGGGCAGCTGGCCTGTGCTTGGAGGTCAGCCAGGGAGGCTGTAAAAGCCACTATGCTATGAGGAATTCTCCCTTCATTAATGTCTTGTCTCCAGGAGGAAGAAAACCCGAGGATCTGAATTCTAAGTGTCCTTTCTCTTTCCTGGTATGTAGGTTGTATATTTCTCAGGGTCCTCAGGAAAGTAAGCTGCTTAGAACTATTTTTCTTCCTTCCTTTCAGCTCTATAAGCAGGTTCCAGGAGGAGATATTACCCCCAATTATTCCCTGAAATTCTACTCAATGGCCTGCAATTTCAACTTGGTAGTCCTCTAGATCAGGAAGGAGCCATGACTCCAGGAAGCAATGGAAATCATGACAACCTAGGGATACTATTAACAAAACGCAAGTTGTAAACAATTTTATGAGAAATTTTATCAGATTTTCATTAACAAGAAATAGCAAGGATAAAAATGTACAACATATAGTAAAGAGATGAACAACATGAGTATGTCTAAATTTTACCTGCATTTTTCCAGCTTCTTATATATTCATTTCCAAAACAAAAATTAATTAAAAGTCATCTGAAAACTTTTTTCCTTCAGAAATGGATAGGGTTGAAGGTAACACATTATAGTGAGTAGCAGCTGGTTTATAAATGGGACTGTGGTTGAAAATGGTGATCTAGAGATGTAAATGTCAACTGAAAGAAAAGTAGAGAATAATCTTGGGGCTGAATAATACAGTGAACCCAGAGGTGGATGAGAATTTTGTTTGATGGTACAAATGCAAGAGTGTCCTTCTGTGAGCTAGAACAGGTGTATGTCACAAATGCAGGGTGGTGGGAATGTGGAGAAGCATGAAAAAAATACAATTGGTGTGACCTATGGACTATGGTTAACAGCAATACTGTAATATTCTTGCATCAATGCTAAAGATGTGCTGTGCTGATAATGGGGAAGTATGGAAAAATGTGTCAAATGAATACTATGGTTGGTGGTAATAGTCTGATGATATCATCTTATAATCTGTAACCAATATTCAACCACAGTGCGGTGTGTTAGTGAAAGAGTGCCATATGGGAATTCTACACATGTGCACAATGGTTTTGTAAGTCCACAACCTCTGTAATAAAAATATATTAAACAAATAATAGGGTGGGTTGGGGGAAAATACACCAAATGTAAAATATGGACTATAGTTAGTAGTAATATTTTTTATTTATTTTTTATTTTTAAAGAAGCTATATTGCATAAATGTTACATAAAATATATGGGATTCCCACTTCCTCTGCTTCCCAAAATTTCCCACTTTAACAACATCTTTAGTGTGGTGCATTTGAAGTATTGCTACTAACCATGGACTACAGTATACATTATAGTTTAGACTCTGTTTCCCACAATTTTGTAAGTTATGACAAAATATACAGTAGCCTGTATCCGTCAATGCAGTGTCATACAGCACAAACCCAATGTCAAAAAATGCCCCCATATTACTCCTATTCTTCCATCTCCCATTCCTCACAACCTGTGGTGACCACTGTCTTTATTTGATGATTATTCTGCATAGTTTGCAACAAATGTTTCACAACAATGTGAGGTGTTGGTGGTGTGGTGCTGTATGGGACCCTTATATGATGATACACATATGTATTTTGTAAGTTCAGAGCTTTTACTATATAATTTTGTTTACATACGTTCGTGTATGAATGATATACTTCAATAAAAATTATTTTTGAATAATTTTCTTCAAAAATTATTGAAGAAGAAGAGAAAAAAAGAAAAAAAAGGAAAAAATTATTTGAGATTATGGCTATGTGATAATACACAAAAGGGGTAAATTTGCATTGAATAGCATTTAGTATTGTACCTATATATCTAAAATGATAATATCTCTTCTCTTCAAGATCATATGCAGAGGGATATTGAACATGTTAAAAGTCTTGGTAAACTTAAATCATTTTCTAATTAATTAATGAATGTGATATATGCTTATCTTGCTGTCTTAAGTTTATGTCTAGGGAAGTGCCTCTCCTCATACATGGGAAATTGGGTTGGCAGTTTATACCAAACCTAGCAGGTCTACCACAATCTCTCCTTAGCATTAACCAACAGCATAGAAGGAACTAGATGTGACTTAGAAGCCCTTAGGAAATAGATTCCCTTGCCACTGTGGTGTTGCAAAATTGCAGAGCCCTAAACATGTTAACTACAGCACAGGGAGGAATGTGAGTGTTTCTCAAGGATGAATGCAGTTTCTATGTAAATTGCTCTGGAACAGTCCTAGGCAACATTTGAATCCTGCAAGATCAAGCCAATCAACTTTAGGAAGAAGTAGCCTCTGGAGCCACCTGGCCTTTCTTTCTCCCATAGTCCAGTATGTCATGGTTTATACCCTTTTGGAGGCTGCTTACAAGCGTCATATTTATCCTTTTTAGTAGGACCATGTATCTACAAAATTCTAACTAAGTTTATTTCTTCCAGAATCAATGCCTTCCAGAACAAAGTATAAACCATATAGGGACCTCACCAAGTTCCAACCACCATGACAGAGCATTCTCCCATCTACCACAATAGAATAGCCAGAGTTTCACACTCTATCAAGTGTAGGGACTACTGCCCCTAACAAGAAGGGAGAAGCTACAGAAGAATGATCATTGCCCTTAATCCCCCCCTTAAGAATAAAAGTATAAACTTTCTGAGCAGGGAGTTGAGAGAGGTTAGTACGAGGAAAGAGGGAAAGCAGTGTCACAGCTGGGAATCGGCAGAGAGCATGGCCATAGATCCCACCTAAAAAGACTGCTACTAAGGAAGGTTTTTATGAAGAATAAAGCTGGAAATACCTTGTAGACACCCTAGGCTAAAGAGGCAACCCTGGATAATTCCAAACAGGCTTCCCCATTGGTCCTGTATGACTACAAACAAAAGACCTTATCATTGGTCCCCTGGGAGCTAAAAGGCGGGCATTGTAGGCAATGAATCAAAACAGCTAACAGTTAAGCCCCTCCCCAACATAAGGAAAGGGGAAGTGGAAAGGCCTTTAAAAGCTTACCACAGGGCGCCACGTGAAATGTCCCAACTTGTAACATTCCTGCACCCATGAATTGGGTGTGTAGTTCTTTTTCTTGTTTCTTAATAAACTCTTTACTCTCTTTATTAAAAAAATAAATAGAAGGGGCAATCATCAGGAATATCAATCTTAAATCTATATGCATTTAACCAAGATGCCACCAAATTACATGAATCAAACACTGGCAAAACTGAAAGGAGAAAAAGATGTCTTTAAAAAGTAGTTAGAGACTTCAATACAGCATTCTAAACATTGGATAGATCTTCTGGGCAGAGCAATTATAAAGAAACAGATAGCTTGAATAATGTGAAAAATGGACTACACCTGACAGAAATATACTGAACATTCCATCTCAAATTAGCAGAATATACATTCTTCTCAGTGTCCAATGGTCTTTCCCCAGGATAGATCATATATTGGATCACAGAGCAGATCTCAATAAATTCAACAAGATTGAAATTATACAAAGCACTTTCTCTGCTCATAATGAAATAAAGTTGGAAAAACAACAGGTGGAAAATGGGAAAATTAACATATATATGGAGATTAAAACAAACACATAAATAATTGGTGAAGAAATTTTGAGGGAAATCAATAATTATTTCATAATGAATGAAAGCAAGACCACAACATATAGGAAACTATGGTTTATTTATTTCCATTCAGTAAAATGCATCCCAATTGTAAAAAGAGAAGTAAAAGAGGGCAGTGCTGAAAGGGAAATTTATGGTCCTCAATGCTTACATTAAAAAAGAAGAAAAAGCTAATCTCAATGATCTAACTACACAGCTGGAAGAACTAGAAAAAGAACAGCAAACTATTCCCAAAGCAAGCAGAAGGGATGAAATAACAAAGATCAGAGCAGAAATAAGTGGAACTGAGAACAAAAACAAAACAATAGAGCAATTTAACAAAACGCAAAGATGGTTCTTCAAGAAGATTAACAAAATCAAAAACCCTTAGCTAGACAAAGGAAAAAAGAGAGAAGTTGCAAATAAATAAAATAAAAACTGAAAAGGGGAAATTACTACTTACTACACAGCATAAACAGAAATAAAAGACAGCATAAGAGGATACAGTGAACAACTCGACACCAACAAACTAGACAAATGGAAAAATTCCTATGAACATATGAACAACCTACACTCACCCAAGAAGAAATGGAAGACCTCAACAAACCAGTCACAATTAAAGAGATTGAAACAATCATCAAAGAACTCCCCAAAATTAAAAACCCAGGACCAGATGGTTTTGCACTTGAGTTTTACGAAGCATTCAAAGATTTAATACCAATCTTACTGAAACACTTCCAAAATTTTGAATAAGAAGGAACACTACCGAACTCATTCTATGATGCCAAAATCACATTAATAGCAAAGCCAGAAAAATATATTATGATAAAGAAAATTACAGACCCATTTCCCTAATGAATGCAGATGCAAAAATCCTTGACAAAATACTTGCTAATTGAATATAACAACAAAGTAAAAGAATTATTCATGATGAGCAAGTGGTTTCACCCAAGGCACGCAAGGGTGGTTCAACATAAGAAAATCAGTCAGCGTGATACAATACATCAATGAAAAAAGCACATGATCCTATCAACTAATGCAGAGTAGGCATTTGACAAAATACAGCTTGCTACAAAAGATAGGAATTGTAGGGAAGTTTCTCAACATAATAAAGGGCATACATGAAAAACCCACTGTTAACATTGTACTCAATGGTGAAAGAATTAAAGCTTTCCTGTTGAGATCAGGAACAAGACAAGGATGACTACTGTCACAACTGTTGCTCAATATAGTGCTAAAAGTCCTAGCTAGAGCAAACAGGCAAGAAAAAGAAATAAAATGCATCAAAACTGGAAAAAGAGAAGTAAAACTTTTGCTATTCACAAGTGATATGATTCTATAATTAGAAAATCCCAAAAACATCTAGAACAAACCTGCCAGAGATAATAAACAATTTCAGCAGGGTGACAGGCTACAAGACTAATACACAAAAATCAGAAATGTTTCTATAAACTTGTAATGCACAATCTGAGGGGTAAACCAGGAAAAAAAAATTCAATTTACAATAGCAACGAAAAGAATAAAATATTTAGGAATAAACTTAACCAAGGATGTAAAGAATTTGTATTCAGAAAAGTGCCACTCATTGCTAAAAGAAATTTTAAAAGACCTAAATCAATGGAAGAGCAATCTCTACTCATGGATTGGAAGAATCAATTTCATAAAGATATAAAATCTCCTCAAATTTATGTGCAGATTCAATGCAATCCAAATAAAAATTCCACCAGCATTTTTAAAGTTGGAAAACACAATTATCAAATTTATTTGGAAGGGTAAGGGGCCCAGAACAACCAGAAACATCTTAAAAAGTAAGACAAAGTTAGAGGACTCTCACTTCTGGACTTAAAATCATATTACATAGCTATAATGGCAAAAACATTATGGTGCAAGTATATAGACAGACACATAGAGCATTGGAACATAATTCATGGTTCAGAAACAAACCCTCTCATCTAGGGTCAAGTGATGTTTGACAAGGCTGTTAAGTCCACCATCTGGGGCAGGACAGTCTATTCAACAAATGGTGCTGGGAGAACTGGATATCTATATCCAAAAGGAAGAAAAATGACGCCTATCTCACACCTCATACAGAAACTAACTGTAAATGGAAAAAAAAAAAAAACCTAAATATAAAAGCTAGAACAATAAAGGTCTTAGGAGAAAATGCAGGGAACCATCTTCACAACCTGGTGGTAGGTGGTGGATTCTTAAACCTTACATCAAAAGCTTGAGTAATGAAAGAAAACACAGATAAATAGGACCTCTTCAAACTTAAACACTTTTGTGATTCAAAGAACTTCTACAATAAGGTGAAAAGGCAGCCCAAGACTGGGAGAAAATATTTGGAAACTACATATCTGATAAGGGTTGATTTTCATTCTATATAAAGAGATCATATAAATCAACAATAAAAAAACAAGCAATCCAATTGATGGAAACACATAGTGAATAGAAACAATGCTGCTGGTTTATAAATGGGAATATGCCAGAAAAGGGTAGTCTAAGAATGTAAATGTGAATTGAATAAAAAGCTACAGAATAATCTAGGGACTGAATACTAGTGAACTGTGTTTAATAGTTCAAATACAAGAATTTATTTCTATAAACTAGAACAAATGTATGCCACTACTACAAGGTGGTAAGAACGTAATTAATGGACAATAGTTAATTGCAACACTGTAATATACTTGCATCAATGCCAAAGACATACTGTGTTACTAATAAGGGGGTATGGGAAAATACACTAAAGGTGTGCTATAGAGCATGGTTATTGATAATTGTCTGATCATATTATCTCATAATCCTCACCAAATGATACACAACAATGTAGTGTGTTGCTACAGGGGTGTTATATGGGAATTCCATACATGCAAATAATTATTTTGTTAGTTCACAACTTCTCTAAAAAATAAATATTTTAAAATGTATTTACAAAGAAACATTAAGAAATGTTCACACATGATATGAAAATAAACAAGAATTTGGTGAAGGGGAGAATGGCACTTAATTTATAAGTGTGAATGTTGGTTTACTTGTGAATGGAATTATTATAATATTCTTCCTATCATTGTGTATAATTGAAATATTCTATATATTGATTTTTTGAAAAGCTTAAATTTTTAAAATTGACTTGTGTGTTGCTTCCCAATACTAGCCAAGTCAGTTCTCTCTTAACCTTTGATACCATCCACGTTAATAATTCTCGTATTCTCTTTTTTGAGCCTCAATTCATTTTACTTTCAACTCAAAGACCTCAGACACCTTCATTCTCCTTTTGTATTCCTCCTCACAGTGGACCCAGACATACCCAACTTTTCTTTCAATTTCAATGCCAACTATTTCTTAGACTCCTTAATTCCACAAATACATGCCAAATTGATGTAAATTAAGACTGAGGAAAAAGTCAAGTAAGGCGTTTGATACAGCTCCAGTGGGAGAGGAAGAGGAAAATGATTAGGCAGGCGGCCACATGTACCCACACTGCAAGAGAGAGGAACGGGGTCAGTGAGGAATGGACTGACAGCTGCCTAACAGCCTAGGGGACTGGGAAGCTGACAAAATTCAGAAGCCTAACAGGCCTGAGTAAAAAGAGGATGGGTAGAAGCAGAGAACAAGCCTTCAGAATCCTTCAGAAGCTCAGTTATTAAACTTCTGCTTGATACATACAAGGTCCTGGGTTCAATCCCTGATATGTCCTTAATAATAATAATAATAAAAGGCTTAACCAGCCTGAGTGGGACAAGGTGGGAGTGGAGAGACACACTAATTGCTGCAGGGAGCCAGAGATGAAGGACAAGCAGCTTTGGAATACTTTTCTCTACAGCCTGGTATTTTACGTGGGGAAGGCAGACTGCAAAGAGATTCATTGGTGACCACTAGCATGCTAAGACTATTGCTAGTGGCCTGAGAAGGAAGCCTTTTAAAATGTTTTTTATTGTTGTTATTCTTGTTGCTTTTTTTCTTCTTTTTTCTCTATTTTCCTTATTATATTTCCTTTCTTTCTTCAATTTTCTCTCTTCCATTGCTATTCTTTCATTCTGCCTTCTCTTGTTTGGCCCACACTTTCTTCTCTTATTTCTGGTCTTTTATTTTATTATATTTTTTCCTATTTCTTTCTCTTTTTTATTTCACATTTTTTATTCTTTATCCTTTTTATTTTGCATGTTTTTTCACTCATATTAGTTATTTTTTTCTTTCCTTCCTGGTTCTTTTAAGATTCCTTTCCCCTCTTTTTCTTTTTTTATTCTTTTTTTCTTTTCTTTCCCTGTTTATGGTCTTAATATTTTGTGGGAGAACACAGGCAACTATAAGAATACAGAATAAGTGGAATCAAGTGTTAAAGAGGAACCTAACACAAAACAATATGAAATAAAATCCTAGAGTAGAAAGAGAAGCTAACAATCTGAATAAGCTCGTCAAGATGAATAGATGCTTAGACACTAGCAAAAAAGAAAAAAATACAAGCTACACTAAGAAACAGGAAGACATGGCCTAGTCTAATGAGCAAAACAAACAAACAAACAGAAGAACATGAGAAGATACAAAATAAAGAACAACTAATCAAGAATGCTCAAATAAATATCATCAATCAGCTTGATGAAGTAAAGGAATAGATAAAGGATATTAAACAGGTACTGGAAGAAAACACAGAAGAAACCATAAACATACATAAAATGATCTGGTGGTGTTGAATGGCACAATGAAAGAAATTAAAAATACATTGAAAGCACATAATAGCATATTTGAACAGACAGAGGAAAGAATTAGTGATATCAAAGATAGTATATCTGAAGTCACACAGGCAGTAGAACAAATAGACAAAAAGAAAAAATTCAGTAGGGATACAGGGAATTGAATGATAACATAAAATGAACAAACAAAAGCATTACTGGCACTCAAGAGGGAGAAGAGAAGAGCAAGGGATTAGTAGGACTGCTGGAGGAAATAATAGCTGAAAATCCTCAAATCTTATGAGGTATATGGATGTACATGTCTAAGAAAATCAGTGCACTTCAAACAGCATAAATTCTAACAGGCATACATGAAGACATAATCATATTAAATTATCAAATGTACAGGAGAAAGAGAGAATTCTGAAAGCAGCCTGAGAAAAAAGATCCAGCACATACAAGGGAAGCTTGATAAGATTAAGTGCTGATTTCTCATCTGAAACCATGGAGGAAAGAGGGCAGCGGTATGACATAGTTAAGGTGTTAAAAGAAAAAAAAAAAAAAAAAAAAAAACTGCCACCCAAGAATTCTGTATTCAGCAAAGCTGGCATTCAGAAATGAAGGAAATTTCAAAATATTCCCAAATAAACAGAAATTAAGAGATTTTTCTACAAGAAACTTGCCCTCAACAAATACTGAAGGGAGTTCTGCAGGTTGAAAGGAAAAAACAGGAGAGAGAGGGTTGGAAGAGCATAAGAGAGGAAGATTATTAGTAAGAATAACTAAAGTGATTTTAAAAAGAAAAACAAAATATCATATATATAAACCTAAAGAAAAAAATAGCTAAAGTAAATACTGACTTGACAGTAATTACATTGAATGCTTACTGGTTAAATTCTTCAATCAAAAGACACAGATTGGCAGAATGGATAAGAAAATTTCACCCATCTATATGCTGTCTACAAGAAACTCACCTTAAATCCATGGATGCAAGGAGTTTGCAAGTGAATGGTTGTAAAATGATTTTACATGCTAATATTAAACAAAAAAGGATGGGAGTAGCTATACTGATATTGAGCAAAATAGACTTTAAATTCAAAACTAATGCAAGAAACAATTTAGGACACTATATATTAGTTAAAAGGGTAACCTATCAAGAGGAAAGAACAACAAAAATATTTATGTACAGAACAGGTTGCCCCAAAATATGTGAAGTGATAACTGGAAAAACTAAAGGGAGAAATAAATGTCTCTACAATTGTAGTAGAGGACTTTAAAACGTTATCACCATTAGACAGACTATCTTGACAAAGTGTCAATAAAGAAACAGAGACCTTGAATAAGTTAGAGGATCTAGACCTAATAGAAATATACAGAGCATTACACACAAATACAGCAGGATATACATTCATCTCGAGAGCATATAATTCATTTTCCAGGAAAGAACCCAAAGAATGTCACAGAACAAGTCTCAAAGAATTTAGAAAGATTGAAATTTTACTCAATAATTTTTCTGACAACAAAAAAATGAACCTGGAAATTAATAAGGGACAGAGATCCAGAATAGGCACAAAGATATAGAACTTAAACACCATACTATTAGATAATCAGTGGGTCAAGTAGGAAATTGCAAAAGAAATGTTTAATTTCCATGAAATGAATGAAAATGAGAACACAACATATGAAAACCCATGGGGTGCAGCAAAAGCAGTGATGAGAGGGAAATGTATAGCCACCCATGCTTATATTATAAAAGAAGAAAGAGCTAAAATCAAAGACATAACTGCACACTGGAAGAACTAGAAAAACAGCAACAAACTATTCCCAAAGCAAGCATAAAGAAGGAAATAACAAAGATTAGAGCAGAACTAAATGTAATTGAGAATGAAAAACTCTAAAAAATTTATCAAAACCAGAAGCTCTTATTTGAGAAGATTAATAACATTGGCAAATCTTTAGCTGGCTAATAAAATAAAGAGAGAAAGAGAGAGAGACAGGCAGAGGGTGGGGGAGGGAGAGAGAGAAAGTTGTAAACAAATAAAATAAATAAGAGAGTGGATATCACCATTGATCCTACAGAAATAAAGAGTACCATAAGAGAATAATTTTAAAAAATTATGCCAACAAAATGGTTAACTTAGGGAAATGGACATATATCTAGAAATATGCAAGCAGCCTACATTTATGAAAGTAGAAATTGATGAATCCACAGACCAATCATAAGTAACAAGATTGAATTAGTCATCAAAAGCCTCCCAAAAAAGAAAAGACAGATGGCTTCACAAGTGAATTCTATGAATCATTCCAGAAAGAGCTAATATCAATTCTGCTTAAACTCTTCAAAATAATAGAACTTGAGTGAACATTGTCTCACTCATTCTATGATGCCAAGATCACCTTCATATCAAAGCTACATAAAGGCACCACAAGAAAAGAATACACTAATGAACTGAGATCCTAAAATCCTCAACAAAATACTTGCTAATCTTGTTCATTAAACACATTAAATGTATTACACACCATGGTCAAGTGGGTTTCATTCTTGGTATGCAAGGATGGTTCAACATAAGAAAATCATAAGAAAATCAATCAATGTAATACACCACATTAATCGACTGAAAGAAAAACAATCACGTAATTATCTCTATTGATACAGAAAACACATTTGACAAATACAGAATCTTTTCTTGATTTAGAAAGATTGAAATTTTAAAAGTATTTTCTCTGACCATACACTTTTTGGGTAATCTAAGCACCTCTTAAAATATATGTATATATAAATAACATTTTTGTAAGCAAATACATATATATGCATATTTATTTATATATCATTTTGCAAATGTTTGTATGTATTGTGAGAATTTCGATTTTTACCCACAATAAAAATAAATTAAAAAAAAATAGGAATAGAAGGAAACTTCATCAACATGATAAAGAGTAACTATGAAAAATCCACAATTAACTTCATACTCAATGCTAAAGTGCTAAAGTCTTTCCCTGAAATATCTGGAAGGCATGCATACCTACTGTCATTGCTTTTATTTAACATTGTGTTCAAAGTAGCTGGTCATGCACTTAGGCAAGAAAAGGTAATAATAGGCAGCCAAATTGGAAGGGAAAAATTAAAAATTTCACTATTTGCAGATGACATGATCCTATATGTATGAAGACCTGAATTATCTACAACAAAGCTTCTAGAACTGATTAATGAGTTCAGTGAATTGGTAAGATATAAGTTCAACATGAAAAAAATCAGTAGCATTTCTGTATACCAATAATGAGAGTGAGGAGGAAATCAAGAAAAAAAATCCATTTAAAATGCCAACTAAAAGAATAAAATATTAGGAATAAATTATGTAATGATATAAAGGACATGTACACCGAAAACTTCACAACATTGTTAAAGGAAATAAAAGAAGACCTAAATAAAGAGAAGATGTCTGTCTTACCCAAGTTGATTTACATATTTAACACAATCTCAATAAAGATTACACCAGCTGTTTATATTGTATTGGAAAGGCTAATTATGAAATTTATTTGGAAGGAAATGGGCCCCAAATAGCCAAAACCTATTTAAAAAATGAAATTAGAAGAATCATGCTACCTTACTTTAAAGAATACTACAAAGAGACAGGATTCAAAACTGAATGGTATTGGTGAAAAGGCAGCCTACTTAATGGGAGAAAATATTTTGGAACCACGTATCTGATAAGGCCCTAATATCCAGCATATGTAATGAAATCCTACATCTCAAAAATAAAGAGAGCAACTCATTTTAAAAATTGGCAAGGGATTTGAATAGGCACTTTTCAAAAAAAGAAATTCAAATGGCTGAAAAAGCTCATGAAAAATTCTCAACGTCTCTAGCTATTAGGGAAATGCAAAACTACAATGAGATATCATTTTATACCTATTAGACTGGCAGCTATTAAAAACACATAACTCCAAGCGTTGGAGAGGATGTGGAGGAATGAGTACACATAGCTACTGGTGCTGGGGATGTAGAATGGTATAGCCATTGTGGGGGACAGTTTTGTGGCTCCTCGGGAAGCTAACTATACAATTACCATATGATCCAGCAATCTGAATGATGGGTATATACCCAGAAGAATTTTAAGCAGGGACACAAATATATATATGGACACCAATGTTCATAGCAGCATTATTCACTTTTGCCAAAAGTTGGAAACAACCTAATTGTCCATCAACAGAAGAATGAATAAGCAAAATGTAGCATATATATACAATGGGATATTAGTCAGGTGTAAAAAGGAAAAAATGTTGTCACATGCAACAACATGGATGAATGTTGAAGACTTTTGGTTGAATGAAGTAAGCCAGTCACTAAAGGACAAATATTGCATGACCTCACTGAGATGACCTAAGCTGATTGAGCAGACTCACAGTGTTAGAGTCTGTAAGAAGTGTTATCAGGAGACAGAAAAGGAGTAGATTGTGGTGAGACAATGGTCAATATGGACAAAACCCATGATAAAGTGGAAAGGAGTGGTTTAGAAGAGTAGGTTGATGGTAGTGCAAGGAATTTAGTGGGGTCGATGCTGTTGGAATGTGAGTGTGACCAGGTGGGGGCCTGGGATGGACTATCCATGGAACTGTGGGGAGGGCTGGAGGAAGGAACAGGTGAAATCTGGGTATGTTTGTGGTGGAAACTACAATGGTGGGAATGGATTTTTATGGCAAATAGGCAGAGAAAGGTCACTGGTGCAGGGTGTCAGTGGTGGGGGGATGTGTGGGAAAGGGTGCACCTGAGCATGCTTCTAAGGATTAATAATTTTTTTCATATTGGCATAAGGGGTTATTTCAGTGAATGAAGATCCACAGAATAAACAAGAAAATACTAAACTCCCACCCTGGGGTAACCTGCTACATTCTCAAATAGAAGGGCAAGGAACTCTCAAGAATATAAGCAATGCCCCAAAAGAAAACAGATGAGCATGCCAAGCCTCCAATAATATTGCATGTAACTGTGAACTTTATTCTTCAAAAATTTAAACTTAGTGGTTGCCATAGGTTCTGAGGGGAGAGGGAGGGAAGAAGGGTGTAACATAGGGAATTTGGGGGGCATTGGAATTGTTTTACATAATCTTGCAATGATGGATACAGGCCATTATACTTTTTATTCAAACCTATAAAAGTATATGGTGCAAAAAGTAAACCATAATGTAAATCATTGACCATGGTTGGTAGCAATGCTTTTATATCTGTTCATCAATTGTAGCATTGTACCACACTCAAGTAATATGTAATTGGTAGGGGAGGATGTGGGGGCAAGAGGGTGGGGTATATGGGAATTTCCTATATTTTCTAGGTGATTTTCCATAACCTAAAGCTTTTTGGAAACTAAAGTGGAAAAAAATAAGACACTGGGGGAACATAAAGAATAAATTTTTAATATACATATAAGGTAACAAATCTTATGGTGATGAAAGACACAATATATTTTTTTTAATTTTTAAAATTTATTTTATTTTATTATTTTTCTGTTGGTTTTGTTTCTGGGGAAGTTAAGATTGCATAAAGGTTGCAACTGTGGTAAGGGAGTATCACTGGTGTGGGATATTGGTTGTGGCATAATGTGTGGAGAGGAGTGAACCTAGGGCATGCCTCTATGGAAAATGAATGTGTACATGGGGCCATAAGCTGTTGTCTCAGTGGGTCCAGACCCAGAGAATAACAGATGGAATATTGAATTCTCATCCTAGGAAGTCCTACATTCTCTCAGAATGGTAAGAATCTCTAGAATACATGTGCAGTGGCTAGCAAAGGAGGACAGAACAACACAGGGCTCTTGATATTGATGCTTGTGCTTTTGAAAAAGAAACTTAGCCTAGTAATATATATTTCCTAAGAGTGACTTCTGGAAAGCCTCCTGTTTCTCAAATGTGGCCTCTGTAAGCCAAACTCAGCATATAAACTCACTACCTTCCCCCAGGGGTGGGATAACTCTTGGGGATAAGCCTCCCTGGCACCCAGGGACTATTACCAAGCACCAACTAGAAATGCATTTGGAAAAAGACCTTGACCAATAGGGATAAATATTAATTACAAATGAGTTTTTTTTTTTATGGCTAAGATATTTCAAAGTGAGCTGGGATGTCATTCTAGAGATTACGTTTCTGCACGTCTCATGAAGATGTCACTGACTACCACAGTAAACAGTGCCTGAAGCAGGGGTGCTCCTGAGGGCTCCAAAGACATCTGGATACTATTGGCAGGGCAGATATCCCCAGGAAATTGGCACCCTTTCAGTGGGCCTTATCTTGGAATATATGTTAACCCATTGCCCCAATGTATCAGAGTTAGACTCATATATAATTTTCCTACAAATGATTATTCAGCCCCATTTATTTGAACCTATAATTTGCACTGTACCCATTAAGTATATGTCCCAGACACTTAGACCTTTCAGCTGTTCATATGCTGGTTGAGCCCTGAATCTCTGCAGATTTGCAGCAAACATCTACTCTCCAAGTCATTGGATTCACCCAGGACAACTAACAAAGGACGATGAAGGACAATGCTCATCCCAAAAAACAGAGAGTACCTGCAACTGCAAACAAGAGAGTTCCATACATCTGCCCCTGGGATCTAAGCCCCTTCTCAATTGGAAGCAGAGTGGGCATCACCATCTTAATATACTCAAGATTGAGGGACGTAAAAACATGAGGGGGAATGTAATTTTGGACTAAAGTTGACATATTATTCTATTAATGGAAGCACTTGTAACATTGATAAAAGGACAGTTGTCATCTGAGGTTCTGACGGGAAGGAGAGGGAAGAATTGATGTAACAATGGGTATTTTGGGGGCATTAAAATTATTCTACATGATATTGCAATTATGGATACAAGCTGTTATACACCCTGTCAATACCTATAAAATTGTACTGTGCAAACTGTAAACCCTAATGTAAACTTCAAACCATGGTTAGTAGCAATGCTTCAATATGTGTTCATCAATTGTAACAAATGTACCACATTAATGTAGGATGTTGTTAATGAGGGAGAGTGTTGGAGGGGGAGGGGTGGGAAATCCCCTATATTTTTGATATAATAGTCATATAATCTAAAGTTCCTTTAAAAATAAAGAGAAAAAAGCATACTATGATAAAAGTACAGTTTAAAAACTAGGCTCAGGATGTCACTCCAGTAATAGAACATTAGATTACATTCATTTTAGGTTTATTCTATATGAGTTGAAACTACTCAATAATTAATTACTATAACTATTATTATGATCCCTTCATGTTCTACCACAACTCACCAAGGATAGCATAGCCATTTTAATTCAAACTTCATTTTTTAATAATCATCCAAGTCCGTATTACCATCACCTCTACCTAAGCTCATATAACAGCCCCCTAAATGTTCTGCCCACATCTGCCCTGTTTTGCCCATTGTCTTCTTCATAGCCTACCTCTTTGCTGTTTTCATAGACCATCTCAAATGACCAGAAAATTCTATTCATGGGACTTTTCTTCATCTAAGTTTATAACAACAATTTTTTTGCTCTTGGATAAACAACAATATTCTATAAAATGTTTCTAAGGACCTGTATACTCTGTCTAACCCACTCTAGTCTCCATTTTCAAGCTCTACTTTGGCCATGCCTTGAACTTCCTAAAGAGTTTGTGAACTGGAACAATAAGACATTTTCTGTAGCTTCCTCTTTTATATTCCTGAAACAGGGTCCTGTTATACACAATTATTTCTTTCTGTGAGAAAAAGATCCTCCACTCCCAACCCCAACATACACATATACAAATCTGCATATTGTACTTCTATTCTTCCCTCAGATCTCAGACCTCTACACAATATACTCCTCTTCTCAGAACCAAACCCTAATATTTTCTATAGCATTTTAATACACTCATTCTATTACATCCTTTGCACATATTGACCTCTTTCTCTATATATCAAGTAATTTAGAGATAAGAGACTGTTCATTCACTATTCTTTCACAGTTGGCAATATTTACCCTTAAAATTGTCCAACAAAGTCATATGCATCACTAAATTTCACCTTAAGGGGCCTTCCCTGCTGACTAAACAAGATGGTGAATTGAAAGGCTTCAGGGCTCCATTCCCCACAGAACTTTGAAAAACTAGCATTAGCTTGCAAAAACATCTTTCTCATAGCTCCAGAAAACTCTTAAAGTACTCCAGGAATAGGGCAAACACAGAATCTAGAAAAAGCCTACTTAAAAGTGGCAAGCTTTCTATAAGGGGAATTAGTGTGTTAAGGAAAGTAGAGAGCAGGGAGTATCTCACAGCTAGAAAAAAGTTAACATTACCTTCCAGGGGGCCATAAGCAAGGACCTTGTACTAAACAGCCTTTGTAAATGATAGGGATAAGAGAAGCCAGCTTGGAAAGAATAATGGAGAGGTGTTTAGCTTTGCAGTTCTGGAATTTACCAGGTCTAGGTTTTACAATTTTTTAACCTCATTTAACTCTGTAATTCCAAGCGTCATATTCTTTAAACTTGTTTAAAAATGGCCCTTCCCATGTTATTTGGATTTTACACTAGTTTTAAAGACATTATATCCTTAAGTATTCTGTCTGCCCCTTTCTTTCTTTTTTTTCTCATTCTGGGACTCCTACAATGCATATGTTTTTTGGTATCCCACAGTATCTGTTTATTTTTGTTCTTCCCACCTTCTTTCTGCTTCTCTGACTGAATGATTTCAATTATATTATCTTCAGGTTCTCTGTTTATTCTGCCATCTTCAATATGTTGCTTATCCCTCTAGGGAATTGTAATTTCTGTTCCTGTGGTTTTATGCTCTGTTTGGTCCTTTTCATAATTTCCACCTCTCTACTGATATTCTTTTTGTGCTCATCTATTGTTTAGTTCTCTGTCCGTGTTTACCTTAAGCTCTTTGAGCATACTTAGGAGTGTTTTTTCTACATCTGGTATGCCCCAGGATTCATATTACTCATTATTGATTTCTAATGCTATAATATCTTCATTTGCCTCCTCTTTTTTGTATGTTTGTAACCTTTTGTTGAAAACTGGACATTTTGTTATTTCAATGGGTTATTGTTGGAATTTAGACTTCAAGGCACATATACCTTAAGCTTGTATACACCAAGTGTTGTGACAGAGCTTTCTTGAATGCCAGAATCTAACAATAAAAGGAAAAAGAAATGAAATCACTACTCCCAGTCCTTGCATATTGAACTGAGTAAGTGTTCTCCTTCAGGGATTATGTGTTTGGAGAAGAGCCCCAGGCCAAAGCATTGGTGCTTCCCTCTTCTTTTCTGTGCATGCATGGACATGTCCATGTGACCAGGAATTTCCCCTTTTATATGATGCTGAATGTCCCCTATTCCCTAGGAAATTGTTTCCTCAAGGACCTGCCTGGGCTCCACAGGGAATATCCTAAAGAAACAATCCCTTTCAATAGGCAAACAAAATATGACTACTCTGCCACAGAATTCTTTAGCAAAACTCTTAGCTGCATTCCATTTATTGGAAAATTACCTGAGTCCCTTTGGCCACCAATAGAAGATATCCATCCATCCATTATACACATGGGTGTTAGTCTCTTCCACCAGATCAGAGATTAGGAATGCCTGTCAGCTCTACTTCAAGACAGTGAGGGATTGGGAACTGGACAATGAGGGGCAGTGAGGGCCTGACTATTTAGTTAGAAAGCTTACAGAGTCCCATTATAGAGGTCAGGAAGTATAGATGCCTGGGTAGATAAGCTGCCAAATCAGAAAGAATAACAGGTGATGTGTGTTACTTATTGGGTCTGATGAGCATCTGTATCTTAGTTTGGTTTCCCTGGAAACAGACTCTGAGAGATAAAATACATGGAAGCTCAGGAAAAAAAAAACTAAAACTAAAATTAAATTAAAGGATTGGGACATTCAAAAAATGGGAAAAAACAAAAAAATTAAAAAATATATTATTATTATTTTTTCCTTTTATCACTGCATTATCGGGTGTCCAGTCTATACCATGGCACCTTCCCCCTCTCACTCCTCAGTGTCTCCCAAATTTTCATTTGATTTTCAAAGAAGTTTGAAGTCATAGCAAAGTCACACACAGAATACTAGAGACTCTCATATAACCAACCTCCTTCCCCTTTCCTTACCCCATATTAAAATCTTTTTTATGTGGATGGTAGCATTGTTATAACTGTTACAGGGATAGTGAAACCTAGCTACTAAACATAGTCAATGGTTTACAGTATAGTTTACAATTTAGACTGTACAGTTTAATAATTTTTTATGGTATTTACCATGTCCTGTGTCCTATACTGTCAGGTAATGTAAAACATTTCCCTGACAACTAAATACCCCTGTTTGATCTTTTCTGTTCCTTACTCCCCATCCCCCAGGGGCACATGACACTCCCCTGTCTCGACTCATTGGATGACAAGATGTATAGTTACATTCAACAAAAGGTCTTGACACACTGATTATCCTCCACTATTAGAATCCACCCTTGCTCCTAAGAGTCACCCACCTGTGTGTTTCTGGGTGAATCGGTCCACCCAAAGATGGGGGTCCACCTTCTTCCCACTCTCTGTGTAGGTCTCCACTCCCTGACACAACACATTATGACAGGATGAACATTCATACTCCCCAGAACCCTACTCAAGATGCACCCCATTCTGAAGGCCCCCCCAACCTACATCCTAAACCAGTAACACTACCTTGTCATATTGCCATAAGAGCATTCCCATTCCTGCACTTTCAACCTCATACCCACAAATTCCATGTTCACCTACTCCCTCTCCCATCTCTCTGTCCAGTATCCTGGGTATTCTAACCTGCCCAACCTAATCTACACACCTGTCAACCCTACACCACCAAACCCAGTAATATCACTGCTGACCTATCCTATCCTTCAATATGCAACTATACTCTATCACTTTACCATAGATTATGTCCATATGGGTGATGGCTCAAAGCCTGCTCTTCTCTTTCTCTCCCTTGTTAACCTATCTTTCAGACAATGGTTCTCAGAGACTGCTCACTTTCCCTCAATTCAAATCAGTGAGGCCATATACTGTTCATCTATCAATGCCTGGCTTGCTTCACTCAACATAAGGTCTTCAATATTCAAGCATGTTGTTCTGTGTTTTAGCACTTTATTCCTTCTTACATCTGAGTAGTATTCCATTGTATGTATGTACCATATTTTGTTTATCCATTCATCTCGTGATGGGCACCAGGGCTGAATCCAACTTTTGGCAATTGTGAACAATGCCGCTATGAACGTTGGGGTACATATATCTGTTCATGTATTTGCTTTCAATTCTTCTGGGTAT
The DNA here is from genome assembly GCA_026826555.1 of Tolypeutes matacus. NCBI lineage: Eukaryota > Metazoa > Chordata > Mammalia > Cingulata > Chlamyphoridae > Tolypeutes > Tolypeutes matacus. Next base: position 381,065 of record JAKSZT010034205.1, on the reverse strand, counting down.
ATAACCAGCAGTGGAATCGCTGGATCATATGGAAGATCTATTGTTAGTTTTCTGAGCAACCGTCAAACAGTCTGCCACAGTGACTTTACCATTCCACAATCCCACCAGCAGTAGATGAGTGTTCCTATTCCTCCACATTCTCTATAACACTTAGAGTCTGCTTTCTTTTAATAGCTGCCATTCTGATGGGTGTAAGATGGTATCTCATTTTAGTTTTGATTTGCATTTCCCTGACAGCTAACGATGTCGAGCATTTATTCCTGTGCTTTTTAGCCATTTGTATTTCTTCCTTGGAGAAGAGTCTTTTCAGGTCACTTGACCATTTTTTAAATGGGTTGTTTGTCTTTTTATTTTCTAGGTGTAGGATTTCTTTATATATTCAGGATATTAGGCTCCTATCAGATACATGGTTGCCAATTATTCTATCCCATTGGGTGGGCTGCCTTTTTATTTTCTTAATAACATCCTTTGAGGTGCAGAAGTTTTTAATTTTAAGGAGATCCCATTTATCTATTTTTTTCTCTTGCTGTTTGTGCTTTGGGTGTGAAGTTCATGAAACTATTTTTTATTACAAGGTCTTGCAGATACTTCCTTACATCATCTTCCAAGGTCTTTATGGTTTGGGCTCTTATATTTAGATCTTTGATCCATCTTGAGTTGATTTTTGTGTAAGGTGTGAGATGGTATTCCTCTCTCATTCTTTTGCATATGAATATCCAGTTCTCCAAGCACCACTTGTTAAAGAGGCCATTCTCTCCCAATTGAGTGAGCTTGGTGGCCTCGTTGAATATCAGATGACTGTATATGTGAGGATCTATATCAGAACTCTCAATTTGATTCCATTGGTCAGTATGTCTATCCTTGGACTAATACCATGCAGTTTTGAGCACTGTAGCTTTGTAGTATGATTTAAAGTCAAGTAATGTGATACCGTCAACTTCATTTTTTTTTTCAATATGTCTTTGACAATTCAGGGCCTCTTACCTTTCTAAATATATTTTGTAGTTCATTTTTCCACTTCCTTAAAAAATACAATGTTGATTTTTATTGGGATTGCATGAATTCTGTAGATTAGTTTGGGTAGGAGAGACATCTTAATGATGTTCAGTCTTCCTATCCATGAACAGGGAATATTCTTCCATTTATTTAAGTCTTCTTTGATTTCCTTTAACAGTGTTGTGTAGTTTTCTGAATATAAGTCCTTTACATTTTTAGTTAAATTTATTCCTAGGTATTTGATTCTTTTAGTTACTGTTGTAAATCGTATTTTTTTCTTGATTTCTTCCTCAGATTGCTCATTATTGGTGTACAGAAATGCTACTGATTTGTGAGCATTGATCTTATAGCCTGCAATATTACTGAACTCCCTTATAAGTTCTAGAAAGTTTGTTGTAGATTTTTCAGGGCTTTCTACATATAGGGTCATGTTGGCTGCAAATAATGAAATTTTTACTTCTTATTTTCCAATTTGGATGCCTTTTATATCTTCTGGCCTCAGTGCTCGAACAAGTACTTCTAAGACAATGTTAAATAGGAGTGGTGATAGTGGGTATCCTAGTCTTTTTCCCAATCTCAGAGGGAAGGCTTTTAGGATTTCACCATTGAAGATGATGTTAGCTTTGGGGTTTTCATATATACCCTTTATCATATTCAGAAAGTTTCCTTATATTCCTATCTTTTGCAATGTTTTATCAGGAAAAAGTGCTTTATTTTGTCAAATGATTTTTCTGCATCTATAGAAATGATCATGTGATTTTTTTTTCTTTCAATCAGTTTATGTGGTTTATTACATTGATTGATTTTCTTATATAGAACCATCCTTGCATATCTGGGTTGAAACCCACTTGGTCATGGTGTATAATCCTTTTGATATGTTCTTGAATGTGATTAACAAGTATTTTGTTGAGGATTTTAGCATCTAGGTTCATTAGAGAAAATGCTCTTTAATTTTCCTTTCTTGAGGTATCTTTGTTTGGTGTTGATTTTAGGGTAATATTGGCATCATAGAACGAGTTAAGCAATATTCCTTCTACATCTATTTTTTGTTGGAGCTTAAGCAGACTTGGTGTTAGCTCTTCCCCGAATGTTTGGTAGGATTCAGCTGTGAAGCCATCTGGTCCTGGGCTCTTTTAGTTGGGAGGTTTTTGATGACTGAGTCTATCTCTTTACTTGTAATTGGACTGTTGAGTTCATCGATTTCTTTTTTCATCAAAGTAGGCTGTTTGTGAGTTTCTAGAAACTTGTCCATTTCCTCTAAATTATCATTCTTGTTGGAATATAATTTTTCAAAGTGTCCTCCTATGATACTCTTTATTTCTGTGAGGTCAGTAGTGATATTCCCTTGCTCATTCCTTATTTTGTATATTTGCATCTGTTCTCTCTTTTTCTTTGGTAGTCCAGCTTAGGGTGTGTCAATTTTATTGAACTTCTCAAAGAAACAGCTTTTGGTTTTGTTTATTTTTCCTAGTGCTTTTTTGTTCTCTATTTCATTTAGTTCTTCTCTAATCTTTGTTATTTTTTTTTCTTTCTACTTCCTTTAGGTTTAGTTCATTGTTGTTTTCCAATTCCTCCAAGTGTGCAGTTAGATCTTCAATTTTAGCTCTTTCTTCTTTTTTAATATATGTATTTATGGCTATGAACTTCCCTCTCAGGACAGCTTTGGCTGCATACCATAGGTTTTGATATGTTTTGCTGTCTTTTCATTAATTTCAAGGTAGTTACTGATTTCTTTTGAAATTTCCTCCTTGACCCACTGTTTGTCTAAGAGTGTGTTGTTTAACTTCCATATCTTTGTGCCTAATCTGTTTCTCTGGCCATTAGTGATTTCCAATTTCATTCCATTATGGTCAGAGAAATTACTTTGTATAATCTGAATCTTTCTGAATTCATTGAATGCTGTTCTTTGGCCTAGCATGTGGTCTATCTTGGAGTATGAGCCATGGGCATTTGAGAAGAATGTAAATCCTGCTGTATTTGGGTGTAGTGTTCTGTATATGTGTCTTAAGTTCAGGTTCTCTAATGTATTGTTCAGAGTCTTTTTTTCATTATTGATTCTCTGTCTAATGGTGATAATGGTGTATTAAATTCTCCTGCTATAATTGTAGAGGCATTTATTTCTCCACTTAGTCTTTCAGAGTTTGCTTCATGTATTTTGAGACACCCCAATTAGGTGCATAAATATTTATGATCGTTCTCTCTTCTTGAGTGATGTATTAGTCAGGGTTCTCTTGGGAAACAGAATCAGCAGGAGATATCTATCAATAATATGAAATTTTAAAAAAGTCTCTCACGCGACCATGGGGATGCACAAGTCCAGGTTCTGCAGGCAGGCTGCAAACCAGTGGCTCCGATGAAATCCCGATGAAAGGTGTTTGATGAGTTTCTGGGAGAAGTTGCCTGTCCAACGAAGAGCTGGGAAATTCTCTCTGAATGTTGAAATCACTTCCACTTTTAAGTCATTCAACTGATTGGATAAAAGCACCAACCATTGATAATGTAATCTCTCTGATTGATGCAGATGTAATCAGCCATTCACGTAGTAAACTCACTGGTGATTGAAGTCCATAAATGCTCTTGTATTACAATTAGCCCAGTGCTTGCTGGAACAAACACCTGGACACAACTACTTGGCCGAGTTGACACATTAGCCTAACCATCAAAAGTGATTACCCCTCTTACTAATATATAGTGTCCATCTTTGTATCTTACAAAAGTTTTGCATTTAAAGTCTATTTGGTCTGATATTAGAATAGCTACTCTTGCCATTTTTTGGCTTTTTTTATCTTGTAAAATTGTTCTCCAGCCATTCACTTTCAGCCTCCTTGAATCCCTGGGTCGAAGATGGGTTTCTCATAGACAGCATATAGATGTATCATATTTCCTTATCCTTTCTGCCAATCTGTGTCTCTTCAGTGGGAATTTAATGCATTAATATTCAGTGTTATTACTCTCAATGAATTTCTCACTTCAGCCATATTTTCCTTGGGTTAATGTTTGTCATATGTTGTTCTGTTTCTGTTTTTGTCTTTTTAGCCATTTTTAAACTCTCCTCCAACTCTTTCTCCCTTGTTTTTCCTTTCAACTTGTAGAACTTCCTTTAGTATTTCTTGAAGTGTGGGTTTCTTGTAGGCATACTCTCTTAATTTCTGTTTTTTTTTTTTTTTTTTTTTTTGTGAATATTTTGAACCCTCCATCATTTATCAATTCCAGTTTTGCTGGATAGAGAATTTGTGGCTGGAAAATTTTTCTTTTAGTACTTTGACTATGTCATACCACTGTCTTCTTGCCTCCATGGTTTCAGATGAGAGATCAGCACTTAATCTTATTGTGCTTCCCATGTATGTGACAGTTCTCTATTCTCTTGCTGCCTTCAGTTTTTCCTCTTTTTCTTGAGCATTAGACATTTTGACAAGTATATGTCTTGGAGTTTGCCTGTTGGGATATACACTGTTTGGGGTGCACTCTGCTTCCTGGATCTACACATCCATCTCTCTCAATAGAGTTGGGAAGTTTTCAGCCATTATTTCCTTCAACACAACTTCTGTTCCCTTTCCTTTCTCTTCTACTTCTGGAATGCCCATAATGTGTATGTTTATGCATTTTGTGTTGTCGGTTATATCTCTAATTCCCTCCTGGATTTTTTCTATCTTTTTGTCTATATGTTCTACTATCTGTTTGATTTCAGATGTCTTCCACATCACTAATTCTTTCTTCTACCTGTTCAAATCTGCAATTATGTGAATTCAGCTTCTTTTTTTATTTCTTGGATTGTGCCATTGATCACCATCATATGTTTTCTTTTTATGTATGTTTACAATTTTTTCAATGTGTTCTCCCAGTGTCATCTTAATATCCATAATATCTTCCTTCACTTGTTTAAGTTGGTCCATGATATATGTTTGGAAAGCTTTGATTAGTTGTTTGATGTTCTGCATCTTTTCCTGGCTTTTAGTTTGTTCATTGAACTGGTCCATGTCTTCCTGTTTCTCAGTGTGCTTTGTAAATTTTGTTGCCCTCTAGTTATCATTTTATCTTGATGGGTTTATTCCGTTGGTTAGTTTCTCTCTCTGCTCTAGAGTTTTATTTATCTGGTGGTTCTGTATGTGTGTTAAGTTTTCTCTTTGACACTTTTTCTTTTTATTTTAATTCCTTGCTTCTTTATATGTTCCCTTGAAGGCAAAAGATTAGGGCCAGAGGAATTGAAAGATGTGTAAAGGAAGAAGGATAATAGTAATATTGATAAAAACTAGATGAGGGGCCATATAAGACTTAGTGAAATGAATATTTAACTCATGTATGCAGTGTAGAATAAGAAGGAAAAAAGTGGAGTACCTACAATGGGCTTGGAAACCAAGTAGAGGAATATATATATAATGATTTAGAAGGCTAGAATGATGAGGAGGGAGAGAAAGAGTAAAGAAAGGGCTGAAAGGAAAAAGTTAATATTAATTTAAAAAAAGAAGAAAACAGAATAGATAGAATGGAAATTGACACCCTTAAGTTGTGGGCTAATGAAAAAAGGTGGTATGAAAGAACCACCACAGAAAGGAGAAGGCAGAAAGATGAAGGAAGGAAAAGAATTAGCTTGGGAGACAATATCAATATAGTCAGAGAATGGGAAATAACTGATGTAGAAGCACAGCAAAGAAGTGACATGCTAGCAGCATCTAATTAAAAAGGAAAGAAGAAAGAAGAAAGAAAGAAAGAAAGAAAGAAAGAAAGAAAGAAAGAAAGAAAG